>CM067320.1:30289627-30889627 GCA_034231615.1 Meghimatium bilineatum
GAACAGTAGATTGAGGCCTTGAGAAAGGCGAGCTTGAAAGTGGTTACATTTATTTTCGTTCCGGGACATGTGGGCGTTCGAGGCAATGAAAGAGCGGATCAACTGGAATCATGCGCGATTGTGGCACAGGGCGATGGGGCAATGGATCGCTCTGACGTTTGAACTCCTTAAGAGATATATCACGCGAGAGTGAGACTACTGTGGATGATGATTCCTTTTCAATGGCTAGGATTAAAGATCAGGGATTGAAATGCGGTGTTGCTAGAAGTGAACATTTTGGAGGGCGCTGAAGAATGATGGTCAACCAGCATAGGACCGGTACTGTCAGCAGAAGTGAAATGGCGGATTACACTCAAGGAGAGATCGGAAGCAAGTATGGACGTGTCCAGTTTGCAGTGATGATCATCCGACGACTAAGTAACTAACTAACTATTAATGCATATGCGAGTTCGAGTGCTAAAATATTATACTAGCCAATCCTTCTTTATGGGTGCGAAGTATGGACGCTACACAAACGTGCCAAAGATAAACTGGAGACAACTGAGACGTGGTGTTTAAGACAAGTAATGAAAATTGCAAGGACAGCCAAGAAAACTATTGTAGAAGTCATCAGAGAGACTGCAGTAATTCATCGAATTATAGCAAAATTAGAAGCAAGTAATCAGAGACTGCAGTAATTCGTCGAATTATAGCAAAAATTAGAAGCAAGTAATCAGAGAGACTGTAGTAATTCGTCGAATTATATCAGAATTAGAAGAAAGTAATCAAGATTTTTAGGACATGTGATGAGAAAAACAAAACTTGAACAGTTAGTAACCACTGGAATAATAATGGGAGAAGAGACAGCGGAAGATAAAGAGAGAAAAATATAGATGGGGTGTCACTGTGGCACTAAAAAGATGTCACTAACTGAACGTATTAACAAAACAAGAGACCGAGAGATATAGAGAAGCATGATCGCCTACACTCGGCATGGCACTTGATTGATTAAATGTAACAAACTTTTCATCTTCAACTGAAAACGTGTTTAGCTTACCACTGTATATGACTTGAATTCTGCAACAGAACTTGTGTCCTCTGCCTCCATAACGTAACAATCATATATAGTTAACCGATATTAGGTGATACATCTTCCATATTCAGTTTTTACATTATGTGAAGTCATACATCTTTCGTTTAACTTCTGTTAAAAATCTTCCAATTTTCGTTTAACTTCCGTGCATCTTTTGCTTAAACTCTGTGACACATCTTTCATCTGCTTCTATTAGTATTCATAGCTACAAATAACGGTATCCATAATTACAGTGGTCAGCGGTCTATTATAACAATCTTCCTAACATGAATATATTGCTTCATTGAGCTGCAGTTTGTATGATTCCTTTCTTTTCATATTTATCTTCAGTTTTGTCTCGTTGTTTGTTAGGGGTATAATTATATTAGCTTCTCTTTTGGTATTTCTAATTTCCCTGATGCCCGAAAGGGGAGAAAAAAATGATAACACTTCCGCGTGACATGCAAGTCGTAAGAGACGACTAAACAAGTTGTACTTCGGGTTATCTAAACTATATGATTCCTCTATAATGTAGTGATGTCGTGATTTCTAGAAAAACATCTACCATCTCATGTTCAACATGCCTCGAAATTACAAAATAATCATAGCAAAGTCTCTAAGAAATAGAAAATAGTAAAGTTGGTAACATTGCATCCTCTAGGAAAATTAAATCAGTACTGTAGGACTTGCACAAGTTAGTGACATTGCGCCATATAGCAACAATGTGTAAATCAGTGATGTTGGACTTACACAATGTCTAGAAAGCCTTCTCAGCACGAAATATTCGAAAAAACTCCCTTATGAAGCTGGGCGTAAAACTCACATTTGTAGCTGAACGTAAAACTCTAATCTCAAGCAGAACGTAAAACTTCAATCTGAAGCCGAACGTAAAGCTCCAAATTTGAAGCTGAACGTAAAACTCTAATCTCAAGCAGAACGTAAAACGTCAATCTGAAGCTGACACAATATCACATCTCACATGACATCTCACACAATATCACATCTCACATGACATCTCACACAATATCACATCTCACATGACATCTCACACAGTATCACATCTCGCATGACATCTCAAACAATATCACATCTCACATGACATCTCACACAATATCACATCTCACATGACATCTCACACAATATCACATCTCACATGACATCTCACACAATATCACATCTCACATGACATCTCACACAATATCACATCTCACATGACATCTCACACAGTATCACATCTCACATGACATCTCAAACAATATCACATCTCACATGACATCTCACACAATATCACATCTCACATGACATCTCACACAATATCACATCTCACATGACATCTCACACAATATCACATCTCACATGACATCTCACACAATATCACATCTCACATGACATCTCACACAGTATCACATCTCACATGACATCTCAAACAATACCACATCTCACATGACATCTCACACAATATCACATCTCACATGACATCTCACACAATATCACATCTCACATGACATCTGACACAATATCACATCTCACATGACATCTCACACAATATCACATCTCACATGACATCTCACACAGTATCATATCTCACATGACATCTCAAACAATACCACATCTCACATGACATCTCACACAATATCACATCTCACATGACATCTGACACAATATCACATCTCACATTTCACGCAATTTCAATAGAATATAAAAAGTGTCACAAAAATGTATTTAACTGGTATGTAGCACATAAAAATGTGTTTAACTGAGGGAAGATGTAGCACGTACGAATTTCTATGGTGGACGATTTAGCACAAATAGACATAAGCTCATTGGTGAGTCTTGAAGAAGACAGTTCCGACAGGGGTCGCATATCAAGAGTGGTGCAGAAGCTGCAGAGAACCTCGGACATCATGTTGCACAATATAAACCAGTCAGAAGAAAGGCAAGAGCTACTCAATGTCCCACGGGCAATGTGACCTCACATGCTCAGAGTGAGTAGACAAATGCAGGCACATATATGACTAATGAGTCACAGTCGGGCACACCGCAGATATCATCATCATGATTATCATTTGAGCTGAATTATCATAGTCGACTACGACGGACGAATGAACAACATAACAATAATAATAATACTATTTTTTGGAAAATCGGATAGGTTCCAGCAACAGTTTATACAAATTATGTGTAGGTATGTTCTATTGCTATTCGTCCATCACAAGTGATGATTACCATTTTTACATCAATTTTTTTCAAAATTCAATTAAAATTATGTTCTTGATTATGAATTAGTAGATGGCTAAAATGCCATATTCGGGCCGCAAATGTCTTTGTACATTTCGAGCATGGAATGACCACTCTAGATGGTTTTTGTCTTCCAGTGACTTTCTAGCAACTCTCCGTATTTTGAGTTGCTGCGACATTCCTTTTTTCCACAAGAGGATGATCCATTTATTGAGAAGGATGCGCGCATATATAGAACCACAGCGCAACAACACACAATTAGGCTTTCGGAAAAATAAAAGCTGCACAGATAAATAAAAACTTCGTCCTCAAACAACTATCAGAAAGAGCGACAGAACATGTTCAAGACTTATATTTAGCTTTCTTGGGCCAAGAAAAACTTTCGACAGAGTGGATAGAGCACAGCTATGGATAACAATACAGACATATGCAGTTTCTCAGCATCTGATAAACATTTGTCAGAGCATATAAGTCCATAGTCAATGCGCAGTAAGAACGAGCTCAGGTGCATCACATAATTTCCAAATTCGCTTGGGAGTGATGCAGGGATGTGTACTATCGCCCCCTACTGTTCATAACATACATAGATCACATCTGCAAAGTAGCAAAGACAACGGAAGAAAACATAATGAAGTATAACTTAAACGAATTGCTATTTGCAGACGACCAAGCACTAGTAGCATCACCAGAAGAGCAACTACAAAGACAAATATACAGGTTAAATCAAACATGTCAAACCTTTAACATGAAGATAAATATATAAAAGACAGAAGTAATGCATACAAGAAAAAACGAAAGAAACACCAATAAATATATATTGGAAACATCGGGCTTGAACAAGTGATATAATTCTTATACCTAGGAAGAAATATAACAGCAGACAGCAAGAGCAGTAAAGAAATGCACAATAGGTGTAGTAAAGAATTTCAAGCCATTTGGAAAATTGTACCAATCATCAGAAACAAATATGTCGACTTATACATCAAATTAACACTATTAAAAACGATTATTATGTCATCGCTGTGCTCAAGCAAATGTGGACAACGATAGAACATAAACGTAAACGTGTGACAATTGAAGTAGCATGTTATCGCATAAATCCTAGGGATATCACTAAGACAGAATGAGAAATGAGTATATTAGACAAAGAACAGGCGTCATCGCAATCTTGGAACATATTAACAGATCATATGGTTTGCACACATTAGCAGACTATCAGCAGACAGCGTACCACAGCAAGCTATGCTATACAGATACAGTGAAGACAGACATAGAGGTATATAGACACAATATACTTAGCAAGTTTGCAACACGGTAATTCTATTTTGCGCACGTTCTTCCGATGTATCTTAGTCTATTTTAAGATCTTTCAGTGATGTCTTTTATGCATCCTTGTAGTGCTTCTATTGGCAACAATGAGATCGTATGCCATCCTGCAACTCACCATAAAGAAGCATCTTTGGCGGGCATATATACCACAATGACCGTCTCAGCGAATGTGTGTCTGCATTAGAATAATGTCAATATGCTAGGGATACCAGATCTGTCAAAGACAGTGATATCCGAAATCTTGTCTTGATATTTCTGATGTTCATAGCTTTTCTACGACAAGTTGTATGAAAGTAATTGAATTTCCTCAAAAATATATAGAGAAATATAATAGCACTGAAAGTACCACTGTTCTGTGAATGTTCAGTTTAGTCTGTGGGTTAATGCCATTTCTACGCCAAACATTTTCGTACAATCTGCCGAAAGTACTACTTGCCTTGGCGATCCTTGTATACATTTCGTCATCAACATCACGTATGTTCTAGTCTATTAATGTACTAATAAATGTATGTCATTGATAGATTTAAGTAGGAAGCATGAGTATAAATGGAAATAATTATTACACCTAACAGGAATTGAACCAGGTCTGTTCTACAGCACGGAATCGCTTTGCAACACAAGTAAACAGGTTTTCCGTACTTGACCAACCACATCCCATAAAAAGATGTGGTCAAGACTTTGAGCCTGTGTACTTAAGACACTGAAAACAGACCAATCGAAAAAAGGACTATTACAACATCAACAAACATCCCGTCATTGGTAGTCATTGTTATTAGCTATGTTATGAACCACCGCAATATCACTCCTGACAAACCCGGAACTCTGTGTTCATATCGGATGTTGAATTTGATATATTCTTATAATTACAAAAACACATCTCAATCTAGCCCACATGTGCTCAGTGTTACTGAAGCCTGATTTAATACCAACATAGCAGAATAGATGCGTCATCTCAGTATCCATATGCAACAGACAAGTCGTTAAACAACATGAGTATGTCACCCTTAACAAATTGTCAGCTCATCGACTATGCATCGAATGCAAAACTGTATGCTCTTTCATCAATACAACTGTCATCTTGTCAAGAGATGAAGAAGCACGATATACCCAAGAGATAGTTATAAATGCCAGATAACTAGTGGCTTTGAATCTTTCAAATAATGTATGAAGACATTATCATACATACACGCGAGAAATGCTTTTGTAACTAAAGTTGAAGAGATTCGGTATTTAAATGTGGACAGTAGTGGACTGACTTTCAATCATCGCGTTGAAAGTAATAATAATGAACGCTTTGTTGTTGCACGTGATGGTAAGACCATCTGTCAACACATGCATTACATATCTTTGTTTGCTGCTGTAATGTTGGGTCATTATTAGGAAGTACAGAATAATGTGAATGTCATGCATGTCGTAGCAGACGATAAAGAAGAGCTGCGGCGAATTTCGCTATTTCATCTGATAGATTAGAGTGATTCAAAGGTTTATCTAAAGGCTGATGTGTCAGATCGAAAGACACATCTATCACTGCCAAGCTGTGAACCATGATACGATGCTTTCTATTCTCTGAATTACATCCTGCTGGAAATCCTTTAGCTCTGGTGTCCTGCTACAATGAGATCCAGCGAGAGTTTGAGAATGAATTCTATAAAATAATCAGCATGAACACACAAGAAACAATTAATATTTGAAATATCTTTCAATAAATGTGATGACCACACAAAACACTTAATGTTTGAAATATCTTTCAATAAATGTGATATGACCACACAAAACACTTAATGTTTGAAATATCTGTCAATAAATGTGATATGACCACGCAAAAATGTATTTTCAAAATAGTTTGAAAAATGTTATATTATTTACATACAAGTCAGAGTAGTTGTTTAAGTTCTACTTAATACGTGTGAATATGATAATGTGTTTACTTAATACTTGTGAATATGATACCGTGTTTACTTAATACGTGTGAATATGATAATTTGTTTACTTAATACGTGTGAATATGATAATGTGTTTACTTAATACGTGTGAATATGATAATGTGTTTACTTAATACGTGTGAATATGATAATGTTTTTACTTAATACCTGTGAATATGATAATGTGTTTACTTAATACGTGTGAATATGATAATGTGTTTACTTAATACGTGTGAATATGATAATGTTTTTACTTAATACCTGTGAATATGATACTGTGTTTACTTAATACGTGTGATTATGATAATGTGTTTAATTAATACGTGTGAATATGATAATGTGTTTACTTAATACGTGCACCGTCTCGGCATAAAGTCAGTACACATTCACCGTCTGGCGACAGATAGGAAGGCTGTCACAGGCTAGGGTAGCCCACCCGAATTCTCAAGGCATGCCGAAATCGGATGTGCTAGGCCTACAAGGCGTATAACGGTGGCACAACGTAATTACGTTCCCGGCGGAAATCGCAAGGCTATCCGTGCTGGTTACAATGGAGCGAACGCAAAACAAACAAACTTAATACGTGTGAATATGATAATGTGTTTACTTAATACGTGTGAATATGATAATGTGTTTACTTAATACGTGTGAATATGATAATGTGTTTACTTAATACGTGTGAATATGATACTGTGTTTGGCTTTTTTCTCACAACTGACGCATTTATCATTCAGCTTGCTTATACATTAAAGCAGAAATATAAATGTGTTTTGTTGTTGGTACAAATAGAAATTATTTAAATGTTCGGTTTTATTACTCTTGGTATTTTCTTGTTACCCCAAATGTGGTAATTTTCTCATTACCCTCGACTACTGTTTAAATCTGTTTCTCATTTATCATCATTTCTTAATGTATCCCAGATATTGGAAATTGTTGACTTGTTCCAGAATATATCTGTCTGTTTTATTTTTAGGAATGGTTTCTTTTCAGTTGTGCTTAGTTATTGGTTTTCGGGCGTTAATATAGAATCTATATTCCCCACTTTGATTGCTTGTTCTGTTTGGCTATGTAGCTCATGTTTACCCTTTGACGGGAATAGCGCCCACACATGTCTGAGATTGTTGTTATCATCGTTTGTTATGTGTGGTTGATATTAATATTATATTTATCTCCAATTCTTCAGTAATTCTTTATCTTACTAAAATCATGTTGTATAGCTGATAATTTCACAGCGCAATTTTTTTCATCACATGCATGACATGAGGAATAATACATTTTGAAAGCAAGTTGTATAAACATAACATAAATCAGGCTTACACCTTGTAGGTCCCGGGGCACATACGATTCCCGAAAATTGATAAATCAAATGGTGATTTTCTGACGAGGTATAACACGATCGGTTAGTTTATCGTCACTTCGTGATTGATCCGATCTATGTATTACTTCTGTGTAATCACATCTTCACACATTCTTCTTTGTAATCACGTCTTGACACATTCTTCTTTGTAATCACGTCTTGACACATTCTTCTTTGTAATCACGTCTTGAGACATTCTTCTTTGTCGATGTGAATCTTGACACATTCTTCTTTGTCGATGTGAATCTTGACACATTCTTCTTTGTCGATGTGAATCTTGACACATTTTTCTTTGTCATCACATCTTGACATACTTCTTCAGCGTTTGTTCTCGCACTACTGGAAATTGATTCATGACCTTATCATCAGTGCACACCTGACAAATCCATAACAGCTGCGAGCCCAGTCTCAATAAGTCCATCAGAACGTAGCGGCTGACAGTTCCAGTTCGATACTGATTTAATCATCTCTTCGTATATCTATTATGTTTCATTTTACGTCATGTTCCGTTCTTAACACCGATGTCACGCAGTCTTGAAAGCGATCATGATTCACACTTCTAAAAATCTGAGCGGACAAGGAAGTGCCGTAACGCATTAACTATGTCAGATCGTTCCAATGGTCATTATTGACAATGCTGCATTCTCGCCCGTGTACCATCTCGCCCATTGCCTTCAACTCCTTATGTCATTGCACGAATATAACATAATCTTTCTAGTCATAGAGTGTGTCACTAACTCCACCCACTGACGGCGAACAACTGCCGCTTCAACTTTGCGACTCATGTTCGTTGAGTCACTCAGTATGCATGCATGAAAATAGTCCTGTGACATCAGTCTCACGTCATTGCCTTTATCGTAATACTACTCGTAATTGTAGTGAATGATAGTAGTTCTCAATGCTGCTAAACACGAGTAAATGTTGAAACAGCTTCGAAAAAGAAACATAATAATTATATTAAAATAATAATCAATGAACAGCTAACTGAAACTGCAAACAGTTTGACGCTAGTGCATGGATTCATTAAGATAAGAACTGAAGCACCCATAGACATGTCTTTGTGTACATGATGCTTATCAGCACTCATAAGTTAATCACTACTCCCGATATTTTGTGTTGCCCTCTAAACGTATTTGATACAGCTATTAGACGATTGATTTTGCCACCTTTCACCTTCTTTTCAATATAGAGAGAATTTTAGATGTAAGTCTAATCTGTAAAGGGTGATAGTCTATGAATGTCATTTATAGACTGCTACAACGTACTTCAAATAATTCAAAGTAAACTCTAAACTTTAAAGTCATATTTTATGTCATGTAATTTACAGACTTCTACAAGGCAGTTGAAATAATCATACAAAAAGAACTAAGTAAAAAAAAAGCCTTATATATGTTACACTTGTGCACAAGTGCAGTTGGTAGTTTATCGCGAAGATTTATGTATATACAAAGGCCTATACGATTTTAAACACAATGATGAATCGGTACACCATATTTCCTCTAGAGTTAGATATTTGTCGAAGTGTCCTCGTGAGCTCACGAAGGTTGTTCGTTCCTGAAAAATTGGATGTCGGGTGTCGGTGACAAAAAAACGTTCTTTTAGCGCACAGTTCATTTCCAGAACTTGAAATATTCGAGTTTTTGTTAGAATTGTGATCCATTTTCGCATAACTTTAATGGAAATGTTTTAAATATTGTCCCCATTTGTAACTGGCGTTTATTCATGCCTGTGTGTAACTGACGTTTATGCATGCCTGTTTCTAATACTAATACTAGGATATAACTTCATAGCGCTGTTATGCAGTTATGATGTAATAAACAAATTAAAATCAGAATCATTTTTCAATCCGAACCATTTTCTGGTGCATGACCATCTGATAAATACATCAATGTAGGATACTGGTTACCAGCAAATTTGTTGCTAAGATTATCACATACGACATACGAGTTTGTGCAATTTCTATTTGGAATAGATTGGGAAAGTAATTTGTGGCACAGTGTCATTGATTCTGCTGTAAGGTTTGTTTACTACTATACATATGTATTTGTTTGGGGCACTCCATCAAAAAATAATGTCAAAACAATGTGCTGCCTTTTTACCATCTTCCTGCCATTATGTGCATTTCAGTTGCGTTTTTGGGTCTCACCAATGGCTCACTAGACAAATCAACCATGCAATAGAAAACTTTAGTAGCTGACATGCCTTTATATTGAGGTTATCTTCTTATAGAAGCTTCATGGCATGCCATCTATACAATCCGACGTTGTGCTTTAACTGGTTACGGGCACGACGTGGGTGGGCGGAACAACAAAGAAACCGATCACAAGGGACAAAGTTGTGCCCTGATGTCGACGTCTGTTTCGGCAACATTAGACTCGAAACGCCATCGTGTCGGATGGCTGCTGGAACAGAGGGCGGAGCACTTATGGGAATGCCCCACTTGCCCTGAGGCCAGTTTTAAAGAATCAAGAATCAAGAAGAACCTGACATTCTATTTTTAAAAAAGGCAATAATTCAGAGACATCACCCCCTGATAAAATTTAAATATGCCCAACATTTCTCCCCTGCCCCCCCCCCATGCACAGAAGAGCAAACTGCCGGGAAAAGGAGCAAAATAATTGCATTATTTATTTTAAACTTTCAACAGAAAATGTTTCAACTGGAATACATAACATTCAAATAATTTCGGGTGATGGAAAATTGACATAAAACGTATATGTCCATATCAAGTCTATGTCAGTCTATATAAAGATGCAATTGCATGATGGAATGCAAGCTAGAGTTCCGAATGATGGAGAGTTATCTGAAACGTTTCCTGTCTCAAATGGAGTAAAGCTAAGGCTGTGTAATCAGAAATCTACTGAAATCAGAAGTAGAACATGCAATAAATGCAATAAAATGTGGAGAGGCTGCATAAAAACTCTAAATGAGTTTGGTGTAGATACTATCACAGAAATTTGCAATGACATATACGAAACAGGTCATATACCTAAAGACCTAACATCATCAATATTCATACCCCTACCTGAGAAGCCCAGGGCTGTGGACTATACAGAACAAAGAACAATAAGTTTAATGAGCCATCTAACTAAAATACTCCTCGAGATAATACATGAATGAATTAAGAACAAGATAGACATGGAGGTCGGTGAAGAACAATTCGGTTTTAGGAAACACAAAGGAACCAGAGAAGCTATAATGAGTATCTGGCTACTGATAGATAAATATGTAGGTCTAAAAAAGTATCTGTATTTGCTTCATAGACTACAGCAAGGCCTTTGACAGAGTATCTGTATTTGCTTCATAGACTACAGCAAGGCCTTTGACAGAGTCCAACATGAAAAATTAATCAAATGTCTTCAAGAAATAAGCATAGATGGAAAAGACATCAGACTAATTAGAAATATATATTGGGAACAAGCTGCATCAATAAGGTGAGAAAACAGCTACTCTCCATACATATAAATAAGAATATGGGTAAGACAAGGATGCATTTTATCACCAAGCTATTTAATATCTACACAGAGAATATCTTTAAAAATATAGAAGAAATACCAGGACTCAAGATCAATGGGAAAATAATAAACAAGCTTAGATATGCAGATGACACTGTTCTTTTGGCACAAAGTGAACATGAACTACAAAGACTAATAGATCAAGTCAATAAATCAAGTAATGAATATGGACTGGATATAAATATCCAAAAAACAAAAACCATGATAATCAGCAAAGACACAGAAGAACAGGAGGTAAACATAAACATACAGGGAGAGAAACTACAACAAGTAAAACAGTATCAATATCTTGGACACATAGTCACAAATGATGGCAGATGTGAAACAGAAGTTAAAAGGAGAATAGGAATGGCTAAAAGTACCTTCAATGACATGAGGAAATTATTAATATCTAAACAAATTACAAACAAGTTAAAAATGAGAATTATAAAATGCTACATCTATTCCATATTAATGTATGGCTCAGAAACATGGACACTAAAGAAACAATTAGAAGACAAAATTGATGTTTTCGAGATGTGGGTATATTGAAGAATAGGGAGAACATCATGGAAAGATAATAAAACAAATAAACAGGTGCTAAAGACACTTAATATGAAGAAAGAACTACTACGAGAAATAAAGATCAGGCAAATAAAATACGTTGGTCACATTAAAAGACATGACACCTTATTGAAGACCTTACTTTAGGGTAAAGTCGAAGGGAGGAGAGCAAGAGGTAGGCAGAGATACAAGTGGGAGAGTAACATCACACGATGGACAGATTGCAGTCTAGCAGAGTGCACCACGAAAGCAAGAGACGGTATGTTTGAAGTCTGTTGCAGCCAACCTTTGTTGCGGAGACGGTACTTGAGGATGATGTGTTTATTTAATTTTATATAAAAAAACTATATTTTTAAAACCTAAAAACTCTAGACAGAAAAGGACTATATTTTTAAAACCTAAAAACTCTTGACAAAGATAAGTCATTTGTCTCTCAACTCAATTAAATGCACTTGTATCATGAGTATAACGAGCAATAAACAATGAATCAAGGATATGCTGATAACAATTAGACATTGGCACGTCAATAACTTTTTGATGTATCAGACACATTCATGTCAGCCATTATTCATGCCAGCCATTATTCATGCCAGCCATTATTCATGCCAGCCATTATTCATGCCAGCCATTATTCATGCAGAAATTCCGTATAGATTTCGGGCTGTCCATAAATTACTTCAACACTTGGAGGAGGGGCGGAGCCACTCGTGTGTGTGTGTGGGGGGGGGGTCTGAAAACGTTTGTCAGTCGCTGATAAGGGCATGTTGATGAACGTTGATAAACGTTTTCTATACACCAAATAAATTATCTGACACAAATCATGTATTTGTGTGTACTTTTTCGGCTAGAAACAGTGACGAGGGGGGAGGGTGAGTAAATAATTTAATGACATAATTAAGCAGGGAAGTCTCTAATAAAAGACAGTTTTACCCAAAGGGGGGGGGGTGTTGCAATTCGCAAATACGTATTGACATATTTAGGGACAATCTCTTTGAGCAATTTCTTGCTTGTATCGTGTATAACTACGTGAGACTTAAATTTCTTGCTGTCATCTTGTATAATTATGTGAGACTTAAATTTCTTGCTGTCATCTTGTGTAATTATGTGCGACGCAATTTCTTGATGTCATCTTTTGTAATTATGTGAAGTACCCGTTCATATGAGTGTGAATTAGTCGCTGCTGCAATGTCCAGATTAAATACCATTTGCAAGAGCAGATCAAATACAACAGGGAAGATTATCCTATATAAATCTCTATATATATATATATATATATATATATATATATATATATATATATATATATATATATATATATATATATATATATATATATATATATATATATATATATATATATATATATATATATATATATTGATAACTCCGTAAGTCTGCGTTGTGTCTCCCGGTATAAAAATCTAAGCGACTTGACCGCTTCCTGTGAAATCTAATAAATCCGGTGATTTATTAGGTCATAAGTTCGTCTATGGTCATTACAAGAAATATTAAAAATTCTTCCGTGGTCCGGCAAAGCTGACTGATAATATGATTGGTTAACCTTTTACCTCTGATCGTTGCACAAAAGTAAAATAAACAACTGGTGGGATTAGATCTAGAAATAATATTGTTGTATTTCAATCATTGTTTTCTGTGTGTTAACAGGTTACTATTCTTTATCCTTGCCTTTTACTAATGTCGTGTATACATTTTTGAAGTGGTCACAGCATATTCTTTTTATATGCCTTTTTGAATGCTCCTAAAATCATATCTATCAATTGTCAAAATTCTCTGGTAAATGTTGTTGTCATGAGAGTGCGCAACATTTAGAAAACTATAATTTATGCTGTCTTTTGTGTGCCCAGAGTAGCTCATTTCGTACGAGCGCGACATATATTATGCGAGGTACTGTGAATGTTCAATCCTAAAAACAATTTTGGTGTTAAAACAATTATTTTGTGTATGTGTGCGTTAATATATAGAAACTGAAACATATCAAAGTCACTGCTACATTATATGAAAAATATTAGAAATATTTACATCTATTCTATTTTTTTTTCATTTTGGTTTAATTTTCGCCAGGCAACGCCGAGCATTACCTCTAGATATATGAATTATAATTACCTCTAGAATTACATATTCTTTTGTATGAATGTGAGATGAATAATTACTGGGATATGGAGAGAAGAATACATTCTTTTGAAAACAAATATTACAGACTACTATTGTGTATTCATTATGCAGAATATTAACAAAGTTATACGTAAGAAATATAATAAACTCTTCCATTTCAACAAGATCATCCCTTGGCAGTTGTGAACATTTCTCTTCCCTAGTCAACAACTGTCAAACTTGTCCACTCTCATCCCCCAGAATGTGTTTGTTTACGCAATTTATGGACAGTCCCCTATGTTTCAATATATTTCACGTTTTCGTATGCCTTCTGTATATCTGTAGATGAAGCATGGTAAGCTTAATGCTTTCTCTATATCTGTAAATGAAACATGATACACTTAATTCTTTCTCTATACATTTAGATGAAGCATGGTACACTTTATGCTTTCTCTAGATTTGTAGATGAAGCATGGTACACGTAATCTAAATGCGTCTCTAGATCTGTAGATGAAGCCTGGTAGACCAATACTTTCTTTAGATCTGTAGTTGAAGCCTGGTAGACCAATACTTTCTCTAGATCTAGATGAAGCATGGTAGACTAATACTTTCTTTAGATCTGTAGATGAAGCATGGTAGACTAATACTTTCTTTAGATCTGTAGATGAAGCATGGTACACGTAATATAAATGCGTCTCTAGATCTGTAGATGAAGCATGGTAGACTAATACTTTCTCTAGATATGTAAATGAAGCCTGGTATACCAATACTTTCTTTAGATCTGTAGATGAATCCTGGTATACCAATACTTTCTTTAGATCTGTAGATGAAGCCTGGTAGACCAATACTTTCTCTAGATCTAGATGAAGCATGGTAGACTAATACTTTCTTTAGATCTGTAGATGAAGCATGGTACACGTAATATAAATGTGTCTCTAGATCTATAAATGAAGCCTGGTAGACCAATACTTTCTTTAGATCTGTAGATGAAGTCTGGTACACTTTCTGCTTAGATTTATTCAAAACTGTTGTAAGCTACTGCTTGACATGAAAAGTTATTTCACTGCATTAAAAATAAATCAAGCAATTTTAGATTCCAGACTGTTTCGGAAATAACTATATGTGCCTTCCGGCAATTTTTTCAGACTATTTTTACTGAACTTTTTGCCTTTGTGTATATTATTTACTGTAATTCACAAGAGAGAATACGGAATACAATACAAATATAAGGGTTGATGTGGGGGGGGGGGTGTTGACTTATATAACATATACGAAAGGGGCGCACGTTTACATAAATTTCGCGAAAAGGGCACACTATGACGTGTGAAAAACACGGCTGTAAAGTGGACGCTTCACAAAGATTTCTGTAGTTTTTAGACTCCACAAGTATGTCTCATAACTTTTACGATGTATGTCGATGATGCGTGTAATTAAATTATTCCCTTAATTTGTAAAGTATATTATTTCCTGAAGCTTGTAAGTAGGGCCCAATATTACTTCTTGAAGCTTGTAATTATTTTATTTCCTGAAGCTTGTATGTTATCTCCTGAAGATTGTAAGTATGTTATTTTTTGAAGATTGTCAGTATGTTATTTCCTGAGTCGTGTATGCTATGTCATAAGACTGGTAAGCGGTAAGTATGTTATTTCCTGAAACCTGTTTGTCCTTTTCTAATGCTTAAAAGTATGTATTCCTCTTCTTCTTTGTTCGTTCTTAAACTTCCGCAGAATAGCAGGATCTAGTCCAGAGAACGGAATGTGGTGTGTCTTTGATTACAACACTGCTGGGATATCCTTTCTGACCTGACTTCAGCATGACTTTGGGCCACTTTAACCCTATATGGTATGGGATAGCTAACTCCACTCCATAATCTCTTTAGTTGCCTAGTATGACATGCATGAAAGGTAAAGAGTGCTGCTATTCTTTCCTTTCCTCTCGTCTCCGGGTAACACACCGGCGGACGTATGTTATTTTTTAAATCTTGACAGTGTTATTTCAGAAGCTTGAAAGCAATTTATTTGTTGAAGCTTGTATGTTCTTTCGAAAAGTCCGCATGCATTTTTTTCCTGAACTTTGTATCTTATTTATTTCTGAAGTTGTAAGGAATCTTATTTTATGAAGTGTGTCATTTCCTAAAGTTTGTGAGTATACTATTTATTAATGTGTGTAAAATTTGTTATTGTTATGTACTGAAGTTTGTAAGTATGTTATTTCTTGAAGCTTGTATGTTAAATGAAGGAATTTGTGAGCATGTTATTTCTTGAACCTTGTAAGTATATTTTTTTCATGAAGAGTGTAAATATGTTAATTCATGAAGCTTGTGTATATTTTTTCCTTAAATTTGTCAATAGTTATTTCCTAAAGCTTGTAAGTATGCTATTTCTTGAAATTTGTAAAGTACGTTATTTTTTTATGTGTGTCAAAACTGCCAACAAAAAACTTGTCACTACTGCAGTTTTTAGGGAGTTGCAGGGAGGTTTTGAGTGGCGGGTGTGATAAAGGCCGCATGCCCTTGCTTTCGCCATTTCATGTTCAGGTGGATTTTAAAAGTTACACTCCGATAGAAAAACAAAGCAGTCTTAACTGGGATCGAACCCTGGACCTCACCGGGGCCCAAACCACTCTGACATGTGCCCCACCTGATATTTGTAAGTATGCTATTTCATGAAGTTTGTAACGCATGTTATTTTCAGAAGCGTGTATGTTGTTTCCTGGAGATTGTTAGTACGTTATTTCCTGAATGTTGTATTATGTTATTTCCTTTCTAAGATTCAGATAACAACATACTGAAACGTCTCAGCAAATAACATAATTACAAATTTCCTAACGCTTATATATTATTTTCAGAAACCTGTATGTAAGTTATTTCCTGAAGTATGAAAACATTTTACTTCCTGAAATTCGTGAGTATGTTATTTCATGAATCACGTAAACATATGTCCTAAAGCTTGTAAGTATATTATTTTCTGAATCTTCAAATTATGTTATTTTCTGAAGCTTTTAAGTATTATATTTGATTGTAAGTATGGAAGGGGTAAGAACATCTCGCTAAAGTATGGAAGGGGTAAGAACTTCTCACTAAAGTATGGAAGGGGTAAGAACATCTCACTAAAGTATGGAAGGGGTAAGAACATCTCGCTAAAGTATGGAAGGGGTAAGAACATCTCGCTAAAGTATGGAAGGGGTAAGAACATCTCGCTAAAGTATGGAAGGGGTAAGAACATCTCGCTAAAGTATGGAAAGGATAAGAACATCTCACTAAAGTATGGAAGGGGTAAGAACATCTCGCTAAAGTATGGAAAGGATAAGAACATATCGCTATGTGTGTTCGCCATTTTCCTTGTTTAGGGATCCACAATAGTAAAGTCTATCTACATGTGCATATCATCTACTAGGAAGAAAACGCCACTAATATACACGTCATATATTGGTAGGAGGGATCCATAATACACAAGTCTTACTATGTAAGCAAGTCATTTACCAAGAGGAAGACCCACAACATGAAAGTCTCCCTATGTATGCACATCATCTACCGAGGGGGGACCCCGCAATATGAAAATCTCAATATATATGCAAATCATCTCCTAGGAGTAGGGGAACCCACAATATGAAAGTCTCACTATAAATGCACGTCATATTCTCGGAGGGGGAACCAACAATAGGAAAGTTGCATTAGACTATATATGCACGTCATCTACTGGACGAGGAACCCACAATATGAAAGTTTCACCATATAGGCACGTCATATCTTGGAAGGAAGTGTGAGAGTTGATGGTGATATCTCAGGTTATCGGTAGATAGCAGGGAAAGACAGGGATGCAATGTATCATCATACTTATATAATATATATGCAGAAAAAATCATGAGGAAAGAAAGAAACACACAAATTTTCATTACCTAAATATAAGAGGATATGAAATACCAGAGATAAGATACGCAGATGATACGTAATTTTCAATACACACATAGAAGGGCTAGAAAGGATGATCATTACAACAAAAACATACAGCGAAGAACAAAATATTCAATTAAGCATACATAAAATCAAGATCATGTCAACAGATAAAACCACATTAACACCCAGAATTAAAACAGATAACATGGAACTGGAAAAAATCAACAAGTTTGATTATCTGGGTGCAAATATAAACAGCTTAGGTAATTGTACACTGGAAATTAGGAAAGGATTAGCGATAACGATAATGAAATTAAATGAAATGAAAAATATATGGAAAAATTGTTATAAAGAGACAAAAGTTATACTCCTTAGATTATAAATTTTTCCCTGTTGCAAAATACAGCAGTAAGACTTGGGCAATAAATAGAAAAACGGCAAAAAGAATATCGGCTTTCGAACTGAAGTGTTATAGGGCAATATTAAGAATTTCCTGGACAGAAAAGATAAGGAATAATTAGGTTTTGAATATGCTGAATATAGAGAAAGGATAGCTGGTGAATACAATTTTACATAGAAACTGAAAAATTACGGACATATAAAAAGGCACAATGACATTGAAAGACGCATATTAGAGGGTAGAATTCCGGGAAGTAGAAGATGATGACATGAAAGACTGTATGAAGAAATCATTGGAGGAAACAGGCAGATTGGCACAGGATACAATCGAGTTCAGGACATCAATTGCATAGACAACGTTCTGGAAAGAATATGTCACGTGATGATTATGATGATCCTGGGATGGGAACCAACAATAGGAAGGTCGCATTAGACTATATATGCACGTCATCTACTGGAGTCGCATTAGACTATATATGCACGTCATCTACTGGAGTCGCATTAGACTATATATGCACGTCATCTACTGGAGTCGCACTAGACTATATATGCACGTCATTTACTGGAGTCGTACTAGACTATATATGCACGTCATCTAGTGGAGTCGCACTAGACTATATATGCACGTTATTTACTGGAGTCGTACTAGACTATATATGCACGTCATCTACTGGAGTCGTACTAGACTATATATGCACGTCATCTACTGGAGTCGCACTAGACTATATATGCACGTCATTTACTGGAGTCGTACTAGACTATATATGCACGTCATCTACTGGAGTCGTACTAGACTATATATGCACGTCATCTACTGGAGTCGCACTAGACTATATATGCACGTCATCTACTGGAGTCGCACTAGACTATATATGCACGTCATCTACTGGAGTCGCACTAGACTATATATGCACGTCATCTAGTGGAGTCGCACTAGACTATATATGCACTTCATCGACTGGGAGGTGATATTGATCCACAATATGAAAGTGATCGTGCAAGTCGTTGAATCGTGACCCTCGACAATATAAGATCTATTGGTAGACTTCTAAAATTACTCATTTGACTATTCTCTTGATTTAATTTGGCAAAGTACAATAATAGTGACAAATGAAAATCACGGGAATAGCTAGCCAAATGTGTCATAACGATGGTTTGTATGTCCATTAGCCAGTAGGTCTTATATATCCAGCGCTCATGGCTGAATGTGGTTGGTCTGTTTTTGGTGAGACATTCGGACATTCACAGTGAAAGACGATGCATGTATATACTCCTTCCACTCCGTGTTAGTGATTAATCACAATACATTCACCTTCCATTGACTAATCACAAAATATACACATTCCATTGACTAATCACAATACATACACCTTCCATTGACTAATCACAATATATACACCTTCCATTCACTAATCACAATACATACACCGTTCATTGACTAATCACAGTACATACACCTTCCATTAACTAATCACAGTACATACACCTTCCATTGACTAATCACAGTACATATATCACAATACATACACCTTCCATTGACTAATCACAGTACATACACCTTACGTTGACTAATCACAGTACATATATCACAAAACATACACCTTCCATTGACTAATCATAGTACATACACCTTCCATTAACTAATCACAGTACATACACCTTCCATTGACTAATCACAGTATATACACCTTCCATTGACTAATCACAGTACATATACCTTCCATTGACTAATCACAGTATATACACCTTCCATTAACTAATCACAGTACATACACCTTCCATTGACTAATCACAGTATATACACCTTCCATTAACTAATCACAGTACATACACCTTCCATTGACTAATCACAGTATATACACCTTCCATTAACTAATCACAGTACATACACCTTCCATTGACTAATCACAGTATATACACCTTCCATTGACTAATCACAGTACATATACCTTCCATTGACTAATTACAGTACATACACCTTCCGTTTACTAATCACAATACCTATATCTCAATACATACACCTTCCATTGACTAATCACAATACATATATCACAATACATGCTGTTCTTGTGTATTAATGAGTAACAAAGTCAGGAATAGAAGAAATATGTAAACCATTGATTCCAAGAATAAAACCTCTAACACATTTCAAGATAATTACTAGGTGGGGAGAGGTGGGTCTTTGTTGACTATATACACAAATGTGTATAAATTGTTTACGGTCGATTAATTGGTCGACATATCTTTCTGTAATGGCGCCATTGATTGATAGACAAATGTCTCAATAATGGTGTCATTGATTGGACATTGCTCACGAAGTGTCGCGACAGCAAATCAATTAAGTTACAATGCTTCTCTCTTTATCTCTCTCTCTTTCACTCTTTTCCTCTTTGCTTCTCATCAACACGTTTTATTTGCTTTGTACTTACGTATGAGAAATCACTGCATTTTTGATTGGATGAATTGTTCTCCATTGACCAGAAATTGAATTAAGTTTCTTTATTCATAACCATATCTTGCAGTTTGTCGATAACATAGTAGGTCTATCCATTGAGTTATATTGACGCCTTGCAGCTTATTGATAAAATAGTGGGGGTCTATCCAGTGAGTTATATTGATGCCTTGCAGATTGTTGATAAAATAGTGGGGGTCTATCCAGTGAGTTATATTGATGCCTTGCAGCTTATTGATACAATAGTGGGGGTCTATCCAATGAGTTATATTGACGCCTTGCAGCTTATTGATACAATAGTGGGGGTCTATCCAGTGAGTTAAATTGACGCCTTGCAGCTTATTGATACAATAGTGGGGGTCTATCCAGTGAGTTATATTGATGCCATGCAGATTGTTGATAAAATAGTGGGGGTCTATCCAGTGAGTTATATTGATGCCTTGCAGATTGTTGATAAAATAGTGGGGGTCTATCCAGTGAGTTATATTGATGCCATGCAGATTGTTGATAAAATAGTGGGGGTCTATCCAGTGAGTTATATTGATGCCATGCAGATTGTTGATAAAATAGTGGGGGTCTATCCAGTGAGTTATATTGATGCCATGCAGACTGTTGATAAAATTGTGGGGGTCTATCCAGTGAGTTATATTGATGCCATGCAGATTGTTGATAAAATAGTGGGGGTCTATCCAGTGAGTTATATTGATGCCTTGCAGATTGTTGATAAAATAGTGGGGGTCTATCCAGTGAGTTATATTGATGCCATGCAGATTGTTGATAAAATAGTGGGGGTCTATCCAGTGAGTTATATTGATGCCATGCAGATTGTTGATAAAATAGTGGGGGTCTATCCATTGAGTTATATTGATGCCATGCAGATTGTTGATAAAATAGTGGGGGTCTATCCAGTGAGTTATATTGATGCCATGCAGTTTGTCGATAGTATAGTGGATCTATTCAGTGAGTTATATTGATGTCTAGTAGTCTATCGATAAAATAGTGTGTCTATCCATGGTTATTCTATATTGTGCAGTCTATCGATAAAATAGCGGGTCTATCCAGTGAGTTGTTTTGATAGCATAGTGGGTTCATCCAGTAAGTAATACTGATAGTTTGCATAGTGTTTCTATCCAGGAAGTTATATTGATAGCTATCATAGTCTGTTTATCCAGTCAGTTATATTGATAGCTGAAAAACTGATAGATTAAAACCCATCGCAGGACAAATAAGTCTCCAAATCAACTCATCAAAAACAAAAATTATGGACTTCACCAATTCACCTAACGTAATTACTTTAAATGGACAACAACTTGAAAAGGTACACAAATTTTCCTATCTAGGAAGCAAATTAACACTCGAAGGTGATGTCATGCCAGAAATTACAACTCGCATTGCACTAGCATCAAGTGCCTTTAACAGACTGTCTAATACCTGGAGGTCAAAGTCAATCAGCACACGCAGGAAAATGTGCTTATTTAGTTATTGCGTTATTCCAGTGCTATCATATGGATGTGAGAGCTGGAAAAGCTCTTTATCTTCAGAAAAGAAATTACTAAGTTTCGAGAAAAATGACTTCGTAGGATAACTAACACCCATTGAAGTGAATTCAAATAGAATGGTAAAATCAGAGAAGAGACACATCAAAATTTAATCACAGATGTTATCAGAAAACGCCGTTGGTCCTGCATCGGGCATGTCCTACGCGCAGACATCAACAGAGTACACCACCAATCTCTTGAATGGATACCTACAGGCAAAAGAACAAGAAGTAGACCAAAAGAAACACTCAGAAGAACAATACTTAGGGAAAGTAAAAAAATCAATATCCATACTATTCAAGAACTGCACAGAATAGCTTTGAACAGACAGAATTGGAGAGATCTGACCTCTGCCCTGTGCGCTAACTTCAGCTTAAAAAAAGGAAAATGAATGAATGATGAATGAATGAATATTGATAGCTAGCACAGAGAGTCTAAGCAGTCAGTTATATTGATAGCTAACATTGTGTGTCTAAGCATTCAATTATATTGATAGCTAGCACAGTGAGTCTAAGCATTCAGTTATATTGATAGCTAGCGCAGTGAGTCTAAGCATTCAGTTATATTGATAGCTAGCATAGTGTGTCTAAGCATTCAGTTATATTGATAGCTAGCACAGTGAGTCTAAGCATTCAGTTATATTGATAGCTAGCATTGTGTGGCTATTTTCTTTTTCTTCTTCAGTGTTTATTCTCAATCTCCCACCGGATGCAATTCAGAAAATGAAAATGCGTTGTGTCGCAGTTTTATTTGCACTAATGGCCCGACACACAGCCATCTTTAGCTGTGTATGTGTCTACCCAGTCAGTTATATTGATAGTTATCATAGTGTATCTATCCAGTGAGTTATTTCTTCGATGGACATATTATGTATTCAGTATGTTTATATTAGCTTCCTTTTCACATGAAGAATTTCTTATTTTGACTCCGGGTTTAGTTTAAATATATGTTCTCTCGATTCCTGCATCGATTTATGTTTTCTAGATGTTCCTAAAAACGTGTATTCCGTCTCTCTAATCATGTATGGCTTAGGAAGTTAAAAAATGTAATAGAACAGCGATTCTTAAATTGTTGTATTTCAGAGTGTCCGCGAAGATTTGAATAAATATTTTGAGCCCTTACATTTACAATAACAAGATAAATGGATACATGTATTGTTATTGTTTTATTGTTTATTAACAGCAGAATAACAAGGCTTTTTCACCTGCAAACAATATCTACTATCGTTAATATACAGATAATTCATTTATGAACATTTTCAAATATATAATATTTTAGGTGGTACGTGGTTAAAAAAAAATATTTAGAGTGGAGTCCACGACAACAACAAAAGTTTAAGAACCACTGCTGCAGAATATATAATTTGATTTCATAGTAGGTAGGTAGTTGAGTGTACCAATCTTTTGGAGGGGGCGCTCTATCAACCAGCAGACAACAAAGTCTAATTATGTTATATCGGGACGCAAAATCATAAAATAGCAGAGGTAACAAAAACCCCAAGAATTTAGTTTAAAAAAAAATTATTTAACATTTTAAGGATATTCTTTCAATGAAGAAACATTTGTGATTTGTGTGTGGTCTGATTTAAAATCTAATTTCCCGTTATGTTCTCTCATTTTCCCATTGTTATTTGAAGAACTTTGAATAAGGCTTTGTCATGTGTGATTTGTAATATGGCTGCCCATACAATGAAATTATAATAATCGTGCATGCCACTCTTATAAAACATTATATACATTAGTGTGCATCTGACTTGTGGTTGTTGAGGTCAGACAACGTGTAGAGATTGTACTACCATTATCGATATCAGTAAAAATAAGAAGAAGAATCATAGCAAACGCAAAATTAATAGTAGAATTATTTATAGAATAGAAAGAGATGAAAATGTCAGCCTGGGTTATCATCATGTGCCAATCTGGTTGGGTCAGGCGATCATTGATATCTGCATTATATCTGTAGCAGATCCATTACTGACTCTCTACAATGCCATGATATCAAATTATCCATTATCTTCTCTCTCTCTCTCTCTCTCTCTGTGTGTGTGTGTGTGTGTGTGTCTGTCTTCTGTCTCTTTTCCCGTCCAATATTTGTCAGTTATTGCACTGTATTGCTAACCTCTCCTGAATAAAAAAACTAATCACAGACATACTGCCATAGTGAGATGCATGGAACCGATTATTTCTAGACAATACTGCCTAAAATTACTTTATACAGAAGTTTATCAATTCATTAAACATCTTGACATATTGCTTCTAAATCAAATAGGGGAATCAGTACTATCAAAGTTATGGCGGCAGCAGATATTCAACAATGGTCTCTTTCTGCTGCGGCAGCAGACATTCAACAATGGTCTCTTTTGTGCTGCGGCAGCAGATATTCAACAATGGTCTCTTTTGTGCTGCGGCAGGTAATAGTGTAATATTCTTCGAGCATGGTTTTGGTCTGCTCACACTGTCACAGCGCATGGATAGATTTGAAAGAATGTAAAATTACATTATGACGTATGGATAGATTGGAAAGAATGTAAAATTACATTATGACGTATGGATAGTTTGGAAAGAATTTAAAATTACATTATGGCGCATGGATAGATTGGAAAGAATACAACATTACATTATGACGTATGGATAGATTGGAAAGAATGCACAATTACATTATGACGCATGGATAGATTGGAAAGAATGCAAAATTACATTATGACGCATGGATAGATTGGAAAGAATGCAAAATTACATTTATGAACACATTGCTAGGATGTATTAAAGATACAATATCACAGCATGAGATTGTTGTAAGATTTGCCCAAAATTAAGGTACAGCATTAGTGATGCAGGTAAAGACGTATCTCAACGTAACCAACAATGACCACCACCATTTATGCCAAAGCTCAGATAGACATATGGGAAAATAAACTTATGGATGGTGGAAGCAGAGGAAATGTTGCTCAGAGTTTGTGAATTGGAAGAAGTAGGTACAAGCAGTAAATGTGTGGCTTAGAAAAAAACACTCTAATAAACTTAGTAATACAAATGGGGGGAAAGCGTGTAGGGAATCGACTGTACAAGGACAGAGGTGATAGTGCAAGAACTTGTTTAGTTGCATTCAAAACCGCAGAATAAAACCATAAAAACAGATGACCCTCTTTTTTAGCTATAATTTAGCAAATCTATACAGTTGACAGAGAGACAAATAAGTGCTGATGAGGTTTTGTTGCCTACAAGAATGGTAGATAGGTGCTCGTGAATCCGTCTGGCTATAACACTACAACATCGAACATGAAAATAGAAATGGAAACGGTAACGGCAGAACGTAGTCGATTGGGGACTAAAATATCAACTCACACGGTGATATTCTCAGACTCCCAAAGCATGGTGCGTAAGATACAACTGTGCATCTAAAGAAAAATAAAGGGTCACGTTGCTAAGAACGGGTTGTCCAAATTATTACATGGATATACTTCCTTGATCATTCAGTGAACAGAAGCCACGAAAGAGATAAATTATTACATGGATATACTTCCTTGATCATTCAGTGAACAGAAGCAACGAAACAGCCAAATTATTACATGGATATAATTCCTTGATCATTCAGTGAACAGAAGCCACGAAAGAGATAAATTATTACATGGATATACTAACTTGATCATTCAGTGAACAGAAGCCACGAAAGAGATAAATTATTACATAGATATACTACCTTGGTCATTCAGTGAACAGAAGCAACGAAAGAGCCAAATCATGGTTGATGGTACAGTACTGAAAAGAGACTGGTACCGACCTAATATGAAAAGTCATCTATTTATTACAGTGAAGAAGATGACACTGAGTGTGATATGGTGCACTTAGAACGAATGTCAGAGATGGACATGACCAAGGATGGGGGGAAGGGGACGTGCGTCTTCTCTCAAAATAAACGAAGCTCACATAATCAACATTTTTCTGGGAAATTAAGTCTGTATACACTTGGATGGCTGCTGTACGGAGAGCGGAGCACTTATGGGAATGCACCATGTTTGTTTCATGATGCTTGTTTCTAAAGAAGAAAGAATCAAGAACTTCCACTGCTCTTGATTTGACCAATAAATGTGCACAGTGCATGTGTGATTTTGGTAACTATCTTTCGGTGCTAATCTCCCTCAGTACCTTTTTGTTGGAGTTTCTAACTGGTCGTATTATTCAAGAAATAAAAATCAAACAAAGAGAATATTTTTCACATAATAAAAGGCATGACAAAAGATGTTAAAGACCTTGCTTGAAGTTTCGGCGAGGAAGATATAATCAGATATACAAATGAGAGGGAAACATCATGAGATGCACAGGACACTAAAAAACACCTCCAAGGTAAGAGAAAGAGGATGCTGGATGTCCGTTGCATCCAACCATCGAAGAGGAGACGGCACTAGTTGTTTTTTTATTTACTGTCCTTGATTCGCTTCCATATAAAAGTGGCTCTATATAGTATTGGCAGACTCTTTTACTTACTTCTTTTGAAAAGTACTTTTTTACAATTTTGTAAAAAATTGCTTTTGCCTGTCCTATATCTACTTGGTGTCTCTGGTTTGTTGTTTCATCTGATTTTATCAAGGTTCCCATGTATTTCAAATTGTGAAAATTTTACACTGTTAAACCATTCACTATGACATTGCATGCTGGTATATTCTGCTTCTTAGAAATGACAATTACTTTTGTCTTTTTCTTTTATGATTTATGATTGATTGATTTTATTATTTATGATTTTTGTTTTATAAGTCCTTAATTTGTACATAGTGTTACTACACGCGACAATGTTCAATATACACCTCAGATTGTTTAAACATGTCATCGGCTGTTGTTGTAGGTCAACTCTCTCAGAATCTTGAGGAGTTTAGAATATCCACACAGAAGAGTACATTCTAGAAAGAATATGTCACCTGAATGAATGTAACAATCGAACTATGTTCATCGGGAGTTGAAGTTTTTCATTCACTTTTAGTCATTGTCATGCTTTTTTTATACTAGTCCATCTAAGGACTGTTCATAAGTTATATTTTCAATTAAGAAAGGGGATTGGGAGAAAGGAAGGAGGGGTCTGGAAAGGTTTGACGATTGTTAGCAATTGGTGTTGGGGAGTTGATATACATTAACGTCAATAATATTTTGTATACACCCCTTAAATTGTTAGGATGTGAAACATATCTAAAAACAGTTGTAAATTATGTCTCTTATTTCGCACATTTGCAGCTATAACAAATTATATCCGTTCTCTCACTATCCTGTACTCCAGGTATAACCAGGGAAAGTATTAGTGATTTGCTGAAACATCATGGCATACCTATATCTGTTTAATATAGTTCAGAAGATAGTGATTTGCTGAAACATCATGGCATATCTATATCTGTTTAATATAGTTCGGAAGATAGTGATTTGCTGAAACATCATGGCATATCTGTTTAATATAGTTCAGAAGATAGTGATTTGCTGAAACATCATGGCATATCTGTTTAATATAGTTCAGAAGATAGTGATTTGCTGAAACATCATGGCATATCTGTTTAATATAGTTCAGAAGATAGTGATTTGCTGAAACATCATGGCATATCTGTTTAATATAGTTCAGAAGATAGTGATTTGCTGAAACATCATGGCATATCTGTTTAATATAGTTCAGAAGATAGTGAAGCTTACGAGCACTGATAGTTCCCATAAAATGTTGATTATGCTCTCCTCAATTTACCTCTCAACTTCGCCCTGCCGCTCCAACTGCGTAAAATTCTTAATTTGCGAAATCTTAGATTAATAGCCTCATTACCTTCATCCTCAACCAAGTGGTGACTGTAGATAGAATATATCTCCTATTTATAATCATAATGAGAGAACTGACTACAGATGCTGGACATTATATCCGCTCTCTAATTACACATGACCAGAACGGTAGACCTACACAGTTTATCGCATGCGTGAAGTCACAATGGACTTCATCATATCATGTCTCAAGAATCCAGTCTGTATATTGGGAATCATTAGCAGAATAATAAATTTCAGGAGCACTTTTTCGCCACTTATTAAAAGGTCTACCGGCAGACATGGACATAGTACAATAGATATGGCAGGATCGTGGAAACGTCTTTAGTTAGGGGACCGGGGGTGGGTGTTTACTTTAACAAAGCATGTATATTTTTATGTGTGTTTCTCTATTTTTCATTAGAAATTAGAAGACATTTTTGCGAAAAATCATAAAGGTAGGGGCTATGGTAGTTTACCCCCCTTTGGGGTAAATTCCTAGTAGTAAAAGTCATGTCCTGATTTCCTAGCCGTGGTTTTAATATCCCAACACCCTCCCCCCCTTATTATTTCCTCATCTGCGGAGGTGCATGCCAGAGTGGTAAAATCCCTCCCACAGATGCTTTCTGCTGCCGTCTGACATGTATAATATAACGAATGACATTTGTAAACGTTAGAAAATGTTCAGTAATCATTTGAACAGTCTTTCCTACACTATATTTATTAACAGACTGTATACCGCTTAACTGTAAAAATTAATTTTTTGTGTACATTAGAGGTTAGTTTTCAAGTGGACTAGTTTTTTTTACTATAATGACCAGTGATATTGTCACTAAAAATCATATACAGAAAATTAACTATTAAATAGGCAATACTTTTTGGGAAAAAAAGCCGTCTGATAAACTTGCATCCATGTTTGTTGAATTAAATTATTGAAAATATATTTGATATCAGTAATATTTATAGTGATGATTCAAATCAAGAATACAAATATTGGTTTCTGGACAAATTAGAAATCAATGGCAACCTATGCCAATAAGGCTCACTAAGACAACAATAGTGAGACAGTCTCTGGGAAAATTACGATTCGTCTGACGCGAAGGGAGCACGGTGCTAGAGGATATTCCGTGTACAAGAATAAGTAACAATATCGTAACCATAATGAAAAATGATGATACTCGAGAACATACTTTCAGCAGTCTTCCGGCAGCAGGAAGGGTTACCATACACCAAAGTTTCCCAAACTTTTCCCGGCCACCGCCCACTTAAGACACAAAATATATAACGCCCTCTCCCCATTGTTACAGTTTTCTGTGTTAAAGCCGTTTGATATTTACGACGTAAATATCAACTAATGATATATTACTGCTTGTGCCGTAAAATTATTGAAAAAGTAGTATCCAATACGTGCTTCATCTTGAACACAATTATTGATATACCGAATTGGTTGATAGAACATAGCACATATGTAAGGATTGTAAAGTGTGTGCTCGAATATGTGCACTAGAAAACCAAAAGAATTCTACAAATACATAAAATCAAGAGCAAGAGATGAGACATATAACATAATTACCTTTATAAACAACAAAATTAGTATCCTAATATTCTGCGAAAATTACAGAAAAACAAGATGTCTTTAATATTTCAAATAGCTATATAACCCACCAAACAATAACAAAAGGTCACAGTTCACACAAAACCACACAGAAACTCGGGAACCAGAAATACAAGAACGAGAAACGGAAAAATACGTAAAGAACAGTCCAAGAAACAAATCACCACAGCTAAGTAAGATCCACTTTGGCTTCAGAAACGGTGTAGGGTACTCATACGCCATCTTCGTACTGAGGCAATCGAAAAGGCAATTAAATATGATCAATAGCTTAACGTCAACTTTGTAGATCAAGAGAAGGCCTTTGACAGAGTTGACAGGGACAAATTGTGGTAGATACTAGAAGACTACGAAATACATGGACAATTACTAGACAACATAAGAGCACTATATAAGAAATCACGAAGCATAATAAGAACAAACGAAGGACTCCCAGAACTATTCGAAACAACAACAGGAGTAAGATAGGGTTGTGTACTATCACCACTGCTGTTTTTTACATACACGGATAGGATAGAGAAAGAGGCGAATACAACATCACAGAAATATAAAGATCCTAGGTAAATATCGGCACGATCTACTCTTCGAGATGATCAAGGTATAATATATGAAACTGAAAATTGGCCATAATACAGCAGATAATAAACACCATCTTTATACCAATGTTATGTTACCACTGTCCTGACAAAAACACCCATGAGAAAGATAACAACATGTGAGATGAAACGCATGAGAAAGGCAATAAAAGTCACCAGAAGAGACCGAATAAGATATGAAAACATCAGACAGATAGTAAAGACCAGATCATGTAAACATTATATAGGAAGACAACATATCAACTGGTTCGGCCACCTTATACAAATGGAACAATCACAACTAGCCAATCAGGCATACAACGGTAGAAAGAACGGCTACATAGCAAGAGGAAGACCAAGATGGGAAGATTCAATCAGAGAGATTGCTAAAAAATCACGACTCAACTATGAGAAGCGCAACAAAGTTTGCGAAAGAAATTTTCAATTCACCACGACACCTAACCAGCATTTGTGGAAAAGACAATAGACAGATATATGATATATATAACAGAGATATATTCTCGAATACCATTATGCAAAGTTTCATCAATCAATGAACCAAGTGTCACGCCGAATGGATATGCGTTCATGCTTCTCCACAACTCTCGTTCAGTTGGTGTCTTCTTTTTGTGCGGCAGTGACAACTAATCCAGAAATCTCTATCGTTGTCTTCATCAGGCTCTTCTCCCCTTGAACTTTCCGGAGATTACTAAATGTTCAAGTTTTACTTTTCTAATCACATGTCCTAAAAAACATTCATACAATGTTTTAAGTATGAAATTTCAGAAAACATATTAAGAGATTGCATTATATTAGTAAGAATCTCAGTGTAATAATTAATACACCATAAAATAAATTACAAAATTTTGTATTTCGAGCTTATAAAATAAAAATACAGAGCAAAAATAATAAATTAATGTGACGGATGAGCTTGATGAGTTGAAGGTTTGTAAATATCGGGTTTAACTTTCGTTACAAACAGTCGTAATATAAGAAAAACGTAGCTTAATATAATGAAATATAACGAATATATTTGTTACTGTAACCATAACCTGTTATACACACATATTTACACGCCTTATTTTATCATTAACATAACAATCCACATACATTTATGTCAGGCATGGTTAATTTTCAAATGAGTAAATAATTGAAATAAAAAATTGTTTAAAAATTTGATCGTGACGGGCATAAGATTAATTAAAATGCAAAATTTAAATTTATCCAAACGTATTTTAAAATTAGTAATAATGAAAATAATTAATTTTTAACTATTTTTTAATTTCCTCTATATGAAGTCACCGACCCCATGACCGCCTGATCATCCCCCTCTCCCAATTACTTTATCGTCCAACTAACCATCCAACTCAATATAACCAACTATTGCTCCCTCCCCTTGAAAGCTTCAGTGTCCACTGAGGGGGGGGGGCGGTACCGATCACTTTGAGAACCTATGCGATACAAGATACCATACCTTCACGGTAAAAGAAAATGTTAGTAGAGCTCATCTCAGACGAGATATTCACAATGTCGGTGAACGAAACCTTGGCTAAGAGGGCGGACCAACCTTAGTTCAACTTTCATAACAATAAGACTAATATGCGGCAGGGCCGTAGGGGAGCCGCACATTAGACATCACAACATACCCTCCAAACGTCTCCATTCTCAGTCATTCGGAGAAGTGTTGAAAAATCATGCTCCGTGCTTATCTCAGTATCGCTATTCTCTGCCTCAAGCAACGCAAAGGCGGCTCTATGATGATGATATTTAAATATTCTTATTTTTTGTACTTTGAGCATTGACCTTTTGGTAATAAGAGGTGGACAGTGAAAATAATAGGTTGATAATTACAGGAATCAAGAGAGTTAGAAATATGTTTTAAATAAATGCTAACGTTATCTTATATAATCTTATTAATAATATATATATATATATATATATATATATATATATATATATATATATATATATATATATATATATATATATATATATATATATCCAGGAAAGGGAACAACAATTAACACACTGTAGATGTGGATGTACATAAGAAATGAACAAGAATTAACACAATTAAGATGTGGATGTACATAAGAAAAGATAAAATCTATGGAAAGACAAACACGCAAATACAAGAAGGAGAATTTCGAAATAAAAAGATAACCGTTTCGGTAAAAACGAAACACGTAAAATTATATTTGGCTCATAAAATTATATTTGGCTCATAAAATTATATTTGGCTCATAAAAAGAAATGCGACTGTTGAATGCATTACTTGAAGGGAGAATTGTAGGTCGTTGAACAAGAAGGAAATAAAGATACAAGAGAAAGGGAAACATCATGAAATGGAAAAATAAAATTCTGAGTTGTTACCACCAAGTTAAGAGACAGAAAGTGTTGTGGATACATTGCTTACACTTCTGTGTGGATACGACATATTCTCTGTTCTGGATCTTACAATAGACAATTGTTTCGTGTTATATTGTTGTCACGACCGACGTTTAAACCTCCAGGCAGATAATTTGCATGCAATTTATGTTTAACATTTCCCTAAAAAATAGAATTTAAATAACATGTTTAAACCACATTTCTCTATTTCAGTTATGGCCCCTGTACACATATCCCCCTTCAATTTCTTCAGCTAATATATAAAGGTTCGGAAACTTTCTTAGCCAGAAAGAGAACTTCTGAAAAACATAATCATTCCGGTAATTGCTTCAGAGTCTCTTGCGTCTGCAGGCAATGATTTCTATAGAGCACTTACACCGGTTTCTAAAGAGACGCCTAGTTAGATGGCTATTGTTCTTAAAGGCTATATCTTTCATGTACAGTTGATATGTACAGATATTTCACGAAACATTATGTTAAACTCTTCAGTGAAATATCTCTACGATAAAAAGCAATCATTCACAGTTTCGTTTCAAAAGTTCACGCACCATTGTTCTCATGTGCAGCCTCATAGCATAAAGGGTATGTTTATGTATAAGTTAACATCAGTTATGACTCTACATATTAATTGAGGGATGAACGTCTCAAAGCAATTGATAATGTGCTAATAAAATATTAGTAACAAGTTATCGATAAGTAATCAAATCATTTCTATGTTAGTAACAAGTTATTGATAAGCAATAAAATCAGTTCTATATTAGTAACAAGTTATCGATAAGTAATCAAATCAGTTCTATGTTAGTAACAGGTTATCGATAAGCAATCAAATCAGTTCTATGTTAGTAACAGGTTATCGATAAGCAATCAAATCAGTTCTATGTTAGTAACAGGTTATCGATAAGCAATCAAATCAGTTCTGCTCTGTTTGATGAGCGTCGTCTCGTTCGTCCTAAAACTTCTGCAGATTAACAGGATGTGTTCCAGGGGAGAAGGGATAATTATTCCCGGATGACTAGATTACCAGAACCGCGAAGTCAACTAATTTCTATGGTTGTAAGGTTCTTATATAATCACAGTGGACTAACCTCTGCGGTTGACAGGAGCGATCCTCACATAGCAGGTACATTTTGCTTAACCAAAGAGAAGACGAAACGTTGTGTTATAGTTTACAGTTTAGATGTGATAGTTGCTCCTTTCGATCCGACACGACACATCCAATTTCATAATGGATTCTGGTTCACTTTGACCTTCCATCGAAAGAAACAGCCAACTCGTCCCTTAATTCTTCTTAATCGACTATTACGACATATATTGTATATCACAGTATCGCTATTATCTACCACACTTTACGTCCAAGGCAACACAAAAGCGGCTCGATGATAATGATTGCTGAACATATTTTTATAGTCCTTTGCGCTTTGTCGATTGTTGCAGCAATAAATGCACTTCTTTCCTTCTTCCATGCGCCAACCTCTGAACCGTATTCCAGCTTTTGCTCATTACCTTCAACTTCTGTTCCCCAGTACTTCTCTATTGATCTTGTTTGTTATCCTTATGTCCAGGTGTCAGCCTTAGGACAGTTCTTGTTACAGTATATTTCTATGCATATGTGTCTATCTTTGGATAGTTCTTGTTACATTATATTTCTATGCCTATGTGTCTATCTTTGGACAGTTCTTGTTACAGTCTATTCAGTTTATTTATATGCCTATGTGACTGTCATTGGGCAGTTCTTGTAGCAGTCTATTTCTATGTCTAGGTGTCTGTCTTAGATTATCCCTTGTTGCAGTATATTTCTATGTCTAGCTGTCTTTGTACAGTTCTTGTTACTGTCTATCTCCACAGTTAGGTATATATCTTTGAGCAGTACATTTTAAGTCTATTTCTATGTCTTCTTCTTCGTCAGCGCTCATTCTCCCACTGGGTCTCTATTGTAGCACGACAATGTCCTACTAGATTTTTAGCAGAATGTAGTCTAGATAATGTAAAAAATTGTATGTTTTATTTCCGCCAATAGCCCAAAAACATCCGTCGTCGGTGGATTTTTATGTCTTTCTTTGGACAGGTCTTGTTCACTATATGTCTGTCTCTATCTGCCTTGAGACAATTCTTCTTACAGTATATTTCTATATCCAGGTCTCTGTCTTAGGACAGTTCTTGTTCCAGCCTATTTATATGCCTATATGTCTATCTTTGTATATGTCTTGTTACAGTCTATGTATATGTCTAGATCTCTGTGTAAAGACAATTGCTGGTACAGTCTATTTCTATGTTTAATAAGTCCTACAAATCGCGTTTTGTTTTGTGGAGACATTTATAACTTCTCGTTGCAATATAACAAAACAACTATTCATTTGATATAGTTACTGTCCAAACTATACGCGGTATCTTTCTCAGACATTTATTTTGGACGCTAGTCTCAGGATACATCCTGATCTGTCAATCCTCAACAATCCAAACTATATGGAAGTTGCGTAGTGACGATATACAACTTTTATAGAAACCAAACCAAAATATTTATAAATTATATGATTTGTGAACAAAAATATTATTTATGTCTCATTGTTGGTACCGTGGAATGCTTGTCGCTAACTTAATGCCAACGAGAGATTAGAGTTTCACTCAACAATAACATTTCAGCGATAATAACTAACATGAAATCACATATTTAATAGTGATATCATATCAAATAAGTTTCTTTTATAAACGTTCAAGAAAATCAAGTGTATTGATGCCTTTTAATAGTACACATTTTCAAAATACCTCAGATTTTCAATCTAAAGCAGTCGTGAAACCATAGAAACAATATTTAAACGTGAATTCTTGTATTAGAATCAGTTGTAATGTGCAGTGCGTGTGATCATGAACTAATGCTGATTTGTAATGTTTGAATCGTGAACAGTTAGTTGATAGATAAATTATTGAACTAGAGACAATTAAATGTGCTCGATTCTTTGAAACGTGTTAAACAAAAGGGTGTGTTTGATTCTGTGAATTGTGTTAAACAATTGTAGAATAATTTCACGAGGAATGAAAATAATTATATTTCTGCATTTATTTAAATTTCGAATAACAATAAGGGACATTTGATACGATTGAAGATTGCCAAGTGTTCTGCTTTAAACTGGTTTGTTATTTGTGGCTTGATTCAAAGAAACTGCAAAGTATATTGAAACGTTTTATATGTACAATGGGAATTTCTCCAGAACTTTCTTACATACTCAGGGAGTGCTAGCTTATCAAGGGATATACAATGCCTTGAAAAAACATCTTCTAAAAGAGTGTATATGTGTTTCGTTATTTTTTTCTACAAATCTATTTCGATGTCAAATTTTAACTATTTCATAATATCAGTAACAACAATAATAATCGTAATCGTAGCAATAGGACGCCAATAGGATGATGATGACATTTTCTATAAATTAGAGAGAGCTATGGTGAACATGCTTACAGGATCGCAATGGCTATTGATTGAATTGTAAAGTTAGGTGTATATATAATTTGTTTGTGGTTTTCAATACAAATGGACACGTTTTTGTATGACCAACTCAGTTCGGATGTCAGCCTATTCATTATCTAACAAATTATATCACTACATTTGTCGAGGACGTTTTCTCTTTGCCCGTCTCCACCTATTCACTATATGTTTCTCCTTCTTCTTTTTTCAATTCACACTTTTAATGACATGTCCTCTGTTTGAACAGTCTAAGTGTATGCTCATTTGATCCTTCATTCCAGTATTTTATCTAGAAGGTTAGGCACGAAGTGGTAGCCATTGTTTGCTGCATTCATGTATGACCTTACCTGCGTCACTTGATGTAGTGGCAGTAATATTTGATGTATTATATTGTTTACTAAATTGATGTATGTCATTACTAGCGTCACACTCGGTGTAGTTGTAGTTATTGTTTACCAAATTCATGTATGACATAACCTGCGTCACTCGATGTACTGGTAGCCATTATTGGCTACATGCATGTATGCCGTCACCTGTCACTAGATGTGTCATGTGACGTATTATTTCCAGAACGTTGTCTTCCAAATGAACTCCCTGTACCCTTCTCTGTATTGGGCCATGTGGATTGCATTTTCCAACTACGTATTCATGTTATCTTTAATGTCGTCAGTCCATCGTCTTCTTCGTCTGCTCTATCTCCTCCATCCAGATGCTCTGCCCTCATTTGGGAGATGTACCTCTTTATATGACCAAACAGGCGTAGTTTTCTTTTTGTTGTGTTTAGTAACCAACACTCTAACATCTTTAATGTGTTTATAATATCTGAGCTTCTACTTTTTCCCTTCTTGATGTTCTAAGTGTCTTTCTGTAGCATTTCACATCAAACGCGATGATCTTCTTTGCCACAGTTTTACTTTGGGTCCATGTTTCACAGCCGTATGTTGCAACCGAAATAATTAAAGTTCTTAGCATTAGAAGTTTCGTTTCTATTTTATAGTTTTTCCATGTTATTCAAACGTGTTATTTTACAATATGCAATTGCTAATCTCTGTCTTATCTCTGATAGTTTGTGATAAACCATGTAATTGATATATACTTCACGTCTGTCTACAGATTGGAAGACTGCTAGAGACTAAGAAATCCTTTGTTTCACTAAAATTGTGCCGAAAACGAATATGTTATATCTATATAGCAAAATGTAAATATAATACAGTAAATTTGTAGCTCGGCGGTTAACATCACACAAGAAGTCGTTTTAGTTCATTCTTGATTCTTGATTAGAAACTGGCCTCACAGCACGTGGGGCATTCCCATAAGTGCTCCGCCCTCTGTTTCAGCAGCCATTCGACTCAATGGTGTTTTGAGTCTAATGCCGCCGAAACAGACGTCGACATCAGGGCACAACTCTACCCCTGCGACAGGTTTCTTTGTTGTTCCACCCACCCACGCAGTTCCCATAACTAGTTCAAGCACAACGTCAGCCTGTCAGAACAACATGGTAACTGTTATCGAAGGTTACCACTACGGGATTGTATAGATGACGTGCCATGAAGCTTCTATAAGAATATAACAATATAAAGGCATGTCATATACTAATATTTTCTGTTGCATGGTTGGTTTGTCTAGTGAGCCATTTATGAGACCCACAGACACTAGTCGTGTTGGTTGACTAAGAGATAACGTAAATAAACAGGTCCTCCTTTGTGTTGGTTGAGTAAGAGTTAACTTTAAAAACAGATCCTCCAACTCCCCCGTGTTCGTTGAATGAAATTTAATGTAAATAAATACGTTCTCCTACCTTTTCTCCCAACACAAGTATTTTCACCATTTCATATAATTGCTTTCGGAATATCAACTGTAAAGAAGTAATATTACAAGTACTACCCAGAGTCAAATATCTCTAATATCTGTTGTAAAAAGTAATACTACAAGTACTACTCAAATTCAAATATATCAAATATCTGCTGTAAAAAAGTAATACTACAAGTACTACTCAGATTCAAATATCTCAAATATCTGCTGTAAAAAGGTAATACTACAAGTACTACTCAAATTCAAATATCTCAAATATCTTCTGTAAAAATGTAATACTACAAGTACTGCTCAAATTCAAATATCTGCTGTAAAAAGTAATACTACAAGTACTACTCAAATTCAAATATCTCAAATATCTGCTGTAAAAAGTAATACTACAAGTACTACTCAAATTCAAATATCTGCTGTAAAAAAGTAATACTACAAGTACTACTCAAATTCAAATATCTCAAATATCTGCTGTAAAAAAGTAATACTACAAGTACTGCTCAAATTCAAATATCTCAAATATCTGCTGTAAAAAAGTAATACTACAAGTACTGCTCAAATTCAAATATCTCAAATATCTGCTGTAAAAAAGTAATATTTCAAGTACTACTCAAATTCAAATATCTCAAATATCTGCTGTAAAAAAGTAATACTACAAGTACTACTCAAATTCAAATATCTCAAATATCTGTTGAAGATAATTTGAGGAAGAATATAAGTCTTGAGATGGACATGGTCTGCATGGAAAGTTTGAGTACGATTTGAAAAAGTAAGAATAACACTGTGGTGAAGATCCGAGTTCTTTGTCAATTATACAGTCATGTGAACTCAAATATAATCCTTAAACAATGATGCTATTTGGTTGTTACGGTGATTTTCATTTGTCACTGTGTGTGTATACTTTGTGTTGATATCTCATTAAAATCACGAGGAAAATTAGATAATGTCATTTATCTCTGTTTGATCCTTCTGCCAATGTAGATTTGTATTTCTTCTTTTTTTGTATTCTTGTAATTTTATTCTTACCACCACGTCCAACACACCATTCGGTCATGTTTCATTGGTATCAAAGTCAATTACTAACTGCTTCTTGACTTTTTCATCACTATTTGTGAGAGCAACTCTAAGTCATTCGAACACTTCTAACTTTCTTTGGGAATAGGCCAAATCGTTTCATCCGATTCTGCCACAGAAATTAGTGACGGATTGAAAGTCAACATTTTTTGTTGAGGAGATTGTGACAATCGATGAAGTCGCGAATGTCTTGTACAATAATATAGCAGCAAACCCTTCTCAAGTATTTTCCTTGTTCTATTTCCAGGTTCTGATTGCTTTTCCTCATAATTGATTACTCCAGTCACTGTCAAAACAGCAGTTCGAATGTCGCAGGAATTACATCGGAATGACGTCAGTATTACATCGGGGTTTTTTTTGTTCAATTAATTTCCTTCAGATGTTACAAGCTTGAAATGTATTCCTTGATTTCGATACGCAGATCAAATTGATCGTGTTTTTTTAGTTGTCTCAATCAAATGAAACTAGACGAGAGGCCTGCAAATCTTATTAAGCTTGTTCATTTTCGTATAAGTGTCTGTTATTGGTGCAGCTTTTAAAATGTACAGCCGTAAGAATATTACAGGGGAAGAAACTCACAATCAAGGGAAACTATACTTGTCTTCAGAATTCATCCACTTCTGCTATCATGGTTCTCTGAGATCACAGATGTATTGAAAACGTACGCAGTCTATTTCAGTGTTCTATCATAAAGTTTTTCTTCTTATTTGTCTGTTGTGGATCTTTATCAACTTTTAAAGCAAGTCTGTAGAAGACGGTTTCTGCTTGATCATGGTCTTTGATGATATTTGCCACGCCGCTATAACATTCATTCATATACACTGCCCGATACAGTCAACATAGACTCTGGTCTTAGGTTGAAAGACTCGTGTCTCAGCCAGAGGCTTTAATATCCAATTTAACAAACAAACAAACATTCATTCATATTTATCGTTAAACTCATGTTCAACGCTTAACAATCGAAGGTTTGATGAGTTTTCGACGTTTGATTTTCTAGGAGTCTAGATTAGTGATGATGGTGAATCAACAGATGAAGTTGAGACAAGACTAACGGTGGCCATATCCTCCAGGACAAGATTAACGGTGGCCATAGCGCCAGGACAAGACTAACGGTGGCCATAGCCGCCAGGACAAGACTAACGGTGGCCATAGCCGCCAGGACAAGACTAACGGTGGCCATAGCCGCCAGGACAAGATTAACGGTGGCCATAGCCGCCAGGACAGGTCTAACGGTGGCCATAGCCGCCAGGACGAGATTAACCATAATTTGGAATAGCAGAATCACCACCCGTGTTAAGATTAACTTATATAAAATTCTGGTTTAATAAATAATTATAAAAGGTTGTGATACCTGGACTCTAACTGCGGACTTAGAAGAAATGTGTATTTGTTACACAAATACAAACGTTTGTAAACAAATTCTATAGACGTGGGTTTGGTATCTGTTACCGAAAACATAAGACCAACTTGTTTGTGCATGATGGAATTAATGTATTAACTAATCAACAAGAACCATTGTTAACAGTCGTGTAACTTCGTAAACTTCGGTGTTCTATTGTCTATTGTCTTTACCCAGGTGAATGCTTGTTGAACGCATTCACACTTGCCGTTAAGCTTAGGGGTGATAGCTTAAGCTGTCGTTTCAAGGCCAGATGTGTCGCCGAGGTTGCATTTAGTCCATGTTTGTTCAAGGTTATCTTGATGTTTTCTATCCACCGTTTTCTTGGTCTACCTTTGGTTTTACGCCCGGATATTCTTGTATTATATGCTCTTATTGGTAATTGGTTTGGCTTCATTCTCATAAGGTGACCGAACTATTTTACTTGCTGTCTCTCAATATGTTAGATACATGGTATTATACCACGGGAAAAGACATGATATGATACGGAAACTTAATGAGATATTTCTCGATGACAAAAAGTTGTTCTTCAAGATACGGTAAAGGAAAAGAAAACAGGGGGGGGGGGAACAGATAGAGAAGAAGACATGACCCTATATGTTGTGATGTTTCCAAACACATCGGGATGGTAGAGGATATAGTTATATGTTCTTTCTGCATTAAATGTCTCAATATGACACCGCTACGACTCTGCCTGGTTATGTGTTTTATTATTATCGTGAACTTAGTTTACATCTGATACAAAAAGTCCGATTTTCCGGATTGAATACAAAATGTAATCATTTAATAATACAACGAATGTATATATCGCCTGAAGAAAAACAAACAGAAAGCTAAAAATAAAACAAAGGTACAGATCTATTAAGCATGTGCGCTCAGTCACACTATTTTGTGGCACTGAAACATGGACTGAAACCACGAGAGAAGACAACACGATTCACGTAAGAAGTCTTCCGTAAAATCATGAGCATTAACTGGCAAGTCACGAATAATTCGATACATTGTACTCACTTATAATCTATAATGTGAACAAAAATTGGTAGAATGTCTTATTTTAGTATGTATTAATCGTCCCAGCATGCTTTAGCTGTAGTGATATTGTTTCAAGGCAATATAAATACATTAGTAGTTTGTCATTGCTTTACGGCGGTCCGGATGCACAACTACCTATGATAGGATTTGAACCCGGTATCTTGGCTGTTAAAGATGCGCACTGTACCACCCGGCACAGAACAGGATCAATGGAAACACTGAGTAAAAATATAATGCGAAGGCTTGGTTGGATAAACTATAATTTTTAAATGTCGCATTTTCAAGCAAGTATTATTTGGTGAACATTCTGAAAATTATGGGTGCGTTGTAGACAGCATCTGATGTGCAAATATATCCTACTTAGACAGCATCTAATGTAGAAATATATCAGTGATAGACAGCTTCTGATGTGCAAATATATCAGTTATAGACAGCTTCTGATGTACAAATATATTCATAGTAGACAGCTTCTGATGTACAAATATATCCGCAGTATGTAGACAGTCTCTGATTGTATAAATATATTTGTACATTCAAAGTGAAAGATTTCCCTATCGGAGATAAAAACTAGGACGTTCTGACGATGATCGCACTTTCTGCAAAGAAATTCTATGGACAGAGGTGGAGTGATTTAGAAAAAAAAACATAATCAAAACGATGGTGAATGCACGAGAAAAAAACAAACACACATGTGCCATGACTGTGATTTGATCGAATAGAACAGTGTGTCCAAAACTAGGAAGTGCGTTATTACGGGTGAGGGTGGGGTAAATTGATCTCAAGGAGACTCGAAGTGCTATGGGAATTTAGTGCATTAGGAGCATGATTGCTTTTCTACTAAACAAACGTTTCAAATAATATAATTAAGAAATACGTGTTTAAATAATATAATTAAGAAATACGTGTTTCAAATAATATAATTAATAAAACCCAATAGAAATAATTCTTTGGTGCAAATATAAATAATGTGTATAACATCAGTTAATGTCACAGAAATCTTAGTAAATGTACTGACAGAAAGAACGGAATAGGTTTTTTTTTGTTTTGCATATGTAATTGCGCGTGTTCAGTACTTTAGTTAAGACTAGACTATTGCAAGCTCTTTGTTATGAATATCATGCAGAACACAAGGCCCTTTTTCATACAGGGGTCCGCTGGTTATCGAAAAAGGAAACATGCTGTTTCGGTTATATGAGTTTTGTGGTCAGAAATGAGAATATTTCGTCAGCAAAGAAAGAAATTATCTGTATCATGCTTTTATTGGCAACACCTTCCAGACCCCTAGAGACATTTTTAGTAGTGTGGCGGGGGCATGTTCTGATTTCCTAAGGGTTTAACCCCCACCCAGCGTTCCGATCTACGGATTTGATGCCTTTGTTTGTTCTTTGGCTTATCTGACTGATTTTTATTTTTTTTAAGTTATGAATAACTTGAGACTGAAGCTTCAAGGCAAAACTCTAACATTATTAAGTCTTACGATGTTTATCAGAACTTTACTGAAGAAAATGCAACTGTGGAAACTGGAACTTAAATCCAACAATTTTTCTTTTTTTTTCTTATTATTACCTTAAATTAGCATTTAGGTGAATTCCTCTGACAGAGGAATCTAACCTCTACTTTCCTGATATTTCCTCTGATGGCCGTCTTGAATGTTAACGAGACATTATTTTGTTACATCATTGATTTACTGCCAAACATTTTTCAAGAAGATGCTATAGAACTGAAATATGATTTAACCGCCAAATATGTTTTTAATGGGATAGACCGTAGCAACCTTGGATACACTATCTTTTATTGTAACCTCAACTGTACCCTCAAGTGTACCCTCAATGGGAGCCGCGTTAGCGCAGTGGTTAGCGCACTGGCTTCGCATATGAGTGGTCCTGGGTTCATTCCCCAGCTGAGGCGGAAATGTTTTCAGATCGCAACGGCTCCCAGGTCGACCCAGCCTTAAATGGGTACCGGATTAATCCGGGAAGTAAAGACTGCGAGGGAGAGGAGATGGCTACCACCCTCATTTGCAGAGCCTGTGAAATGTGAGATCGCTAACATCTCACACCCCTACGGCATTAATAAATGCTATGGGTTACTTTACTTACTACTACCCTCAAGTGACCAAAGTTACCATAAGTATTATTATACTATTACCTTCAACCTGTGATAAGAATCGGCATTTCTAGCAATTTCTATTATAAAAACAAAACACCCATGCTATCTTGACATGGAAAGAGATATGTGCATACGTCCACAATAAGACTAAACATTCAGAAAATTATAAATGCAAACAGTGACATTCTTCAAATTAACATTTACATAGCGTGCATTGTTTATTTGAATGAACAGATTCATGTTAATCCTGTATTGTAATGAAAGTAATGTTGTTTTTTTAATAGAAAATGTATAAACATATCAAGATATACAATACTGCCAATTGTCAAATAGTTGTTTGTAGGTCTGTTCCCTACGACGTTCTTGAAAATGTAGGGTGGGATTAAACTAAGGTCTAAAGGTGGGCGAGTTAGGCGTAAGAAATTTTAAGAATGTCTAAAAAGGGCGTCAGCTGGAAAATGTCTAAGGAACAGTGTGGGAAACACTGGAATAGAATGTTAATGAATTAGAGATGAACTCAACTAGTTGGTTGTTCTAGAATAGAAGGTTAATGAATTAGAGATGAACTCAACTATACTATAAAAAACGCCATTTTTTTAAGTTAAATTTATAAAAGATATTCGCTGATTGGACATCATTCAACCTATCGACTGTGTCCACCTGGTCATTAATTTCTTGTGATTACCTGAATTATAACCACTTCATTATTCGCAAGATCATGAAAAAGATCACGGTCAAAACAACATTTTTGGCAATAACGCGTGACAGGTTCATGAGAATCTCGTGAAACTTACTGAATACAAAACTCTCTGACCATATTATTGAATACCTATGAAAGATTGATGGTCCACGAATAAATTCCGTTGAAAATTCGATGCACAAGTATATATAGCTCACCCCACTACAGAACAATGATACATCATCATTGAACGCTTACAGACTGGACAATCACAAAGTACAGTGACCAGACAATTGAATGCAATAGAAGCACAATTAGTTGACTTTGGGTGCGATTTCAATAAACTGGCTCTGTGGCAGACCGAACACGCAGTGGACGACTCAACGATTCACTAAAGAGTCACGCCCGTGTGTTGTCGTGGTCCGAAAGGGTAGCAAAGAATAGCAACACTATTTACCTTCCATGCATGTCGTACGAGTTGGCTGCCCCATCCCATATAGGGTCAGTGACCCAAAGCCATGCTGAAGTCGGATGTGTTAGACCGAAAGGCTCAGATATCACAGCAATGCTGTAAACCATGACACAACGCATTTCGTTCTGCGAACTACATCCTGCTGATCTGCAGAAGTTTGAGAACAAACGCAAAAGAAAAAGAAGAGTAAAGAGTCACAACCACTGCCGAAGACCGCTTGATACGACTGTGTCAACCCAGGAATCGATTTGCATCTGCAACCTCCACAGTCCAATCAATAACAGCAGCAAGTCGAATTTCAGATGAAACGGTCAGGAAATGGCTGCACGAAGCTGGTCTTTGGGCTAGAAGATCCAACAGAGGTCCTGTTCTTAAGGACCGGCATCACCAGAACCGACTGCAGTGAGCGAACCAGCATCGTCAACGGACTGTTGAGAATGGCTGGAGACGGGTTTGGTTTAGCTAATGTCTGAAAGTTTCTTCATGCCAAGGTAGAAACATTAATTCGGTAAAATAAAGTTTTGTTATACGTCTGAAATAGTTTTGCGTATCTTGAGCAGTACGGTTGGTTATTCTTAGTCTGTTTATAAATTTGTAATTGCACATTCAACGGAATATCTCAGAAACTCTGATTGCAGAGATCTTTGGCATGCATTATTAAATTTTATTAGACGCAAAAATACTTTTAACATTTAGTCCATACCTGGTCTGGATTGTGTATGTCAGCGAAATTCTTTTAAGTTTTTGGTCCATTGCAAATAAGTGGGGTTAAATGTTAGATATGACAGTAAATATGTTACTGTCAAGTGACAGTGCATTCAAAAGCGTATCGTCTAAAAATTCTTGATAGGTCAAATTGCTGAATTATATTTGTCAAGTATATGTGTTATAATTCGTATGTGCAATAGTAAACGGCACTGCCAAATGCGGCAGTTAGTCTGCTGCCCTTCGACACTATTAGACCCCAGGGTTACTTAACTGTCCTTAAATACTGTATTATTTTAGCCGATATTGGATGAGATATATTTTATTGCAACTGTATATGTACCTAATGGTTTGCTCAATATAGTTATTTATGTATGGCCATTATGTGGTCTGTCCACGAAATAATTTTTAAAAAATTCCGAAACAGATGATTCCAAAAGGTTAAACATATTATAAAACGACGCATGTGTATATGTCACGTTATAAAACTACTCAGGTGTATATGTCACGTTATAAAACTACTCAGGTGTATATGTCACGTTATAAAACTACTCAGGTGTATATGTCACGTTATAAAATTACTCAGGTGTATATGTCACGTTATAAAACTACTCAGGTGTATATGTCACGTTATAAAACTACTCAGGTGTATATGTCACGTTATAAAACTACGCAGGTGTATATGTCACGTTATAAAACTACGCAGGTGTGCATGCCATATTATAAAACTAAGCAAGTGTGTATATCGTGTTATAATTTCCAAAGTCCCTCATTCCTAACGGAATCATGCAATATTTTCTAGCATAACATTCACTCATTTTAGTAAATAACTGTCTATACTGATGGGTTTGCGGTGAAGTGATCAGATTATAGTGTCTGTAGACATTTTAGAGGGACATAAATGACAGAGATAAGTGCCACAGAATCCAGTATGCGAATATAGATTATTGTATTTATTTCTTATTGTATTTATATTATTACAACTCATATATTAGAGCTAACGCTTCTATAGTAAACCGGTATATGCAAACATATTTCTCATTTCTTGTGTCTGTATATGGAAACAATCACATTTTCCTTGGGCCAATAGTCACTTTCAGAATAATCAGACAACTCAATCAGTATGCTCAAATAAATGTAGACGTATGACTGACGCATTTGTATTGAAGAAGTTGTAGGGACACTACAAGTATTATTTAATCAGGCATTTCATCTCATACTAAAATCTCCTTGTTCTTCATAATCTCGCTCTCTTTCTTTCAGTAGTATTCTATACTTCTATATCGTTTCCTTCGCGGCCGAAGTAGTTTAGTCAGTCATTTCTTGTCCATCAGATGAACCGGGTTCCACGATCATACGTCACTCGTGGTTTTTTTTTCTAAATAGTACTTTCTTTGCATACCTAGCTATCCGGAAATGAGTATCAGAGCGCATGCGTTGTGACGTTAGATCAATGCAATAATCTGTAATATGTAATAAACTGAGTAAGTCATGTATGCGACACTAATCAGGCAGCCAGAGCCGTGACAAGCTATGGTGCAGAGAGGGCGGCCGCATCAGGCGGCACCAGTCAAAATATATTGTCGGGGGCGACCTTTCGAAGAAAAACCATTAAATGGGGTGGCATTTCGAAGACTTGCATCTTACTGAGAAAATCTACCGCACAGTCCTGCAGGCAGTTAATGCTAACAACTTTCTGTGAAACTAAGCACTTATGGGAAAACCGTGGACTATGACACTGATTCATCACTTATTTCTCTTACTAATTTCTTTTTAGATCATGTATTTTATATGCACCTTCATTTGCCTCGACTATTTCTAACTGATGAAATATTTATTGACAGACATGGTTTTCGTATTGAGAAATGATTTTTTTTTCCTATTCATGTGATTAATGTATAACCCTGCATTTGTTATCCACATTAGTTTTATATTAGTGTATGTCCATGTACGTCATTATGTATTTATTCCGCTTCAGTAGAAGAGTCTTTCTTGTGACTTCATTGTTACATCAGAAAATGCAATCTATTATTGGAGCGCATTTTATTGAGCCAAGAAATCGTTTTTGCATATTGTATTTTGTAATTTTCCTATTTTTAGATTGGGGGGGAGGGGGAATTCTATACAACTATTTGTTATGCTTTCCCTACATCCCACCTCTTTCCCATTACTCCCATACCCTGACGATTTATCTTTATTCTGATTGTCGTTAACTTCACATAACTGTATGATGCTGTTCTGATTGCCGTTAACTTCACATAACTGTATGATGCTGTTCTGATTGTCGTTAACATCACATAACTGTATGATGCTGTTCTGATTGCCGTTAACTTCACATAATTGTATGATGCTGTTCTGATTGCCGTTAACTTCACATAACTTTATGATGCTGTAATGGATGTCGTTAACTTCACATAACTGATGCTATTCTGATTGTCGTTAACTTCACATAACTGTATGATGCTATTCTGATTGGCGTTAACTTCACATAACTGTATGATGCTGTTCTGATTGCCGTTAACTTCACATAACTGTATGATGCTGTAATGGTTGTCGTTAACTTCATATAACTGTATGATGCTGTTCTGATTGTCGTTAACTTCACATAACTGTATAATGCTATTCTGGTTTGCGTTAACTTCACATAACTGTATGATGCTGTAATGGATGTCGTTAACTTCACATAACTGTATGATGCTGTTCTGGATGTCGTTAACTTCACACAACTGTATGATGCTATTCTGATTGTCGTTAACTTCACATAACTGTATAATGCTATTCTGTTTGGCGTAAAAATTGGCTCTGATATGGTGACAATTACAGTTACCATCTTCTTGTCCTTGTCTTTTCAAACTTCTGTTGATTAGCAGGATATAGTCTGGAGAACAGAACGTATTGTGTCGTGGTTTGTAATTTGGTTGTATTAGCTGTACCTTTTGTTTCGACACAACAGACTACAGTATGGCATGTGTCATTCATTTTCCTTCCCTACAATATACACATTTTCATTTTTCTGGTTGCAACATTCGGCTATGAAACGGACTCTAAATAAACAGCGTCAAAGAAGATCAACGCCTTTGATATGAAATATGATAGTAAAGATACTTAGAACAGCATGGAAGGAAAAAAGAGAAAATCAGGTAATACAAACACATTGAGGATTCCAGAGGGTTGGTTACTAAACACAATGGCAGAAATAAAACTACACTTGTTTGATCATATAAAGAGACACAACTGTTTAGAAAGACAAATAATGGAGGGCAAAGAACCTGGATGTAGTAGAAAGGGCAGACCAAGAAGACGATGGACTGACGACATGAAAGATAACATGAATACGTCATTGAAAAATGCAAGCAGCATGGCCCAAGACAAAGAAGGTTTCATGGAGTTTATTGGAAAGACAAAGTTCTGAGAGAATATGTCACATGACACAAAATATAAAATATATTTTTTTATATACAATATATACTGTTCAAAAAAAGAGACTTAACATTATTTTAAACGTGTATCAACATTTTTTTGTGTGTGGAATTAATGTTTCATCCTTGCATAAGAATTTTTCAGTCTTTAATTAAGCTAAACCCGACTCCAGTCATTACCAACGGTCTATTTACGATATTGGTTCGCCAAATGCAGTCGGTTCTGGCGATGTCGAACCTTAAGAGCAGGGCCTCTGTATGACATTCTAGCCAAAAGGCCAGCGTCGTGCAGCCGATGCCTGACCATTTGATTTGCATTTCGACAATCTTCTTGCATTGACTGGATTGGGGGAGGACGCAGAAACAAATAAATTCATGAAGAAGGCAGTCGTATGATGCGGTTTTCGAAAGGAGTTGTGACTTTGGGTCTTCCATTGCACGGTCGGTCTGCCACTGATCCAGTTTGCTGAGATCGCCTCCAAGGGCGATTAATGGTGCTTCTAACCACATTAAATTATCTGGCCACTAGACTTTGTGTCAAGTCTATAAGCGTCCAATGATGACGTATGGCTGTTCTGTAGTGAGATGAGCCATCTTTGCGCATTGAATTTTTTCAACTGAATTTATTCTAAAGACCGTCGATATTTTATGGGTATTCAATAATATTATCAGAGAGATGTTTGTTCAATATTTTTCACGAGATTCTCATGAACCTGTCAAGAGTTATTGCCAAAAATGTTGTTTTGAACTTTACCTCTTTCATGACCTCACGAATCATGAGGTTAGTACAATTCAAGTAACCACAAGAAGTTAATGACCAGGTGGACACGGTCGATAGGTTGAATGATGTCCAATCAGCGAATATCTTTATAAAAAAACTTCAAATAGTTCACGGAACTGCGTAGTAGAAATTAAGAGAAGGATGGCAATAGCGTTTTCGAAACTTGTCGGTATCAGTAGCAAAGTAAAACTGTGTATGATAAGAACATTCCTATTCCCTGTGGCAAAATTCCTATTCCCTGTGGCTGTCAGGCTTGAACTCTAAATAAAATAATGGCAAAGAAAATTACCACCTTCGAATTAAGATGCTGCAGAAAAAAACCTTGTACCGTGGACAACAAAAAAAGAAACAAAAAAATAAGTATTACAATCATTAAACGTTAAGAGGGCTGACTCCTAGATAACACCATAACAAGAAAGTTGAACTTCTTTTGGTCATTTAAAGAGACATAACAGCATGGAAAGACTAACGGCAGAAGGCAGAGTAAGCGGCAGCAGAGGAAGAGGTCGCTCAAGAAGGCGATGGACAAACGATATATCTGACTGTTTAAACATGTCCTTGGAGGAGGCAGGCCAACTTGCCCAGGATCGCGAAGTGTTCAGAAGGTCCATAAAGAAGACTACGTTCTGGTAAGAATATGTCACGCGATGATGATGAATTGCTGACGCCTATCTCTAGCAGATGTTGTCCTATGATGTTCATACATCTTCTCTGCCTATCTCTAGCAGATGTTGTCCTATGATGTTCATACATCTTCTCTGCCTATCTCTAGCAGATGTTGTCCTATGATGTTCATACATCTTCTCTGACTATCTCTAGCAGATGTTGTCCTATGATGTTCATACATCTTCTCTGCCTATCTCTAGCAGATGTTGTCCTATGATGTTCATACATCTTCTCTGCCTATCTCTAGCAGATGTTGTCCTATGATGTTCATACATCTTCTCTGACTATCTCTAGCAGATGTCCTATGATGTCCATGCATCTTCTCTGCCTATCTCTAGCAGATGTTGTCCTATGATGTTCATACATCTTCTCTGACTATCTCTAGCAGATGTTGTCCTATGATGTTCATACATCTTCTCTGACTATCTCTAGCAGATGTTGTCCTATGATGTTCATACATCTTCTCTGACTATCTCTAGCAGATGTTGTCCTATTATGTTCATACATCTTCTCTGCCTATCTCTTGCAGATGTTGTCCTATGATGTCCATGCATCTTCTTTTCCTATCTCAAGCAGATGTTGTCCTATTATGTTCATACATCTCTGCCTATCTCTTGCAGATGATGTCCTATGATGTTCATACATCTTTTCTGCCTATCTCTTGCAGATGTTGTCCTATGATGTTCGTACATTTTCTCTGCCTATCTCTAGCAGATGTTGTCCTATGATGTCCATGCAACTTCTCTGACTATCTCTTGATCTTCTTCCTTGCACTTCCATTGTATAGATATGTTTTATCATTATGGTATCTTCTGTTATTTCTGCATTTCCAACCATCTGTACAAGATCCCTTTCAATATAGCCCTGATTGATGATCTTTTATGTAAATGGTACATTTTGTTGTTGGTCTCAAATTAATCCCTTGCTTGTTAACTTTTGATACCTCTGAATATTCTTCTCAATATTATGTTCTCGAATACGTGAAGTTACCTTCATAATTTTTGTGTATTGCTCAATTAAAGGTGCACATCTTAATGCGAGCTGCTTTCAAATCACTGCCATAAAATTGTGCTCTTCTGATGGTAGAACAAATTGTGTATATTTACAGCTGTTACATCTCAGTATGATACAATGCGACCTTAAATGAATACCCCACACTCCTACACATTAATATTATCTCTGAAATGCCGTATCCCTTTTGTTTTCTTTTATTTTCGTTACATCATATTTATTGTATTAATATGATGATGGTTCGTATTTATTTTCTCTTGGATTCGCTATTCTGTTTACATTATTACTTGCGTAGTGTGTTATTGAACAATGCTTTCTCTACCAGCTATTTTGTATGTTCTAATGCTGGTTGTTCTTCTCGCGGTCCATGCCTCATACCTTTTGGCCGAATTTTCTAATGCTAGATAAAGACCTTTTGTTCATCACGTTGAATTTGGGATGTTCTTAGTGATTCGTTAAACTCCCTTACCGAATGTTTTTATGCATCGCCGATTGGATCATGTTTTACTTCAGTGTCACCTGTTCTTTTATCTAAAATAAAAAATCGTATTCTTGATTCTTGATTAGAAACTGGCGTCACAGCACATGGGGCATTCCCATAAGTGATCCGCCCTCTGTTCTAGCAGCAATTCGACTCGATGGTGTTTCGAGTCTAATGCCGCCAAAATAGACGCCGACATCAGGGCACAACTCTGGCCCTTGCGACAGGTTTCTTTTTTGTTCCGCCCACCCACGCCGTGGACGTAACAAGTTTAAGCACAACGTCGGCCTGTCGGAACAACATGGTAACTGTTATCGAGAGTTACGACTACGGGATTGTATAGATGACGTGCCATGAAGCTTCTATAAGAAGAGAACCTCAATATAAAGTCATGTCATCTACTAAGGTTTTTTGTTGCATGGTTGGTTTGTCTAGGGAGCCATTGGTAAGACCCACAGATGCAACCGTATGCAATAAAAAATCCGATGCATCTCTAAATATCAGTCATTATGCCAAAGCAGTCGATACTTTTTGGTGCCTAGGTATAGCACCCGAACGTCTTGATATTACCGTAACAGCTTCTTCATAGCTCTATAGTCATTTATCATGTTACAACGTCAATAGCTTCAAATAATTCGCCTCAGCTGATCCACAGAACACCTCAGATTTGGAAGCATTGCCATCTCATGCCAGTACGCCATATTTTCCCCCCTCTATTCATGGTCGAGTTGACATGCATGAAGAATGTGTTCTGCAATCTCTGGGTTTAGTCCCCACTTGCACATGTCTGTCTCAACAATTTTGAGCTGTGTGAACATATGACTTATCAGTCTGTACCGTAACAGTGACCTCCACTATTTATTGATAGTTAAAATGCTCTAAACGAATTATTTCAGATATTACTCTATATTGTTCATATATCTTCTCTGCTTCTTGCTTTTCTTCCTTGTAATTTAATTGTATAGACCTGTTTTATCATTATGGTATTTTAGTATTTTCTGTTCCTTCTGCACGTCCATCTTTCTAATTGTACTTGCGTCCGCGATTGAAAGCAGCGTCAAATCTCACCATAACAGGTACTTTTTTTTATTGAATCACGACCGTACATTTTGAGACAATCAACACAAACATCATAAATCATACAGAATACCTGTCATAGTAAATATAGTCTCAAATAGAAATTGCAGGATGAATTGACGGCATCATCCACAATTGTTATATAAGGGGTAGTTGTCCAGTTGTACCACCAGTGTTGCCATATTGACCATTTAAAAGCTGAATTTGGCCATTTTAAAATGTCACTGGCCATAATATTTTATGTATTTGTTTTGGCCATATTTTTTTATTTTCCTTTAATGTGAGAATATCTTGTCTTGTCTTGTCCTGTCCATGTGTGCCGCTAGGTATCATGGGATGCCGAGGTTTTCTTTCTTTAGTTTACTGTGATGCCGTTGCTATAGTGTAGCCTTGGTGTTCTAGTATATCTCTGATGACATCTATCCATCTTCGTCTGGGTCTTCCTCTGTTTCTCTTTTCAGATGATCTTTTATTGAAAGCTATCGATGGAAATATTGTGTGTGCATAATTTCTTGTTTAAATCATGGAAATATCAGGTCTTGTCACACCAACAAGTATGTCTTATTGGTAAGGTTGTTTCATCGTTATTGAGTTGAACGCACAATGAGTCTGGGGGCTGCAGAAAACTGTGAGATCAATATTGTAAATAGATATAATTTTAAAAGTTTATAATATATTAAGTAACAAATACACCTTCAAATACATGTTAACTGTTATTTATCGTGTGTTTTTTTCTAAATATGGATCTGTAAATGAACATTTAAGAAAAAACTTAAAATCAGAACGTAGTTGAATCTTTCAGATTCGGTTATTAGATTTCTAATTTTTAATTACACTTCACGAAAATTAAGCTAGTTGTATAATGTGTTCAATATATTTGATACACAGTATATTACTTTGACCATTTTTGACATTCTACTTAAAATTTAGTCATAAATAGTTACAACTATTTGGCAACCGCGTGTCCCAGTCAATTGGCGGTCATATCACGTAACGTGAGCTGGCTAAAATCCCCATCCATATTTGAAACAACGTAGCAAAGATGCATGCGTGCATACAACATTATCATTACTGGCTTTGTTTTATGAATATGTGACGTGTGCACAAATAGTTGATAAACGTTTTATATTTTTCTTTAGGATATTATATGTTATTGTTTGAGTTAGTTATCATGTCCTATGAGTTTGATAATATTTCATTGAAATGATATGTTGTGCTTCTTTGTTTGGGGGCTTTATTGCGTAACTTGAATGAATCTTTCAGTGGGACACCAACGCCGCAGTATGTATGTATTACAATTATATTTTATTTTGCAAAATATTTGATGTTACAATCGTTCTAGGTAAACCAATAATCGCATAGACGTTTGTTACAACAATATTTGACGTTTACAATGTTTCTAGCCACACTAATCGTTTATTACAACAAGATTTGACATTAAAATGTTTGTAGCCACACCAATAGTCGAACAATAGTTTATAACAACAATATTTAACGTTACAATGTTCCTAGCAACACCAACGGTCGCACAATCGGTTATAACAACAATATTTGACGTTACAATGTTTCCTAGACACACAAATGGTCGAACAATCTGTTATTACTACATTATTTTACGGTACAATGTTCCTAGCCACACCAATGGTCGAAAAATCTGTTATTACTACGCTATTTTACGGTACAGTGTTTCTAGCCACACCACAAATAGCACAATCATTTGTTACTACATTATTTACAGAGATTAATCGCCCACCCCAAAGACAAAAATTAAAGACTCTATAACCCATACATAGACAGAAATTAAAGACGCTATAACCCATACATAGACAGAAGCCACAGATGAGCTGTAGACAATTATTTAAATATTACATATTGTACAGTTCTATAAATTATACTCTGTTCATTCTAAGATTGAAGTGGGTCAAAACACACACATATATTACTCCGGACAACAGGTGATTTTTATACAGCTGATGACATTTAAAAATAATAACATAATTAATTATTCAGAACTTACGTCATAACAACCATGTCCCATCCAAAATACCACAGAGAGCTTATAACAAGCGAGCATCTGGATACAGAGCCAATGGAAAACCGAGAAAGAGATGGACCGATAACATCACGACGACCATCCACAAACACGGAGTCAGTACGACTCCGGCGTCGCATCTGGCGTTGAAAAAAAACTTACAGCTCCCACCCCTACGTTTAACGGCAAGTGTGGATAATATCAATCATCTTCCACCTACGAATAGAAAATAGACAGGAAATATGATGGTTGCCCCCTGACCTCTTTGCGTCTGCGCAACGATATAACAGCGGGTATAGTAATTTATAATGGAATGATAAATATATATTATATGAACATTTATTTGAAAACATACATTACTATTGTGATAGACATGTAAAACATACATTACTATTGTGATAGACATGTAAAACATACATTACTATTGTGATAGACATGTAAAACATACATTACTATTGTGATAGACATGTAAAACATACATTACTATTGTGATATGTAAAACATATATTACTATTGTGATAGACATGTAAAACATACATTACTATTGTGATAGACATGTAAAACATACATTACTATTGTGATAGACATGTAAAACATACATTACTATTGTGATAGACATGTAAAACATACATTACTATTGTGATATGTAAAACATATATTACTATTGTGATAGACATGTAAAACATACATTACTATTGTGATAGACATGTAAAACATATATTACTATTGTGATAGACATGTAAAACATATATTACTATTGTGATAGACATGTAAAACATACATTACTATTGTGATAGACATGTAAAACATATATTACTATTGTGATAGACATGTAAAGCATACATTACTATTGTGATAGACATGTAAAACATACATTACTATTGTGATAGACATGTAAAACATACATTACTATTGTGATAGACATGTAAAACATATATTACTATTGTGATAGACATGTAAAACATATATTACTATTGTGATAGATATGTAACATTTAGCAACAATTGATTTAAACTAACAATAGTATAGCATTATACAATGAAACTGATGACGTCTATTGCTAATTCTGATAATGACGTTGATGATGGTGACACTGATTGGTGATGACGTTCAGGATAGCGACGACGATTATGATGATGTTGATGCTGATAAAACCCGGACAAAGTAATAGTTTGTCATCCCCTGTATCTTCATGTGATGCAGAAGAGTTAGAGTATATTAGTGTCTCACACGTGAGACAGTGGTGTTATAGAGTCTAGATTAGTGTCTCACACGTGAGACAGTGGTGTTATAGAGTCTAGATTAGTGTCTCACACGTGAAACAGTGGTGTTATAGAGTCTAGATTAGTGTCTCACACGTGAGACAGTGGTGTTATAGAGTCTAGATTAGTGTCTCACACGTGAGACAGTGGTGTTATAGAGTCTAGATTAGTGTCTCACACGTGAGACAGTGGTGTTATAGAGTCTAGATTAGTGTCTCACACGTGAGACAGTGGTGTTATAGAGTCTAGATTAGTGTCTCACACGTGAGACAGTGGAGTTATAGAGTCTAGATTAGTGTCTCACACGTGAAGTAGTAGAGTTATAGAGTCTAGATTAGTGTCTCACACGTGAAGTAGTAGAGTTATAGAGTCTAGATTAGTGTCTCACACGTGAGGCAATGGAATTATAGAGTCTAGATTAGTGTCTCACACGTGAAGTAGTGGAGTTATAGAGTCTAGATTAGTGTCTCACGCGTGAGGCAGTGGAATTATAGAGTCTAGATTAGTGTCTCACACGTGAAGTAGTGGAGTTATAGAGTCTTGATTAGTGTCTCACACGTGAGGCAGTGGAATTATAGAGTCTAGATTAGTGTCTCACACGTGAGGCAGTGGAATTATAGAGTCTAGATTAGTGTCTCACACGTGAGACAGTGGAGTTATAGAGTCTAGATTAGTGTCTCACACGTGAAGTAGTAGAGTTATAGAGTCTAGATTAGTGTCTCACACGTGAAGTAGTAGAGTTATAGAGTCTAGATTAGTGTCTCACACGTGAGGCAATGGAATTATAGAGTCTAGATTAGTGTCTCACACGTGAAGTAGTGGAGTTATAGAGTCTAGATTAGTGTCTCACGCGTGAGGCAGTGGAATTATAGAGTCTAGATTAGTGTCTCACACGTGAAGTAGTGGAGTTATAGAGTCTTGATTAGTGTCTCACACGTGAGGCAGTGGAATTATAGAGTCTAGATTAGTGTCTCACACGTGAGGCAGTGGAATTATAGAGTCTAGATTAGTGTCTCACACGTGACGCAGTGGAATTATAGAGTCTAGATTAGTGTCTCGCTGGCGTCTTACGGATTGGTGGTTTCTGGAAATAACTTCGACTCAAGTTGCGAGGCGAATTGATGCCAGCTGAAATTACTTTGTTCAGATTTCGTCTGCTACCTTCTACTTTTTTACATTTTAATAGATTTCTCTAGAACGTCTGTAATCTTCAGCAAGACTTTTTTACATTTTAATAGATTTCTCTAGAACGTCTGTAATCTTCAGCAAGACTGATTTATTTAATTTACTTGTACTGTGTAATGTCACAATCTGTAGGGTGTAACATTAAAAATGTTATGGTATAATGTCACAAGCTGCAGGATGTAATATCACAAGCTGTAGGGTGTACTATCACATACTGCATGGTATAATGTCACAAGCTGCATGGTGTAGCCTAATGTGACAGGCTGGGAAGTTTTCTACTGCAGAGTGCAATGTTAAAATAAGTGAAGTTTTTTACTGTATGGTGTACTATCACAAGCTGTAGAAGTTGTAATGTGTAATGTCACAAGCTGTAGAAGTTTTAATGTTTAATGTCACAAGCTGTAGATGTGTAATGTGTAATGTCACAAGCTGTAGAAGTTGTAATGTGTAATGTCACAAGCTGTAGAAGGTTTAATGTGTAATGTCACAAGCTGTGGGGTGTAATTTTACTAACTGAACAGTCTTCTACAGTAGATTGTAATGGCATATGCTGTAGCATATCATTCCACAAGTGTAAGGTGTAAAGGACAGAAGCTGAAGGGTGTAATGTCACAAGTTTGAGGTTTAATGTCACAAACTATAATAATCTGTACGGAGTAGTTTCACAAAATTTTGGATGCAATGTTACAAGCTTGATAGTCTTCTACTGTAGGGTGTAATGTCACAAGCTGGGCAACCTTCTACTGTAGAGTGTATTGTCACAGGCTGAGCATTCTTCTTCTTCTGGTTCTACTATCACAGACTGGGCAGCCTTCTACTGTATGGTGTGCTGTCACAAGCTGTATGTTGTACTGTAATAAGCTGTTGGGTGTAATATCATATTCTACTGTAGGATGTACTGGCACACACTGTAGGGTGTAATGTCACAATCTGGACTGTATCTAAAAGTAGGGTATACAGGCATAAATTGTAAGATGTAATGTCATAAACTAGGCTATCTTCTACTCTCAAGGAGATTTTTCCGTGTCGTTCTTGTAATCTCGATGTATTCGGCAGATCAGATAAACGTGTCGTTCTTGTAATCTCGATGCATTCGGCAGATAAACGTGTCGTTCTTGTAATCTCGATGTATTCGGCAGATAAACGTGTCGTTCTTGTAATCTCGATGTATTCGGCAGATAAACGTGTCGTTCTTGTAATCTCGATGCATTCGGCAGATAAACGTGTCGATCTTGTAATCTCGATGCATTCGGCAGATAAACGTGTCGTTCTTGTAATCTCGATGCATTCGGCAGATAAACGTGTCGATCCCGTTCCCATTAGTCCATACCTATGTCTACAGTAGAAACTATCACAGCGAAGATCATTGGTGAACCCCACGCCAACCGCCTTATTATCCTCTTACGACATGCATGGTTGATGATTGTTACTTTGCTCCATGTTCTGATCCAGGTAATACATTCACTAACCATTAAGTAAACACACTCAAATTTTGGTGGATGACAATCATACACTAAGCAAGGTAGATGACAATCCGTGAATGACGTAAGGGTTGAACATGAAGTACAAATGTACAGTATAAATCCGATTATACGAATCCCAATTAACCGAATCCCAATTAAAGCGAATCGAATATGGGTGAAATAATTTTTATGGATAAAAGATTTTAGTAAAAACATTTTATTGAAAAGGACATATTCAATTAATTTACTTATGTACACTCGTACATATGTACAATGTATTACTGTACATATGTGCCATTCTTTGTAATTTTGCATATTTTTACAGTACTGTAGTGTATGTAGTTTATTTGCAATACATAGTTTCTTACATACTACTGTACTTTTATCAATAAAATTCCGTTCATTCCAAAATATGATTGTATGTATGTACATTGTTTTGTTTCATTCCTGAGCTATATCCAATTATACAAATTTGCGATTATCCGAATCTGTCCGATCTCCAATTAATTCAGAAAATAGGAGTTTTACTGTACCTGAAAATGTAGACGAGGGATTCTTGTGCTGCAGGTATTATCACGCTGAGAAACATTCTTATGCTGAGGGTATTGTCACGCTGAGAAACATTCTTATGCTGAAGGTATTGTCACGCTGAGAAAAATTCTTATGCTGAAGGTATTGTCACGCTGAGAAAAATTCTTATGCTGAAGGTATTGTCACATTGAGAAAAATTCTTATGCTGAAGGTATTGTCACGCTGAGAAAAATTCTTATGCTGAAGGTATTGTCACGCTGAGAAAAATTCTTATGCTGAAGGTATGGTCACGCTGAGAAAAATTCTTATGCTGAAGGTATTGTCACGCTGAGAAAAATTCTTATGCTGAAGGTATTGTCACGCTGAGAAAAATTCTTATGCTGAAGGTATTGTCACACTGAGAAAAATTCTTATGCTGAAGGTATTGTCACATTGAGAAATCAATGGGGTAAAGGAATACATGTTGGTATACATTTTATGATCATGTGGTTCTATAGAAGAATACTGAGAATATCATAACTAATGTGGAAGTCTTGAAAGAGTCAAATGCGAAAAGGTCTTTAATCAATAATATAAGAAAAGGACAATCTTCATTTTTTTGGCTACTTCATGAGACAAGAAAGTTTGGAGAACATAGTCACAACAAGCAAGATTAAAGGCAACAGAGAGAGAGGGCGACAACGTGAGAAAATATTAGACAGTTTGACAACCTGTCACGGCAGAGAAACAACAGCGAGCTTGATACATAATACTGAAGACAGAGAGCTGTGGAGAGCCATGATCGCCAACGCCAGCCGGCATGGCACCTGATGAGTATATATTTTGTAGAGAATCAAAAGAACAATGTCAGTGCAGAACCAGATATTTTTTATGTTTGTAGTGTATTTATGAATGTCTTTCCAGTCATTTGTGGTGCAGTCATTTGTCTTCCTTTCGTATAACCCTCTCATCTCCTTTCTCTCTCTCTTTCTTTCTCTCTCTCTCTCTCTCTTGCGTGAGTGTTTGTGTGTGTGCGCGCTGTTTGATAAATGCACTCATTGTTTCGAATAAAAATAACCATGTATACATACTTTTTTTCATTCACTCCTGGGTTTGTCTTTTTTTACCCTGAACGTTGTTTCGGGCCGTCACTGTCAGGGCCAGTACAATGAATGTCATCGTATTGTTATTTGTATCTGTCATTATGCGAAGTCAAACTACAGCTCCAATCTCTGACAATCTCCTGCCATCACTCTTCACACGTTAGCCCTCATTGCATATCAATTAGCAGTCCCATCTGTCAGGATTTGTTTCTGTTGTCTGTCATGTTCTCTAGAATGTTATAAGGATGTTGCCGGAGTGTAAGAACATCGTAGAGGATAAGAGTGTAGGCTTTGAGAGGGGAAATTACTTCGGAGAGGCATATCATAAAATGGTGATACTGTACGTCTGTGACATGAGACGTATATCTCATTAAGGAAGTGATATCTTCTACTAATGTTGGATGTGAATTCTATTCAGGGAAAACAAAACTAATTTCTATATCTAAAATCTTTACAAATAGGAATGATGATATAAATGTTTGACTAGCAGTCTACTAGACCAACCACAACAGCTAATGGGAATATAGGTATGAATGTTTGACTAACGGCCTACTAGTTATGGGTGCCACGCGGTGCAATGGTTAGCGCACTGGCTTCGCAAATGAGTGGCCCTGAGTTCATACCCAAGTTGAGCCGGAGATGGTTTGCAGATGACAACGTTCCATGGTCGACCAGGTCTTAATTTGGTACCTGATTAATCCGCGAAGTAAAGACTGATTGTGAGATGGCTACCGCCCTCGTATAGCAGAGCCACTGAGATGTGAATTCGCTAACATCTCACACTCTTATGGCGTTAATAAATGCTAAATATGTACTCACTGCGCAAAACTGGAATCCGACAGGGAAAGTTTTAATAAATGTTATTGGTTAACTTTAATTTACTACTAGACCAACTACAACAGCTAATGGGAATATAGGTATGGATGTTTGACTAGCGGCCTACTAGACCAAACTAATGGGAATGCGTGACTTTCGACAGTAAAGACATGTTGGATAAAATTGTCACGTGACCGGACGGGAACCAGATTGTTCCGTCTGAACAATGTATACAATGGTGATCTCTCGTGTTATATTGTTTGTATGTTAAGCTTGGTTAGTTTGTTACGGTATCTTCAAGAAATTATATTTTCTTCTAATATTGTCAAAATAATATATAATAAAATAATATTATGCGATCACAGCAGCAGATATATGACTATATAAATTTCAACGTTTATATTGCTATATAAATTTCCTTCGCATTTTGAACTTAGAGAAAAGTGGACTAAATGTATCCCACGAAAGGACTGGACACCAACTAAATCAAGTGTAGTATATAGCAAGCATTTTTTGCCAACTGAACTTATTCATTCGGACAAATTCATAGACAAATTTGGTTTTGAACATGATATTTCAGGACTGAAACCTGCTTTATAAAAGAATGCATATCCAACTGTCTTTTCTGGTGATTCATGACATGGGTTAACTAAAAAACCAGAGCTTCGTAAAGATCCTGAACATGCATCACAAAATACTCCTATTCGTGATTAGAAAGTTAATTGATGGTTGTCTTTAGATGTTATTAATGATTTTTTAGATATACAGTCACAGATAATAGATAAATTAAAAGAACAGTTCGGAAAAAAGTGGAACTATACTAATGTTGATAGAACCTTAACACGCATAGTGTAGCATATAACTGCTATAAAACTAGACTCTGCCCTATCCGCAGCAGTGAGTGTAAAAGTAAAGCCTGATATGACTCTGCCCTATCCGCAGCAGTGAGTGTAAAAGTAAAGTCTGATATGACTCTGCCCTATCTGTAGCAGTGAGTGTAAAAGTAAAGTCTGATATGACTCTGCAAATTTTTGTTCAGAATGAAAAAGTTGAAGATGAACAACTGGATTATAGATAAACAAACTAGAGAGATGGTCACAGATTGAACATCTTTTAATTCACTACAATGATTATGAGGGCTTCCGGTAGTGATGTCCGTTGATGGAGGGTGTTTCTCTAATCAAGTCTGGGTCATTCCGTCGATCGTTGGATTAATCAACTAACATTGTAAAGTTCAGACATATTTGTGTAACAGAAGTCAGTTCATTCCAATTATTTTTTCATTCAAAGGAATTATTTACATCAGGTAGCACAAGTTAAGTCGTACCTTAAAGTGACAGAATACAACCACCGCCCATTATACCATCGTCTAGACGAGTCAAATGGAAAACTAATCAAGCGTGGCAGATCATGGAAGGCAGATGCTGAAGACACACTGCGACGAGTATGTGAATTGGAAGAAATAGAAAAGGGCAGTGAATGGGTGGAGGTAGACATTGAGAAGAAATCACTGACTAATGTAATACTACAACTAGATAAAGCGTGTCGAAAATGGAAGGCAGTCAGGGCTCAGGATACAGTACAAGAACTCGCCCAACTACACTCGAAACCACAAGACATAATTATATACACAGATGGCTCTGTTAGCAGAAACACACATAAAAGCGGTTGGGGTTTTGTTGCCTACAGAAAAGGCGTGAAGTTGGTTGAGAAATCTTCAGCATATTCTACTGTCACATCGAGCATGAGGATGGAGATAGAGGGAGTTACAGCAGCTCTTAATTGGTTGATAACTGATACATAAACACACTAGGTAATACTCACAGACTCTCAAAGCATGTTGCGCAAGATAGAAAATTTTATGCTAAGAAAAGAATGGTGGGACTTATTGAACAACCCAGTTGTCCAGAGCATTACATGGATATACTGCCCTGGTCATGCTGGGGTCAGAGGAAACGAGAGAGCCGACTTATTGGCAGGCAATGCGGCGATAGACGGCACATTGCTGAGAAGAGATAAAGCAGATTTAATAAAGGCAGTAATAAATTCATTTCGAGATGCAGATGATGTCAATGAGGTTGAGAACGTACACATACAGAGAATGTTAGAAATGGGAGTATTCAGAGGTGAGGGGAGGAAAAGTAAATTTTTTGGAAAGTCCCGACGATCACACAATCAACACCTGACCGGAACTATGAGTCTACATACACTTGGATGGCTGCTGGAGCGGAGGGCGGAGCACTTATGGGAATGTCCCGCGTGCTGTGAAGCCAGTTTCTAATCAAGAAAGGAATTATTTTGTGTCAAACTGTGTTACAACATCGGATATTCAAGATAGCACGTGTGATTTCTCACCCATTGAAGTGAATTCAAATCGAATGATAAAATCAGAGAATAGACACATCAATTCTTCATCACAGATGTTATCAGAAAACGCCGTTGGTCCTACATCGTGCATGTCCTACGCGCAGACATCAACAGAATACACCAACAATCTCTTGAATAGATACCTACAGGCAAAAGAGCAAGGGGTAGACCAAAAGAAACACTCAGAAGAACAATACTTAGAGAAAGTAAAACAACCAATATTCATACTATTCAAGAACTTCACAGAATAGCTTTGAACAGCCAGAATTGGAGAGATCTGACCTTTGCACTATGCGCTAACTTCAGCGCAAAAGGAAAATGAATGAATGAATACTGATGTTAATAGAACCTTAACACGCATAGTGTAGCATATAACTGCTATAAAACTAGACTCTGCCCTATCTGTAGCAGTGAGTGTAAAAGTAAAGTCTGATATGACTCTGCAAATTTTTGTTCAGAATGAAAAAGTTGAAGATGAACAACTGGATTATAGATAAACAAACTAGAGAGATGGTCACAGATTGAAAAATCCTTTAATTCGCCACAATTATTATGAGCCTATTCAAATCGAACACAGAAATAATTCTTAATGATTTCTTTGGAAAAGCCCAAATTAATGTACAATTGAACAATAATAGTTACAGATTGGCACAAATGCGGAAGTACCTGATACACAAATCATATTTTTAAGAGCAATTGAATATGCTAATCACTGCCAAAAAAAACCGAAATTGGTATCGCAGTAGCACATTTTGTTTTGTTTTACGATATTTTTAAAATCTCCATTTTGCTACATATTTATTAGAAAATCGCGAATGCTATGTCTACATCACCAAAGCATAATACAAAATTTAACATCCTCATTGTCAACGGTCTGTTAATAATAGTAGCATATCTCAGTACCTGAAATTGTAGCATATATCAGTACCTGAAATTGTAGCATATCTCAGTACCTGAAATTGTAGCATATCTCAGTACCTGAAAATTGTAGCAAGTGAAATTTAAGTTCAGATTGCAACAGACGCATCACGTGAGGAGGAGATGACTAGAGGTGATAGACGCATCACGTAGCGTGATGAGGAGATGACTAGATGTAACAGACGCATCACGTAGCGTGAGGAGGAGATGACTAGAGGTGACAGACGCATCACGCAGCGTGAGGATGAGATAACTAAAGGTAACAGACGCATCACCTAGCGTGAGGAGGAGATGACTAGAGGTGACAGACGAATACGCAGCGTGAGGATGAGATGACTAAAGGTGACAATCGCATCGTGTAGCGTGATGATGCGATGACTAAAGGTGACAGACACATCACGCAGCGTGATGGTGAGATGACTAGAGGTGACAGACACGTCACGCAGCGTGATGGTGAGATGACTAAAGGTGACAGACACATCACGCAGCGTGATGGTGAGATGACTAAAGGTGACAGACACATCACGCAGCGTGATGGTGAGATGACTAAAGGTGACAGACACATCACGCAGCGTGATGGTGAGATGACTAAAGGTGACAGACACATCACGCAGCGTGATGGTGAGATGACTAGAGGTGACAGACACATCACGCAGCGTGATGGTGAGATGACTAAAGGTGACAGACACATCACGCAGCGTGATGGTGAGATGACTAAAGGTGACAGACACATCACGCAGCGTGATGGTGAGATGACTAAAGGTGACAGACACATCACGCAGCGTGATGGTGAGATGACTAGAGGTGACAGACACATCACGCAGCGTGATGGTGAGATGACTAAAGGTGACAGACACATCACGCAGCGTGATGGTGAGATGACTAGAGGTGACAGACACATCACGCAGCGTGATGGTGAGATGACTAAAGGTGACAGACACATCACGCAGCGTGATGGTGAGATGACTAAAGGTGACAGACACATCACGCAGCGTGATGGTGAGATGACTAAAGGTGACAGACACATCACGCAGCGTGATGGTGAGATGACTAAAGGTGACAGACACATCACGCAGCGTGATGGTGAGATGACTAGAGGTGACAGGCGAGTAACGATAGACTCTACTGCAACTGTAAAAGAGTGCTCATGTGGTTCAGCATATAAAATAATGCATGATCGATTGAAATTGAAGAGAGTATGCTCAAAGTGAATACCGAGACAACTGACGAATGAACACAAAATGAACCGATTAGACCTGTCCCTGTATCGTCTCTGTCACTACGCAGATGACAGAGAAGAAATGCTGAACAGGATTGTTACTGGGGAACGAATCATGGGTGTATCACTACCAACCCGAATCATGGGTGCAGCACTACCAACCCGAATCATGGGTGCAGCACTACCAACCCGAATCATGGGTGCAGCACTACCAACCCGAATCATGGGTACATCACTACCAACCCGAATCATGGGTGCAGCAATACCAACCCGAATCATGGGTGCAGCACTACCAACCCGAATCATGGGTGCAGCACTACCAACCCGAATCATCGGTGCAGCACTACCAACCCGAATCATGGGTGCAGCACTACCAACCCGAATCATGGGTGCAGCACTACCAACCCGAATCATGGGTGCATCACTACCAACCCGAATCAAAGTCTGATTCAATGCAATGGAAACATTCTTCTTCGCTTTATGTCCAACAATTCAAAGTTACGCCATCAGCTGGAAAGGTTATACTGACAGTGTTCTGGGATTTTCAAGGAGTGTTTCTAGTCCAATTTCAAGAAGAAAGATGACAATGCGAATTCTGAATCTTACTGTGATGTTCTATCGATGTTTCAGGATGTAATTCGGATAAAACGACCAGTCCTGCTGACTATAGAAATACTGTTCCTTCGTTACAATGCCAGACCACATACGGCTTAATTAACTCAGCAGAGAATAATTGGCCATCTAGGTTGGGAAATTCTGGAACGCCCACCTTATAGCTCTAGCGATTTCCACCTTTTTGGTCCGCTGAAAATATTTTTATAAATATTATTTATGGTTTTGTGTTTCTGATAGTTAACTGTTTCTTGAAAATGGTCGCAGTTGGACCGCAACGTAGAAAATGTTCTTTCTTCTGTGTTTTATTGTTAGCTATTATTTTTTACTAATGATAGGTAAGTATTCTTTATTTCCTATTTATTCGTTTAGTTTCTGCGGCACTCTCTATTTTGTTGGTTATCCACCGATATTTTGGTTATTTATATCTATGCAGCAGGTTTGGGAGGACTGATAAAACGATGGGATAAGTGCATCAATGGTGGTGGAAATTATGCTGACAAATAAAAGAGACAATGTAGGTTTAAAAAATAAATTACTTTCCAAGTTGTTATCGTCTTAACTCAATTTATACGTAAGCCCGTTATAACGGGACAGAGACGGCACCCTATCAGGACGTAAGCCCGTTATAACGGGACAGAGACGGCACCCTATCAGGACGTAAGCCCGTTATAACGGGACAGAGACGGCACCCTATCAGGACGTAAGCCCGTTATAACGGGACAGAGACGGCACCCTATCAGGACGTAAGCCCGTTATAATGGGACTCCATACATACCCTCTAAATTGCCTTGTTTTGTTCGTAAATGACACGAACTATTGTTCTTACAATTCTTATATGTTTATATTGTATAAGAATTTCGCATTCAATTATCTTTCTTTTGATACCTTAAATAACTTTCCATAACTAATACTTTGTCTTCAGGACGCTAGCGCCTGAATCATGATGGGGTCTAAAACATTAGCCTAAAATTAATTACGTCTAAACCCCGGGTATAATTACGTGTTCAAAGAGTTAATGTTTTTTTACAGCCCTTTGTGACTTACTTATTGACTTCCCCTCGTATATGACATGATTACTCGTATATTATTTGTATTGCATTCGTTCTCAAACTCTTACCGGATCTCTCTAATAGCAATACAATGGTCATACAAGATGTCTAGAAGTATCTAGTCCAGGGAACGGAAAACACGTACTTCTCCCTGTTTTATTTGCGACAACGGCCAAACACATACGACTTCGGTGTTAGTAACTAATACATTCAGCTTTTACCCGCTTCCACTGATCCGTGGACGTATGTAACCATATCTCTAGTATAGTCGGGGAGACGTACGAGAGAATTGATTCCTGTACCTACTCGCTGGTCTTCAAGTCCATAGCTAACAACGGTCACAGATGCCTTGACTTGTTTTCGCTGTCATGCTTCTCTATCGTCATGGCCGAAGACGCCCACGCGTATATAATGAGGCTTTCCTCTTACAGAAGCCTCACTGTTTTTCATCTATACGCTTATGTTTAATCTTAACCCCCTTCTCCGTCTGGGCAGGAGACATCACCAATCTCCCCACCGCTGAGAGTTGAAATTTTCTTCGTATAAAATCAAGTTCTAGAGAAAGCTCCCCATTGTCCCGAAGGATACACAGGCTTTATTGCTGGTAATTTCTGTGAATAAAAATACACGAGAATGAAATCATGTGACACACTCTCCAAATTCTATATATTCCTCTTCTAGAACGAAATGTAACGTCAGTACAGTTACGTTGGGGGGGGGGGGGGGGTTATTTGTTAGTTCTTTCGAATCCATTGGAATTACCACGACCGGGCTCAAGTCACGACCTGTGGACCCATGGCCTAGAAGGCCGATTGTGGTTATTGCCCTAGGTTTATGTGGTAGGCCTTGGTTATTTTTGGCGGGCGACTCCAATTATATAAATCCTGCTCAATGAATAGGCAGACAATAATTTTGAAAAAACGTCCCGCGTGAACGCCTGTTTACGTTTAGCAGTTAAGTCTTCTATATCTGCATTTGGTCACGGGAACTACGCACGATACATTATTTTGTTCTATGTATAATTTGGTAGAGAAGGGGCCTTTTACAATTTTGTTTTCTACTCAGAAGACTCCATATGATATGTTGTGAGAAGAAACCTGTTCAGAAACATGTTCTATATGTACATGTAGATGTTGTTCTATATGTAAATGAAGAAATTTGTTCTATATGTAAATGTAGAATGTTGTTCTTTATGTAAATGTAGAAGGTTGTTCTATATGTAAATGTATACGGTTGTTCTATAGTAAAATGTGGAAAGTTGTTCTATTTTTATATGTAGAAGGTAGTTCTATATAGAAAAAAAAAATTTTAACTGTTATACTGTATGTTTTCCGTTAGGTAGTTACAACGTGTATTCGAGAGTATATCTACCTAGGCTTAAAAAGTTGCGTCGAAATACGCGGAAAAAGTTGGCAGGTAACTCAACGGGTACATAGGCGCTAACAGCAAAGCTGTGTGGACAGCATAAGGCATAGTTACACATATTACGCTCTGGCCATCCACTGCACCTGATTTTCTCCCAGTTGTCTCGACTTTGTCTTGCCAATAGACCAAGATAAAACTCAGGAGAGAGAGTATCGTTGACGATTGGCGCAACTCTTCCACACTGTAAACCAACTTCAGCGATAATCATTTCGTAACCCAATTATCCTCAGGATAGAACGTCATATCCGCCCGTGTGTTATCAGACCCGAAATGGGAGCAAAGAATAGCAACATTGTTTATCTTTCATGCATGTCGTACGAGGCGACTAAGGAGGTTATGGGATGGAATTAGCTGTCCCATCCCATATAGGATATGTACTCCTACTTCTTCTTGTTCTTTTTGTGTAGCATGTTTTGTGCACACATATTGAAAATATCATTTATTTTGTTTTCATGTTCATTTGGAGTGTAGTCTTCTTGTAATTCAAGTAGTTTTTTCGAATGCATTTATATATTAATATTATTTTAAAGGTATTAAGGTTGAAACGTTAATCTGTCGTATATACTATTAGTTATATTTTTTCCGTAACCATACCCTATAGCAGGGATATTCAACTATATTTACTCGGGGCCAAAATGTAGAAAATGGGGATCATCACGGGCCAGATTTATAAAAACCACATTGAATGACTTTATTTCAGTATTTTACAAATCAACCGCGGGCCATTTATTAGGTCTCCGCGGGCCGGATTTGGTCCGCGGGCCGCTAATTAAATAGCCCTGCCCTATAGTCTGATAGTCTATGAGTTCATTATAAAGCTGATCGACCTTCTTGTAAACACTGCTGTTCTAACTTATACAGTCTAGAATATTCCGACAGTTGTCTTGCTATCTCTGTTCTAACTTGTAGTTTAAATATTCTGATAGTTTTCTTGTTATCGCTGTTCTATCATGTACAGTCTAGAATTGTACAGTAACCACACTACTTCTATTAATCCTAAAGATACATTTTAACCATGAACTATGTGTTTCTAGTATACATTATTCCGCAGTGTTCATATGTTTCCTTGTCAAAAGTTTTAATACGTTACATGATTGTTAGATTATGTTTAAATAATTATGGATAGAATATAGCAAACTAGAGTCAAACACTAATGATACATAAGATAGTGGGAGAAATGACATTAAAGAATAATGGCAATACAAATTAACGTTTCTGTCACATGTCTTCATAAGAAACCATAACGATACAATAATAATAATTAAAGAACTAAAACATCTATTATATATATATATATAGTAAATGAATCCTTAAATCCCACAAGACATCATAAATCAAAACTTAACTGCAGGATAAGTAGAGGAAGTGCAATAAGTAGAGGAACAAGAAAGGGCGCACCAAGATTAAAAGTAATAAAAATCAAATAAGAGAGAACAAATATTCCTGAGATACCAAAAAAGGACACGCTAATTGTTGTTATTTTAATATTTATTATCATCTCTCATGTCTTCCTTATTTTAGTAGTCTATCTAGTACGTCATTTTGTAACACAGGTATACTTATTTATATTTAAAAACTTTGTGTGTGTGTGTGTGTGTGTGCTACTGGAGCCTACATTTGATAGACGGATATTTTCGGACTTTCTGATTAAAAAATCTTATTTCTGTAAATATTAAATGAAACTATAAAATATATTAAACAAATGGAAAGTTTGAAATTTAATGAATGACAAATAATTTATGTAATTACTGACTGGTAAAAAGTTGATTTCTTCGGTTTTTTTGTGTCGAAATAAAGCAATCACTTGTACAAAGACTGATCAAAAACGACCAAATGTACTTTATCTAGCAATTCTCTTTGACAATGAACTCTAGAGCACTGCGGGAAATCCCGCTTCGAATCTTGAAACGAAAAATTGGAGATGAAAATGTGACTCTTCTGCAGGCATGCTACGACAACCCCATCTGTAACGATGATGACAGTAAGGGATTTCCTTCACATCACAGATCGGGAAAATCGCAAGAATACGGCACTGACGTTTTCGAGGATGGAGTCGATGGTCATAGTTCTGCCTTTTCTGCAAATAAATACTCCACTACCTGTCATGTGGCAAACGACTACATGCACTCCGTCCCACCTTCCAGGTCTATGCCAAGTGAGGTTACATTCCGAACATATCGGAAGAGATCCAGGCTTATCATACTGCTGCTGGTTAGTCTGTTGCTGGTCGTAGCTGTGACTACAGGCATAATCGTCTACTTTATAGGTAAGTACACCGTTTATTTTCTCCACTTATATGTTTTGTACTTGACCCTGTAAATTGATCTTATTGACATATCTACTAGCACATTTTGTTGTTGTTTGTCCATCACAGGTGATGATGACCATTTGTTACATCCACTTTTGAAAATTCAATTTTAGTTATGTCCTTGATTATGAGTTCGTAGATGGCTAATAAGCCCTATTCGAGCTGTAAATGTCCTTGGACAGTTCGGTCATGGAATGACGACAGTAGACGGATCTTGGTCTATCCGTGACTTTCTAGCTGCTCTCCGCTGTTGAGCTGCTGCATTTTCCCTCTTTTCACAAGATGATGCGCTCTTACTGATTTTAGAACGCCATGTAGATCTATTTTGTGCAAGTTCTTCCCATGTATCGTGGTCTATTTCAAAAGCTTTTAGTGAGTTCTTTAACGAGTCTTTGTAGCGGTTCTTTTGACCACTTTGAGATCGTGTGCCCTTCTCCAGCTCACCATAGATAAGTATTTTTGGCAAACGATGGTCTGGCATACGCACCAAATGACCTGCCCAACGACTAGCACATTTACCTTCTCATGCAAACACGAGTATGAAAATCAAGTGATAACACATACTTAGTACAGTATTAGAAATGAGGTCAATCATGATAGCAGACAAGGATAGCTAGATTCATTCATTCATTTTCATTTAGCGCTGAAGTTAGCCCATAGGGCAGAGGTCAGATCTCTCCAATTCTGTCTGTTCAAAGCTATTATGTGCAGTTCTTGAATAGTATGAATATTGGTTGTTTTACTTTTTCTAAGTATTGTTCTTCTGTGTGTTTCTTTTGGCCTACCCTCGGTTCTTTTTTCTGTAGGTCAAGAGATTGGTGGTGTATTCTGTTGATGTCTGCGCGTAGGACATGCCGGATGTATATCCAACGGCGTTACCTGATAATATCTATGATGAAGTGTTGATGTCTCTTCTCTGATTTATCATTAATATAAGGTAGTACTGCTAGTAGAACAGAATGAAAATAATACTCACGTGAGAGACAGGTAATGGAGGTCTACTGGATGACCACTGACACACTACCACTGTTGGATGCCTACATGAATTAATATAGTATACACAACAAAACACAGAATATAATCATACAAATGACAATACACAGGACATAATCGACGTTTCTGACCAAAAGACATTTGTCAAAAAATACAAAGTAGAAATGAATACACCACAACCATGTGCCACAGTGAAATATGGTAGTGACTACTACATTGGATGACACATTTAAGCTAATGCAATGCTACCTAGCTTATGATACTTATGTAGCTTATGCTAAATAAGCTAATACTACATAGATTACATAAAACGTGTCACTGTTAAATACATATACAGATTACATAAAACTTGTCAAGACTAAATACATAGACAGATTACATAAAATGTGTCAATGCTTTATACATACACAGATTACAGAAACTAGTGCTATGATTATAAATGAAATGGCGTATCAAATTCAACTGCTTAAAATCTGTTTTAGAGTGTCTATGGGTGTGACACATAATTAGAAAAATTTTCGCGCCATGTCCCGCGAGATCACTGCTGAATTGTTAATTCTGGCTTATTCATTCTATCATTTGGTCAGTGACGACAGAAAATCCAGATGTAATTTGGTGTAATTTCAAAATTTAGTCTGGTGAACATTTTATACAATCACTAAATAATATATGACACTGCATTCTATGCATTCGGCTGTATTCATCTACTGTGTGTACTCATCTACTGTGTGTAGTTACATGTGCGTTGTTTTGCCAGCGTTTCAATCGACTGGATCCGTATTGTTAAGTTGACGAATAGATGTGTTGAAAAGATTTCGCTGTGACAGCAAGGTTCCTTTAATATGCTTAGTTTCTGAATTAAAGAGAATGCTTCTTTTCCTGAGTAGTTTCAGTGTCAACTGAACAGACATGAATTTATAATTGCTTGCTGTCAATGTGATTTTTACAGAAGCATAGGCCTACTCGTAGAATTAATTATACCCCTACAGAATAAAATAACATTATAGTTATAGTATACAGATATATGTAGGCATATGTTACTTGATTGAATACATTTAATATAACACACACAAAAGAACAGACGAGAATTATTCTTCTAATGCACCAACTACTTTGAACTGTTTAAAGTTTCTATAAACTTACACACAAAACAACAGTATCTCTCGGATCGAACACAGAACGAATTAATCTCTTCCTCGTTAAAATAAAAATAAAACGCTCTAACCATTCAGTTCCAAAAACTTAGGTCGCAAAAAAGTATATTTACAAGTATTGCCGAAATTGTGTTATTACAAAACTGTCACTATGTGATTTTGCGGGGATGGACGATCGATGGATATGATCGTATAAAGACAAACATGCGGCAGATGATAAATGTTTTATGCGATAAATATATACACGCTATTAACAAAAGGCAAGTAGAAAGAATAGTGAACCTGTTAAAACAGAGTAAATATCGATTGAATTGCAACAATATTTTATAACAGGTCTACCATTAGACCTATTATTTATTTATTTTACAGATGTACAATGGTCATATGTTAAAGGTTAACCAATCATATCAATGGTCACATTTGGCGAACTATAGGACAGTGCTAACGGCTTCTAAGATGTCTTATATTGACAATCCCAAAGCTAATTGACCTCTTGAGTAACCGTGCCAATTTCATTCAAATCTGTCAAGTCGTTTAAATTTCTATAGCGGACAACAAAAACCGCATTGTTCATTATATATATATATATATATATATATATATATATATATATATATATATATATATATATATATATATATATATATATATATATATATATATCTATATATATATATATATATATATATATATATATCTATATATATATATATATATATATATATATATATATATATATATATATATATATATATATATATATATATACATTTATAATGCTGTATATATATATATATGATATATATATATATATTATATATAATATATATATATATATATATATATATATATATATATATATATATATAATATATATATAATACAGCCATTATAAATGTATTGGTTTGTATCGTATCCTTTTTTAGGGCGTAGCCATCAACCCAGCATTTTTTGGCTCTAGTAAATTTTGGGCAGCATGAATACCTTTAATAGTTTGTCATGCTTTCTGAACAGTCCGAGTGCACTGTTGCCTGTGGTGGAGATAGAACTCGGTACATGGGCCGTCACAGACGCGCTCTGTACCACCCCGCCACAGAGCCGGACATTATAAATGTATAATTATATTAATCTCTTATATGATTCATATATCAAGAATGATTAGATATTCCTCTTTGTATGGTCCATGTCGTGTGGTGTTGGCTATCATGTCTTTCTACCGTCTTCTATTTCGTGTGCTGTTAGCCATACATTTATATTTGCATATTTATAATCTCGACTGTGTGTACTTTGATGAGGCAATATATGTCCAGCTTAGGTCAAAACAATTTAGGCATCACAGACATTTCAAAGCAATATTAGTATTACAAACTTGGAACAGAGCAGAACATTTTATGAAATTCAAACGAGACTTCTTTCGTTAACCTGGAACGTACTGACGTGTTCTCTTCTAAAACTTAACTGTATTGTAGCTCGTACAGAGTTATGCAGAGTTTTCCTTTCACTGTTGTTTCTTATGATCAGTGTATTTGCATTAGTATTGAATATTCCGGACACTCCGTGTGGTTACGCTCTGCTGTCTGGAGTGCCTGTCCACATTTATGCACGGCTATGTTTTTTTAATCTTGAACTTTGTATGTATATGTATGTAAGTGGCTCCGGAGTCGGTTGTGTCCCTGTTCTGATGTGCAGAATGACAACTTGTTCTGATCTGTTCATAATGTGGTAGTCATCTTGTGTTTATTTTATAATTGCTTTGATCATCTGTTTCTTTTGATGGTTAGTTAGTTAGTCGTCGGATCATCCTCACTGCAAACTGGACACATCCATAGTTGCTCCGATCTCTCCTTGAGTGTATCCGCCATCACACTTCTGCTGACAGTACCGGTCCTATGCTGGTTGACCATCATTCTTCTGCGCCCTCCAAAATGTTCACCTCTAGCAGCACCGCATTTCAATCCCTGATCTTTAATCCTAGCCATTGAAAAGGAATCATCATCCATTAGTCTCACTCTCGCGTGTTATATCTCTTAAGGAGTTCAAAACATCAGCGTGATCCATTGCCCCATCGTCCTGTGCCACAATCGCGCACGATGCCAGTTGATCCGCTCTTTCATTGCCTCGAACGCCCACATGTCCAGCACGAAATAAATGTAACCACTTTCAAGCTCGCCTTTCTCAATGCCTTAATCCACTGTTCGCGAAGGAGACCCGCTTGTACCATCTTAATCATACTCATAGAGTCACTCAAGATGCAGACCTGCACTACCTTCTGTGCGCGTAGGCACTCAAATGCCTTGGTCACCGACATAATCTCCATGGTCATACTACTCGTAATGACCGCAAAGTCACCATTTTCCTCCTTGATCGTTTTACCTGCGCACTGAGCTGTAAAGGCCCAAGCACTGCGAACATGCCTAATTACAGATCCATCAGTGTATATAATCACATCCCCTCTTTGGTATTCTCACTAATTAAAGCCTGCACTTCTTTCTCCACAGCTGTAGCAGGAAAACTATCACAGACATGTGTAAGAACTGAGCATGGAAAACCATATGCTAATCACAGTTGAAGAAATCAGGAAGGCACTGAAAAGTACAAAAAACACAGGACCAGATGGCATTAGATACGATGACATTAGTCGAAGAATGGATGAGGAGTTGGGAGAGTTGGCGGACATGTTCAATAATAGCCTTCTAAAGGGCACAGTGAAAGAAGACTGGTTGCACAGCTATTTAGTTCCACTACACAAACCTGGGAAGGACCACACCAGGATACAAGGCTACAGAATAATAACAATGCAGAATCCGATTGGCAAGCTTTTGGAAAAAATTGTGGCCTGGAAGGTATCGTGTTATCTTGAAAGAAATAAGTGTTTACCAACATTGTTAGGAGGATATCGTCCAGGAAAGAAGACATGGCAGAATGCAGCCAAATTTGCTCAGATGTTTTTGAGGGGTTCGATTCGCGCATGGAGACATGTGCGGTCGCAATAGACCTTGAGGATGGGTACAATAGGGTGTCCTTGGATATCTTGATGCACCAGCTGTTAAATCTTGCAGTTAATCCTTTTGTCGTGCGTTGGGTTGGCGCCGCCCTGATGCACAGGGTTGTAGTTCTTAAGAGTGGCAACTGGATATCTGCACCAACGGTTATTATCCCTGGTCTGCCACAGGGATCGCCTCTATCTCCTGTACTTTTCAATGTATACACAGTACATATCGCTGGCAATCAAATCACAGGTGTTGGCAGAACGATGTCATATGCCGATGATATCCTGGTGTATAGACAGGGCAGAAATCGATTGATGGTATTTAGCACAACTGGTTGATCATCAGTATCTGCCTCCTTAGCCAGACTATTTGCTTTCTTGATCCCAGGTAATCCACAATGCGATGGTATCCACCTCGTAGCTACTTAAAGATGGTTTTTTGTTCGGTCAGTAGTATTTGCAGATCTGACAGTTTTCTGGACTGGAGAGTTTGGGATGTAGATTGTGCATCTGTCAGGTGTGGACCAACTGGCTGTGGACCAAGATTGGTTGAGCAGTTTTCAGGTGCCACCTTGATTGCTTGGATTACTACATCGTAACTATAACAGACTTTCCCTGTTGGTACTTTGTTTGTATCTCTAACAGTGTCTGGGTACTCTATATTTATTCCTGCTTCTCTATTTTTCACTGCATTCTCTGCTGAGCCATCTGATCCCTATGGAATATTGCTATTTATTATCCAGGACACTGAGAGTAACTATCTTGTGCTGTACATTATTCTGTTCATTCTTGTGAAAAATTCCTTTCACCTCAGTCTGCATTTGAATAGATAATCCACTATCCTGTCTCCAAGGCGTTTGTTCTGATACATAGTTTAGTCATGGTTGACATTTTCTGTCAACTTCAGGCAAGTCGAATAGTTTTCTACAATGTCGTTTCGTTTGATGGATAAAGCTTAACTTCTTTTTCATCGCACCTTTGCTAAGTTTTTTAATATGTCTTTTATTGGATAACTTGGCAATACAGTGGAACTTGTCTGTCTCTATTAGCATATTGTGTCTCTGTTTTCACTTAATGTTTGTATCCTCCGCATTTTCTACATCTCTACTATGGGTGTTAATTTTACTGCCCTCGCAATAATCTTGCATATTATCTAGCTCATTTAATACGGTGTTTGGTGCTGTACACCGTGCAGTAGACCCTTATTCCAGGTGTGGTCGTATGTCCTGCTAATAAACTTTACTAAGTATTTTCCTCGTTGAAGTTCCCACATGAAGTTCCACTTAGTGTTCTCAGTATGGCAAACTTTCTCTTGACCTTTGTTATTGCTTTTTTTAATGTTTCCTCCATGTCAGTTTCTTATCAAATGCATATCCAAGATATGTGGGTTATTTATCTTCTTTCATGAGTTCTCCATTTATATTGATGTCTCCAGCTTTTTGTTTTGGTGAAAGAGTAAAGAAAGTAGTACTGCACTTATCTATGTTGATGTTGACATAACCATCTGTTTGTCCAAGTAGTTAATGCATCTATAGCTCTCTACCTGTTTGGTGGTCACTGTAGCACAATATTACCAAGTCATCAGATTATTTTGCCACTTTTATTATATTTTTTTTTTTGGTAGCTCAGCAACCAGATCATTGCTATAGACTAGAAAGAGTGTGGGGGACAATATACAGCCCTGTAGTACTCCATGATGCAGTAGGACTGTCTTGATTGGATCATGGTTTGAGAGTCCGGCACAATAACAGTTCTAATTGTCACCGTTTCTGAGATCCACTTAAGGCATCCGTAACTGCCTCAATTTCTCTCATTTTACTTCGCAGTATTTAAATTATAGGATTTCTATTCTCATTTTACATTAACGGTATTTGGATTTACCCCATATGTACTCTGTCCCATTTACTGAGAGAAGCGGCACTCAGCCTGCCAAATTACCGCTCACAGGATGTAAATCTATAACTTCAAGGGATAATCATCAGGAATATCCGTGAAAATCCACTTTGTAAACGCTAGCAGGATTTGAACTCACAACCTCTTGAATACAAAGCCTACGTCTTAACTACTACGTCAGAGATATCCCAATGTTTCAAAACTTTAAATTGGGATTACCTCACAGAAGTAAACAGAATAGATTAAAAGAACCGTAACAACGTCTGTGGTCAAAAATATTTCAAAACAGACTGAAATGGCCCGGATTCTTGAAGATAATTAACCCATATTTGCCGCGGCAAGAGCATACAACATGATAATGGAAACAGTAAGATACAGAGGAACACCAAGAAGAAGGTGGATTGAAGAATACCAACGTTCTGAGGCGTTACAATATTACTGTCTATCAAGCGATCAAACGTGCCATAGCCCCGTAATTCAATCCAGTAATGCCTAACATCAAAAGCAGAGGAAAGACAATGCGATTATTAATTTGATTATTTCCCTTGGCAATTGTTTGCCAATTGATATTTGTCAATTATTAATTTAACTATTTATTTGTTTTAGCGTTAGACTTAAGGTTTGGGTTAGGGGAGATATTATTTTATATAAATAATCATAAGCCTAAATAAATTTATGTTAAAAGTATTTAAGTATAAACATAAACGGACAGACATTACCAAGGGAGATAATCACACCTTAAAGTACGCGTTCCAAACAAGAACCATAAACCATAAAATATTATGACAATAGATTGAGAATGTTGTTCTTCCTTTTATTAGATAGACCATCTTGCCTTGTAATGTTCAATGCATCTTAATATAAAACAGTGACAAAAGATGATAAAGTGCCATTATCAGCAAGTACTAAAAACATAACTAAAATAGTTTTCGCATATATATATATATATATATATATATATATATATATATATATATATATATATATATATATATAGCAGATAAATATACCTATTTATCTATTGTCATTTCCACATGTGCCGTCGAGGGTGAAAGTTGAAGTTGGCCATTTAGATCGCACTGTCCAAAGTCAACCTGTGTCTCTTTACGGTTTCTTTGATTGTATCTGCCCATATATTTCTTGGTCTTCCTAATGCCTTGTAACTTAATAGGCTTCTGTTGTATGCACGAAGGCTGGCTGCGTTTGTTCCATTCTTATGATATGTTCAAACAACCTGGTTCGCTCGATGTAGTCTTGGCTTGTGATGAAATGTTCTTTATGTCTTTTCTGAAACGTTCATTTCTCCGTTGGTCTCTTCTGGTGACATTTATAGCTTTCCTCGAACATTGTTGGTATACAAATACAGTTGAGCAATTATTGTTTTGTCGCCAGCCAGATTGTTGGGGTTTGAGAATTAGTAATTAAGGTAAAGTATGTCCCATGGCAGCAACCTGCTGTCGGGGACGAAGATAACTCTTAATCTACTAAGCCGCAGCAACTATTAGGTGTGATGGCCAGTTTCCCTCCCTAGCAGTCTTTACTTCTCCTAACTCATCCGTCAGATACTCATTGGCAGCTGAATCTACAGAAGTCGTCGTGTCAAGCGAAAAATCACAACCCGAATTTTTTTCTTTGTCGGGACGTGAATTCGAAGCTGGACGCTGTGACCTGTTGATAGCAAGCAAGCAGGCTACCTCGCTCCTCTTTATTGGTAATAAAGAGTTGGTATAAAAGTACAATTCATCAATTGTTGATTTGTCGCAAGGCAGATTGTTGGGTACCTATTTGTTTTCGTTTTCAAACTCCCACCGGATCTCTCTTTTAGCAGAACAATGGTCATGCTCTATTTCCAACAGGATATAAGCCAGAGAACGAAAATGCGTTGTCGTGTTTGAATATTAGCGACAGTTGGTAAATCAAAGCATGTCTTTCTGACATCTTGTTTCGATCTATCTATAGAGTTTGCCATCCTCTGTAAAGACGTGTTCTAAATAAACTCTGAGTCCTGCTTTAGTTTTGCACCATTGATTCATTTAACTGACATGATGTTCTAATTAACTTCATAGTCTCTGTATTAGATGTATTTAGTTTCATGTTGTATTGTTCGCAGATGATGGAGAAAATGTGTATGTCTTTGCCTTCGTAGTTCTTATTATGATTTGCCAATTTGTGTATTAAATTCATATATAATAATCCATGTATTCTATAGTCCTCCAATATTAGCCACAATTTTTGTCTGTTTAAAGAAACACATTAGATTTATTAAATGTATATTATACTAGAGGTACTATGATTTGTGGAGTAGACACAGAAGGACAAGACATTTTATATCGACAAGATAATAGACCAGCACAGCCGCATGTGTTTTACGACTGCTTTAATACCATCCGTACTTAAATCCATAGAACATGATAATTAAGGCAAAGTGAAAGATTATTGGTCGTAGGTCATTAAGCTGTTAAATAAATTGAATATATGGCCATGACAAATAAAGATTATATTAAATGTGATGAGCACGTTTTAAATACAGGAGTCCCCCGTGTGTTGCCGGGGTTCGAAAGGGGAGCAAAGAATAGCAACACTATTTACCTTCCACGCGTGTCGTAAAAGGCGACTACGGAGGTTATGGGATGGAGTTGGCTGTCCCATCCCATATAGGGTTAGTGGCCCAAAGCCATGCTGAAGTCGGATGTGTCAGACCGAAAGGCGCAGATATCGTAGCAATGCTGTAAACCCTGACACGGCTCATTCCGTTCTCCGTACTACATCCTGCTAATCTGCAGCAGCTTAAGAACGAACGCAGAAGAAGAAGAAGAAAAACAGGAGTATTCGAAAGAGGATTGAGTAAGTAGACGCAATACTTCCTACACAATCGGAAAGCAAGACTCGCTATGGAAGGTCAAAAACGTTAATCTAAAACATGGAGCTTCACACGGCTCAGAACTATCTCCAACTCTGTTTATTATGTTCATAAACTATCTATTCTGCTGACTACCACAATGTGTAAGATCTGTCATGTATGCTGATGAGTTAGTGGTGTGGTGTATAGAAAAACATCTTAAGATCGCTAATAAGAAAATACAGAATGCAGAAGACAATATAACAGCATTGGCATAGAAATGGATGGTAGAGATCAATGATGAAAAGTACTCAACAACACTATTCATTCTCTCAAACAAGGACAATGCAAGAGAGACCAATCGTGCAAATGTGTGTGTCAAAATAGAAGGGGGGTCTGCGTCTTGTGCACTACACTAGGTAAGAGAATGATAAGGAGGTTTCACGTTGAGAAAATAGAGGCAAATACAAGAAAGCATCTTGCCGTCCTGAGGAAATTGGCAGGCACAAGCTTTGGGACTGGGAGATGCGGAAACTTTAAAGAAGGTATACACGCGTCTTTAAAGAAGGTATACACGCGTGAAATTAGACCAGTATCAGAATATGGATAAAAAACATGAACTTCGGCAGCCAATTCCCATTTACAAGCTTTGGACAAGTTACAAAATCAAGCACTTCGTCTTATCACAGGTGCCATGAAGAAATCTCCCATAAATTAAATCGAAAAATTACAGACATTGTCATCTTACCACAAAAACGAGACAGTAAGACCATGGTCCATACAGAAAAGTACAAGAACATGCCAGCACACCCAATGAAGACCAGCTTCGGTGACCTAGCCATTGGAAGGCTGAAGATAATCAGTTGTATTCCCCGAGCCAAAATACTACGCAATGAATATAAGGGAAAAACTACTACACATAATAAATGAAATAACACCAACACTTTTCCCAATTCATTGACAGCAATATTAAAATCTCACTATCAGAACCACCGTTAACAACACCTACACTATGTAAACTGAATACTCTCCAAAATAAAACAATAGTATGCAACATGATTGATGATATGTACCACAGAGAAGCATGGATACAGGTATATACTAATGGATCAGAAACCAAAGCGGTGAAGAATGAATGGAGTTTACATAAAATATCAAGAACAAAATTAATCCACATGCTCATAATCTGGGACCTTCTGCTCCAACTGCTTTTCAGAAGCACAGACAATAAATATTTCTGCAGAAGTAATTAAAACATACCAAGCCAATGTCATCAGGTGGTGATTCTTACTGATTCAATGTCAGTCCTACATGTCTTTGATAGCGATAAACTGCTAGACCTGAAGGAGGAAGCCATACAAGAAGTGAGCATCCAAAAAAGGGTAGTACGACACTGGATACCCTCACACTGTGGCATTGCAGGAAATGAAGAGGTTATATGCTGGCAAAAGATTAAGCAACATAGGAACAAAAAAAGCACCAATAAATCGCCTTCCACGAAAAGAGGACTATTACGAACGCTATTAGGAAAGTCGACCACGCTAAAGACAACTATCACTATCTTGACAGAGCTGAGCAGGTTATCTTCAGATTCAAAACAGAACACAGGAGACTAAACAATGACTTAAATAGATTAAGACTGATTCTATTACCTCTGTGTCCTTGTGTCCTTGTGGGTGTGCAGTACAGACAGTGGAACATATCCTGCGAGACTGCATTACACTAAACAAGTTAAGGCGGAAAAATGGCCCACAGAAACTGATATCTACAGGGAGTTGCATGAAAGCACACAAAAGCTTTAAAAATACAGCAGCTATCATCAAATAAACCGGACTTGCTGTGTAGACATGCTAAACTGCAAACGAGAAGAACAAAATGATGGTTTGTCGTTCATTCAACCAAGAACTGTAATACTTATCTCACAATCCTCTGTTTCTAAATTTGAATATGAAACCACTTGATGTATCAAATAAATTCACATTTAGGACCTATTTGCCAAAAATTTGTGCATTAAAATAATTTCTTTCGCATAGAGTACTTATCTATTTTTTATTGTCACTAAATGTTCTTTTCAGAACCATATGACAAGTGGATGGGTCTTAATTCTCATTATACACAATTACTGTTTGTTCCATCTTCTATTTCGGTTTGTGAATAAACGTATATCCCTCTTGCATTCTGCAGTGACAATTAACATACCTATTTCTGTAGGAAACTCGTGAACAAATCAGCACTGTAATATGATGTCCTCGTGCAATTGTCCATAATATGTTATATGGTAGTAAATTGTGAGACCTACATTCAGGAAAGCTAAGGATGAACCTATTGGCTCATACATTCTATCAAATAGTTAAACTACTGTAAAATACATTTTTCAAGTATTACATTATTCGATCACTTAAAAATATCAAAAGGATATGCCTCTGTGAGAAAATGGCAATTGCAGAAACTTGCAGAATTTAAAATGATAAAATCATGAGGTCTGGCTAAATATAAAATCGGATTGAAATTGTAGTTTTATTTCGCTCATTGGTTATTAGCATATTAAACGGAGTTTCAGAGCAAACATTTTAAAACACGCTATAGAAATCTAATGCAGCATGCTTGTAAAAACTCTGGGCTATTGGTTGAGAGTAATTCAAGTCAAACAGCAAGTAAGAGAAAACACCAAACAGCAATATGTTTCTACGACAATAAGACGAAAACGATAGACTTAGGCCCTATATCGGATATGTACTTATAATATACGAAGACAAACTGACTTTACAAGCATCAATATGGGTACCGAATCACAAAGGAGAAAAGGAATACCAAGAGAGACTCTTCACAGAAAAATCATCAAAGAGGGTATGACAATAGTTCTCAACAATATGCAAGAATGTCACACAGCAGCATCGCATCGCTCGAACAGGAGAGTTCTGGTTTCTGTCCTATGCACCGTATTCGGCGCTGAAAGAATACAGATAGATAGATGCTAGTTTGTATTTAAACACCAATAAGACTCTCCGCTGCTGGTGGTCAGTGATAACCGAGAATCATATCTTTTCATGTTTGATATGTTGTGTGTTTTTTTAACTACACATTTTTCAAATAATTTCAGTGAACTTTACATGGACCACAAATTGTTCGTTATGTTTTCTTCGTGGTTCCATAGTAATAAGCTGAGATCTCATAGTATTTCATGTGACCACAGATAAGAACTATTGTATTACTTTTAGACAGCAACATTTTTTCACCAACTGATACTTTCAATGATGGATTATGACATGTGGATCTTCACTCTGTCATATGCACAATGGCAACGTTTAGAACTCATTCAGGACAAGTGAATACGGATAACCCTCTGGTGTACGCGCAATGTACCTACTGCGATGATGAGATACATTATGTGATTAGTTTCTATAACATAATGGCAGACACTGTCACTGTTGACATATTATATGACAGTAACGAATGACAATGTAGACTTAGTGGATCTTTTGCCCAGATCGCGCGGGTTTTGGGGGTAAGGAGAGAGCAGACAGACTAGCACCGGGGTATCAGGAAAAGCCCGGGTATCAGGACATGATAATTGGTAAGTGAAAAATGGGAAGAATTCTCTATATATGCGTTTGCTGGATGAGGAACAGTGGTACAACACGCCAAGAATGCATGCACTTCGCCATCAGCTGAAAGAGACAGAACTCCTATTGAGATGTCCGGAGTGTACCATCATCGGTTCAGATTATCACTAATCAATAACAGAGCAACTAAACAAACAGCCGCAAAAAAAAACAACAACAAAACAAAACGTGCAGGTTATCAAGAACAATTTTGGCAGTGTTTAAACGACATAAACTCAGTGACTCCATGAACATGATTGTGAAAGTTCAGGCGGGGTACGTTCGAGAACAGTGGCTGGATGCAGTGAATAATTCCTGTGTGCGTACAGTGACTTTTATTTTTGTGCCGGGATATGCGGGAGTTCGGGGTAAAGAGAGAGCAGATACGTTGGCCGCCCACGCTGCTACTACGGCTGTTGGTGGAGCGATGGATCGGGCGGACATTTTGAATGCCCTACGGGAAAACGCACGAACAAATGACTGTACAAGTGACGCTGACTCTTGTTCCATGATTAGAATAAAGGAACTTGGTTTGAAATGTGGTGTCGCTAGAAAGGAGAGTTTTCGTGGGCGAAAAAGAATGATGGTCAATCAACGACGTACTGGGACTGTCAGTCAACGTGTAATGTCGGATACACTCAAGGAAAGATCTGAACACCTATGGACTTGTCCGGAGTGCAATGACGATGATCCAACGACTAACTAACTAACTAAAGTATTTGCTTTGGACATGTAACGAGACTCTCTCTCTCTCTCTCTCTCTCTCTCACACACACACACACATACTAAATGAACAGTCGATGATATAAGACGAAAAGGGGGCCAGATAAAATCTTGGATTGATAGCATCAAGGAATAGTCTGGGCTTGATTTTTCTACACTCTTCAATGACTGAGGACAGAGCCTTTTGGGTGGCATATTGTGTTGATGTATCTAGTGTGATATCCCTACGGCCCTGGCGGCTTATGAGTCGTATTATTTTTATTATTATTATTATTATTATTATTATTAACCGAGCAACTAATAACTAATTCTGCTAGCAAGTATGATCTATGTTATAATCAGAAAATATGTTTTCTCTTACAGGGCACGATTCATCATCTTCATCTTCGTTAAAGTCATCTTCTTCATCTGGTAAGTAAAAGTCATCTTCGCCTGGTAGGTTAAAGTCTCCCTCTTCTTTTGGTAGATTAAATTCATCTTCTTCCCTGGTAGATTAAATTCATCTTCTTCCCCTGGTAGATTAATTCATCTTCTTCACATGGTAGGTTAAATGCACCCTCGTCTTCTGATAATGTAAAGTCATCTTCACTAGGTCGGTTACATTCGTCTTCTTCACCTAGTAGGATAACTCATCATCTTCTACTGGTAGGTAAAAGTCATCCTTTGTACCTGATAGCTTATTAGCTTAACGTTATCTTGTTCATCTTGTAAGATAAGTCATCCCCCTCACCTGGTAGGTTAAATTCATTGTCTTCTTCTGGTAGATTAAAGTCGTCTTCTTCACCTAGTATGATAAGTCATCCTCTTTTCCTCGTAGGTAAAAGTCATCCTTTGTACCTGCTAGTTTAAAGTTATCTTCTTGTGGTATCCTCATCACATGGTAGGATAAATATTTATCTTCACTGTTAGGCTAGGTTATATTCTTCTCCTGGTAGGTTCAAGTCATTTCTTTCTCTATGTAGGTTAGTCATCTTCTTCTTCTGGTAATTTTGTTATCTTCTTTTCCTGGTAGGATAAAGTCATCTTCTTCTCCTGGTAGGTTAAACTTATCTTCTTCACCTTGTAGGTTAAAATCATCTTTGTTAGGTTAAAGTCATCTTATTTTCCTATTAGGGTAAAGTTATCTTCTCCTCATAGGTTAAGCCATTTTCTTTTCATGATAGGTTAAAGCCATCTTCTTCCTCCTGGTAGGTTAAAGCCATCTTCTTCTCCTGGTGGGATAAAGTTAAATCCTATTCTCCTGGTAGGTTAAAGTTATCTTCCTTTCCTGTTAGGTTAAATTCATATTTATTCCCCCTGATAGGTTAAAGTAATCATTTTCTCCTGGTAGGCTTAAGTCATCTTCTCCTCGTCAGTTAAAGTTATCGTTATCTCTTGGCGGGTTAAAGTTCAATCTTCTACTCCTGGTAGGTTAAAAGTATCTTTTTTTCCTGTTAGGTTAAAGTTATCTTCTTATTCTACCATAATTTAATTGTTTATTCTATTTGTTAGATCCCCTACGAGTAGGTGGCTTCTCGCAGCAGTGAACTACCTATGAGAACTACAGTCTATGTACAAAACGATGTGTAGAAACGTTCCGTTACACATAGGAAACAAGAGCTCCGTTGCTTGTAAATCATGGATCCAAACAATAAATAACAATATTTCAGGTACACAAGGTGTTACGAGTAATGACTATACACATTGTAAGTATACATATATAACACGGGGAATGTTCAAAAAACGTAATAGTAATCCAAAATAATTAGGTTACTCACCTGTAGGTCTGAAACTCCCCTTCAAGAACTCTCAATGGAACTGCACACGCGTCTACAGTATTCCATTCGTTATTGAAATCATAGCTGTAAGACCTCATTAAAAGCATAGCTGGAGGACATCATTGAAAGCACAGCTGGAGGACCTCATTAAAAGCACAGCTGGAGGACCTCATTAAAAGCATAGCTGGAGGACCTCATTAAAAGCATAGCTGGAGGACCTCATTAAAAGCATAGCTGGAGGACCTCATTAAAAGCATAGCTGGAGGACCTCATTAAAAGCATAGCTGGGGGACCTCATTAAAAGCATAACTGGAGGACCTCATTAAAAGCATAGCTGGAGGACCTCATTAAAAGCATAGCTGGAGGACCTCATTAAAAGCATAGCTGGAGGACCTCATTAAAAGCATAGCTGGAGGACCTCATTAAAAGCATAGCTGGAGGACCTCATTAAAAGCATAGCTGGAGGACCTCGTTAAAAGCATAGCTGGAGGACCTCATTAAAAGCATAGCTGGAGGACCTCGTTAAAAGCATAGCTGGAGGACCTCATTAAAAGCATAGCTGGAGGACCTCATTAAAAGCATAGCCGGAGGACCTCATTAAAAGCATAGCTGGAGGACCTCATTGAAAGCATATCTGAAAGACCTCATTGAAAGCATAGCTGGAAGATATTATTGGGAATGGAGTACAATTAGACCGTCCCGTTTTGTATAATGTTCTTTTGTGACTCATATTCATTTAAATTTGTGATCCTGTCATAATTTCGGGAATAATCAAGAATCACAACAAGCCATGTCAATGGTATCCCAACAAGCCATGTCAATGGTATCACAACAAGCCATGTCAATGGTATCACAATAAGCCATGTCAATGGTATCACAACAAGCCATGTCAATGGTATCATAACAAGGCATGTCAATGGTATCACAACAAGCCATGTCAATGGTATCACAACAAGCCATGTCAATGGTATCACAACAAGCCATGTCAATGGTACCACAACAAGCCATGTCAATGGTACCACAACAAGCCATGTCAATGGTACCACAACAAGCCATGTCAATGGTATCACAACAAGCCATGTCAATGGTATCACAACAAGCCATGTCAATGGTATCACAACAAGCCATGTCAATGGTATCACAACAAGCCATGTCAATGGTATCACAACAAGCCATGTCAATGGTACCACAACAAGCCATGTCAATGGTACCACAACAAGCCATGTCAATGGTATCACAACAATCCATATCGATGGTATCACAACACGCCATGTTGTAGCACAGAAAGCCATGTCGTTGGTATAACAACATGTAGTCGGCGGGTGACCTTCAGGTTATTATTCCCTTGTAATGTATAGACATTATTGTGCCTATTTATGATAATCATCCTAATATTGTCCAAAAAAAACCACGGGTAACCTGACTTTGCTACACATTTGTCTTACTATTTTTGGTCTTGAGTTCAATGAAGGGTTCCACTGTAACGACTTCACCTTAGCTTCCGTGCTATATCTGTCCGCACGACTCATCACCAGTACACGCTGTGTTCATGTAATCAGGGTGGCCTTTTCAAAAGTCCTTCCAAAGCAGAGGTAATTTTTCCCCATTGTGTAGCAGCTTTGGCGCGAATGTCGTAGTCACATACCACATAGCCAAATCCTCATTGAAAGTGGAATATTCGACCCAATACTTTTATGCGTACCTCGTTCACAAGTTCTCAAACGCCGGTTTTACATGGCAAAATTTGAACTTAATTAATGAGCTCGTCATCCCGACTTGTTGTGTCTATCAGAACGTGATCCAATTTCCAACGATGTACCTCCATCTCTAAAACTATTGTACAACTGCATGTGTTTGATACTCAGGGAATCATTGCCGAAAGCGTGTTCAATCTACCGAGTGGCTTCCACTTGGGTATCACCAAGCCTTTTACAAAATCTAATGCAATACATCTGCTCCCTACCGTTTCGTACACCTCCTCCTACTAAAAAGCACAAAGAATGTATGAATTGTTTACCAAAAATTAATACGATGGCATACTTTTGATCAGGCCTCCTATATATATATATATATACATAGGAGTAAAACACACAGTAAAATCTGTCTTAAGCGGACCATCTATAGAACGGAAGTTTGTCGTCAAAGGAAATATTCATCAGTCGCGGAATTGTGCTGCTGAAAAAAAAAACATGTTAATTCTCTCAGATTAAGATGAGCTATCTAATGAAGGGTCGGAAACGATAAATGCTTTTTGTGGAAACCTCTAATGTTCCAAATTATTTCCACCTAGTAATTTTGGAAAAGATAACAGAATTTCGTGAGACCATTGTGTAGTCTTTATAGTCTATAATCTATTCTCCAGTAGATCAGATAATTCTACCAGTACGTAGTAGCGAGATAAAATAGCAGAATTGAAGATTATATCAACATAGATTAAGATCTGCACACGGAAACAGACACAATGTCAGTATTGGGAGTTTTATTGAGAATTTGTTAGAAAGATGGATGGGAGGAGAGAACGTGACCGAGGGGGGGGGGAGAGAAGAACAAAAGGAAAACAATTAAGAACAACAGCTGCCGTTTCGTCCACCGTTGTGACTTTTAGAAGGTGGTACTGCTAGTAGAACATAATGGAAAATAGTACTCACGTGTAAAACAGGTAATGAAGTCCTACTGAATGATGACTAAAACACTACACACTATCACTAACGGATGTAAATATGATACATATAACAAAACAAAACACAGAATATAATCTACAGATGACAGTACACAGGACAAAGTCGACGTTTCGGACCAATAGGCCTTTTTCAAGACACGGACATAACATACAAACATAAAAAAACCACAAGTAAAAATGAATGCTATCCGAGTGAAATGTGGTACTAAGATGGACTTTTAGGGGGGTTAAACGAATTACAATAAGTTTACAAATTTTTTGGGGGAGGGGAAGAAGGGTCAGAACCAGTGTTTAGAATTAATAATTAATTCTATAAGAATTCTTGTCTAATAAAGGTGTCTAAGACATGAATTGATATGATTGGTTTTTCAAGGGAAATCCGTGACGTTATATAGCACAACGGTGGACGAATGCTGTCAAAGGTTTCAACTAGCTACACTAATTTGCACTGCAACAGAATATGATTCAAGGAATGTCATATACGTAGTCTGTTTTCCCAGGGTAAAGTTTTTGTAGAAAGTCAGCCTAGAGGGTATATATTTATGCATAAAATCATTCTAGATTAGTGAAAAACTAAAGAACATCTGAGTATTTTTGTTTTAAGATCAGTGTAATTTATTCAAATAGAGTGAATACATAGTAAATATAATTTACGTTATCTTTGTTACAAGCGTATCCCTCATTACATTTTACTGTTTCTGTTTAGAACGCGTGCCTACCAATGTTTACAAGCGCGCACAGTTATTTTTTTAGTAGTTTGTGATGGGGAGATAATAATCGAAAATAGGAATAACAGCTTTTGTCACCCTTATAAACAGATATATAGAATTAAATAGTGGAATTTGGGCGGGAGTAGAATTATAATTAGTTATAACACTGTCCCTAATCATCGTTGACCCCCCCCCCTCTCTCTAAACTCTAGCATTATCCCTTCTCTTCCGATGTTGCATACAATTTGTGTTAAAATAAGCCATTTTGTGTTTCTGCCTGCACGGTCTTAAATGAAAACTTTCCTTGGCGGCACGACATCAGTGCGCACCGTAAAAAAACACTTGAGATGAACCTGTGCATACTACATTATTTCGCTCACAGTTCGTATGCTCGCGAAATATAGGAAGACACGCGTTCCAAACAAGAGCCCAGTTTTCAAAGCACACATTTATTACGAGGAAACCTGGCTGTAGGCTAGCGAGAAAATGTCGCAGTCCCTAGTGGTCCCGTTTAAGACATGATTGTTGTATGTGTATCTATTTCAAAACAGTTATACACGCACTTATGCGTCCATACATATATTACACAATACTGAGGCACTGACACATACATATACATACATTCTGAGGCATGGTCACGCAGACACGTAAACGAGATTATTATATTTAATACTTATATTTACAGTGATAACCTTAGCCAATGTACAGGGCAGCCTTACAGTTGTTGGTGGACCTTTTGCTATGTATAATCAAGTCATGGCGGACCCATCTACTCTAGCTTTCAGTTATATTCACAATGCTTTTCTATTTGAGGTGAGTGCGCAATGTATATTTCTTAACCCCCCCCCCTCTCTCTCTCTCTCTCTCTCTCTCTCACACACACACACACACACACAAATATTCATGGGCATATTAATATAAATCAAAACAACAGCTCACAAACACATGCATATATCATACAATGGTATTGGATCAAAGGGTATGAGCAAATGGACCGCTGGATCAGCAACCAACCAACCATAAATATAAATCTGTTTTCCATTCTCAGTAATAGATGACACATGTTTTCCATACTCATTCACGGATGACATATATTATCCATACTCAGTCACATATTACTTATATTTTCACCATACTCAGTCACTGATGAATCATATGTTTTTCATACTCAGTCGCTGATGAATCATATGTTTTCCATACTCAGTCACTGATAAATCATATGTTCTCCATACTCAGTCACAGAAGACGCATATAGCTTGGGCTTATCCAAACGATGAGTGATAGCTGCATTCCAAAAGAAAAAAATAAGATGAACACTCACAGGGTGCTAGAGGACGAGGCAGACCACAGCTGTCATAGACAAACTGTATGATGGACACTCACACGGTGCTAGAAGTCGAGGCAGAGCACAGCTGTCATACACAAAATGTATGTGAGCTCTCACACTGTGCTAGAAGACGAGGCAGACCACAGCTGTCATACAAAAACACATGCAAATTAACAATGAACGGTTTTTTCATGGCTTCTGATACCTGGCAATAGATTGGTAGGAGATCGCGTCACATGGAGAACAATACTGCTAAGAAATTTTAAAATTAAATATCGTGCATAGAAGAGGCACCAAGACTCAGACGAAAAGTGTAACAGTCTGACGGTGACATTTTTCCATGCTTATTTTGCAACAAACGAAATAGTTTATGAATCGGTAGATTTAACTATGAAAGGACATGTTCTGCCCGTGTTAGGTAAGCTCCATCTTGTACAGACTTGCTTCATCACTCATGACGAATAAAGCCATATATATATATATATATATATATATATATATATATATATAATATATATATATGTAACATGCCATGTTCAGAACGGTGTCCCCATAGCCACAGTAAACCTCTCGATTTTGTGCCAGCTGTCCTGCATCTTCACGTGTCCTTTTTCAGAAGGTTTTCAATATCATTCCTCTATCGTAGTTTTGTATTGTCTCTTGTTCTCATTGTTGAAACCTTACCATCCATAATTAATCTTTTCTAAACAATTGCCTCTTTTTTAGTGCTGCGGAAATTAACGATTAATAAAAATGTAATCGATTAATATTAATTTGATCGATTAAAATTTAAGACAATATTTAAAATATTTTTTTCAGTTTCTAATATTTTTTTACTTACTTACTTTTCCCGCGTATTATTATTATTTATTTAGACGTGCAGACGTAAAAAAATGGCGACTAATGAAAGCACCCTTGAAGTTTAGCATTGAAGCGGAATGAGGAGCAAACATTTTATTTTTAAGCTAACTGCTGACGACAATGTAGACTAAGGCGACAAAATTTACTAAGTTCACTGCCATAAACAATTTCCTTTTCGGGAATCAAATATATCGCTGACGTACCACATTCAGCACAAACATCCGCTCAAGTATCAACACGTTGTCGACAGTGACGTGCAGAAGAGTTCTCAAGTACAAGCAATTACTAATTTTTTTATCGTGTCAGTCAAACAAGCCTGTAAGCGACAACGTTTCCGCGGACTGGAAAGTTGCTATTGCACAGTGGATTGTCAGTTCAGGACGCACGACGGCAATTGTGGAAGATGATGGGCTACAGACAGTACTACGTACAGCTCATCAAAACAAGATTTACAATTTCTCAAGTTGCCGTACAATCGATAATGTCATTGGTCAGATGTACGACGAGAAGTTAACCGAGCATAAGAGAACTAAAGAAATCATTCACGGTATTGCTCTCACTACCGACTTCTGGACCTCAAAGAACAATGAATCACACTGTGGTATAACGGGACACTGGATTGATTCCGACTGGAAACTGATATTAATTGCTTTAAGTTGCTTACTTGTTGACGAACGACAGACTGCCGAAAACGTTGCAATATCTATGAAGAGTTTGCTGCAACATGGGGCATCACTGATAAAAATATTCTGTATCGTAATGGAAAGTGGCACGAAACATGGTCGCGGCTATCAGACAAACGGATTATAGTCACATACCATGTATCGCACACTGTCTTCAACTTAGCATATTAGCAGGTTTGAAAGCTGCTGACTCATCACATCTTGTGGCAAAATGCCCACATTTAGTTGGACATTTCAAGCACAAATCGACCAACACATTGGAACTGAAGAGAAGCAATTCCAGTGCCTCTTTCCCGAAATATGATGGCATGTTCCACAAATTGCAGCAGAATGTGGCAACTCGTTGGAACAGTACCTACATGATGTTAGCCAGACTGTTGGAAGTCAAAGATGCCATAATGCAGTATCACATCGATCATCCAAAAAAACTAAAGTGGACATAAACTGACAGAATCAGATTGGGACAAAATGGCCAAATATACGTCAGTCTTAGGATCACTTGCAGATTCTACGGAATATGTTGGAGTGAACAAATTGCGACAGGTTCTGCTGTTCTTCCGCTAGAGGCCTTTTCGCGTAGACTGTTAATGGTTAATGATGACGATCCAGGTTATATTGCACGATTCACAACTGCAACATTGAACGACTTCAGAAACAGAATTGAAGGCATTAATACTTTGACAACGTTCCAAAGGCTGTGGCCTTAGATCCACGTTACAAGAAACTCACCTACCTAAGACGAGAGAAAACGTCAAGCAGTGTGGACAGCATTGTCCAATGCATTCCGGGACTTTTACGATAAAAGACACCCCAATAGGACGTCCAACAGGCTCAGAGAAAAAGCAATGATGAGACAAAAGCACATGTGCCGAAGAAACAAAAACTTACTCTGTTGCTGAGCGGCTCTGAATCGCATTCATCAGCTGACGAATCAGATGCAGTACACGGTGCACAGGGCCGAGCTGACGCGGTACCAAGAAGAAACTTCCATTCCAGAAACAGAGGATCCTCTCATGTGGTGGAAACTTAATAACCATCGTTTTCCTGTCCTAAGCAGTTTTGTGCAAACAATTAATTGTGTACCGGCGACATCTGTCCATGTGAAAGACTGTTCAGTTCTTCAGGGTACATCGTCAATAAAATGCGATCATGTCTGCTTCCAGAAAATGTAAACGCTCTGGTTTGTCTGTGTGACTGGCTAATGTGATGCTTACTATGAAGTGAATGACAGTCAGTATACTGTATACGTTTTTAATTAAACTAATTCTCTACGTTTTTTGTGGGTTTTTTAAGTTTTAGGTAAATTAATTACGTCAGTGCTACAGTTTGAATTTACAAAATTTGTGTGTGAACTGTGAAGTTAAGTCATGGATTGTTGCAACATTTTTGTGTGAACTGTGAGGTTAAGTCATGGATTGTTGCAACATTTTTGTGTGAACTGTGAGGTTAAGTCATGGATTGTTGCAACATTTTTGTGTGAACTGTGAAGTTAAGTCATGGATTGTTGCAACATTTTTGTGTGAACTGTGAAGTTAAGTCATGGATTGTTGCAGATCAGATACAAATAGTTGGATCTATATATGCGTTATAATTAATCGAAAGTAATCGATTAATCGATTAAAGTTTTTCCGATTAATCGATCAAGAACATTTTAATCAGTACCAGCCCTACTCTTTTTATATATCATAAAATATGCTAGATTACATTTTCTTATAGTTGTTATGAGCCAGTATTCTTCTATGTTCAGCTCTTTACGGACTTCTGTTTTCGTTATTCTTTTTTTCATCCATCATACTCTTGTAAACCTTTCTATAGAATTTTATTTCAGATGCTGATTGTTTTTATTTCCATATCGGATGTCATTGACCTAGTCTCACAATCATATGTTGCCACTGGAAAAAATATATATATGATGAAATCCTTAGCTCTGTGTTTTTCTTATTCGCTATGGGCTCCGAAACTACACAACGTTTACGGACACAATTTGGCACCTTTATCGTTTATCTCAATTGAAGAGCACTGGCGCTCGCTGAAAATCTTAAACGTTCTCCTGTGGCCCTGCAAAGCTAATCATTAATACTATTAGTTAACATTTTACTCGTTGTACAGATGTCAAATAAACAAATGGGGTAGGTATAGAAATAGCAATGTTGCATTCTCAATTCATTCATTCGATGATTACGCTGTTTTAAAAGGTTCACTTTTCTTTCTTAGTGTCTTTCTGGCAATGTCGTTTATACATTTGTCTGTCAGCAATCACAGAAAACTAATCCCATCTGTCTTTCTCTACTTAAAATCGATTCAATCGATTGATAGTCAATAACGGCTATAATGAAAATTCAAGATCATTTATATATAAGGAATATTTTACGACCATTGGTATCTATACGCGTTAGCTCAGTTTGAGTTCAATTGTACTACGTGTTTTTGTGTTCGATCCCAGAGACATATTCTTTTTCGCCAACATGTATGCAAATTAAAAAACACAATCGTCGCTACATTATAAATTTAAATATATACTCGTCTGTTGTTTTTGTGGTTTTTTTAAATAGTAAACGTATCAATCAAATAACATATGCCTTCATATATATACATACCTGTAAATGTACATATTTTGTTCTGTATGTAGGGTATAAAAGATTCTTTTTTGTTAGACTTAAGAGCCACTTCTAATCGATCGAAACACCGAGTATTATTAACGAATTAAATTGTGCAAAATGCGTAAAACAGTCTAATCTATACGCCCTTCAGTAGGACATTGTGTATTATTTATATTAATCTGTAAAATCTAAACTTTATTTTTTTTCTTATTCTCACCCTGGCAACACCGCGTATTGCTCTGTGTGTTTCTTCATATTTAAGAACAGACGTGTAGCTTCGTTGTATTTTTGTTGTTGATAGTAACATTTGCTTTAGACCATCTCCGTTTGTTGTTAAGAGAACTGGGTCGTCAGAATATCTGATTTCTGGGATCCTGTGATCTGCTGACCCACGATGGTAGTTGGTTGGAAGTCAGCATATCTGATTTCTGGGATCTGATGATCGCCGATGGTAAGAGGGTGGACGTTAGCATATGTCGTGTCGTCTTTTACACTTTTCATTGTTTTCAGCGTAGATGTTGAACAGGATGTTAAAGAGCTAGTTACGTCAGTGAAACTCGATATATATTTCAATTTTGTACCTTAGGGTCCTAATTGTGATCATTAATTTATTTAGATTGTGGCGGGTGGGTTCTTTGTTGTATTTTCCTCATGTTGTTTTCATATATAGTTATTTCATTCCGTTCAAATTCCCTTATAATCTTTAATGCGCGTCTCAATGACAATGCTTGTCTATACGTTCGTCATTGTTACATTGGACGTCTCTACTGTTCAGCCGTCTAACGCTTTTATGATAGTGCCATTATTTTTTACTGTTTTATACTGAGTGTTCACTCTTTGTTTTGTATTTTATAAAAACCATTAAGTTTAAAATGCTGAAAATGTCTTTATACTGTTATTTTTATTTTTTGTACCAATAACTATAGTCTGATGGTTCATTGTAAAACCTATCAAACTTGTGTTCTACGTAAGTAATATATCTAGAAAACACAGCTTCATCAGACACACAAGTTTACTTACATTTGTACAATAGAAAAAGTGAAAGAAGCTACATTTTATAAATTGCCAAAATATAAACATGGACAAAATATACCGGTGTATTTCATGGTTAGTGACAATTGCCAAATTTAATAAATGTACCATGAAATGGTCAATATGACTACACTGTCTAATCTGAAAGTTGACGAGACAGACCTGTGCAACTGTGGACTGAGCCCAGAGACTGCAGAACACATGCCTCTCAACTCTACCAAGAAGAGAAGGATAAAATATGGCCTTCTGAGACGGCACTACTTCCAGATCTGAGGGGGCTCCATGGATGAAATGAAGCGAATCACAGAATTCATTGAAGATATCGGCACTCCCTAACCTGATACCTGACTGAAGAACGTCTCCGGCCAATGGTGAGATAAACAATAATAACATTTGGATGCGACATGCATTGCATAAAGAACGACTAAACATCTCAAGTTGGCTACCACATGCTATAGAATATGGATTTTCAACCATTTAAGACGGTGAGTACCACTCACATACTGTCGAATGCTAAAGTGATACAAAAATGGCATATATCACGTAGGAAAACCTAGATATCACAGGCAAGTTACAAATCACAACACAGCGCTTTCTGTTTCCAGACACACAAAAATAGATGTTTTGGAAAGAAAGAATTGTGTGGAGATTTGTCTCGACTTGTCGTCGGGCTGTTGACTCTGATGATGACATGCAAGATGTACAAACATAAACATAAAATGTAATCGTGCAACTTCTGACTAAGTGAGTTATTGATGAACACACGTGTCCTGGTATACTTATTATGTTTTAATGTGTATTCACAGAAATATTACACGTGTCCTGGTATACTTATTATGTTTTAATGTGTATTCACAGAAATATTACACGTGTCCTGGTATACTTATTATGTTTTAATGTGTATTCACAGAAATATTACTAAATATTTTCTCAGCGTTCACTGTTTTCGCTAGATTCTTGAATCTTGATTAGGAACAATCGGCACAACACTGGGGGCATTCCCATATATGTTCTGCTTGCCGCTCCGTCAGCCATCTAAAAGTTTATAAGCTCAGTGTCCCAGTCTGTTGCAGATTACGCGTTCTTCTGATCTTTCCGGATAGGGAGCACTTTCTCTCATCACCTCTAGTCACTCCCATTTCTACCATTCTCTGAAAAATAAAATTGTCACGTTTGACTTCCTCCTCGTCTTCTCGTAGTGTATCCATGACTGCTATAATCAATTCAGTTTTGTCTCTTCTTATATCGATGCTTTCGCTAAGAGAGCATCAAGACTCCAATGCTAGTTTTTGTATGACTTGTCTACTGCATGTCAGCTATGGCAAATGTTACACTATACAATACATTGTCCAACATCGTCTGCTGCATGTTTGCTCTGACAAATCGTACCCTTACAAACAATACACTGTTGAACATCGTTTGCTGTATTTCCGCTCTGGCAAATAGTACCTTATAGAAGACACTGTTCAACATCATCTGCTATTTCTCTGCTCTATCTTCTTCTTCTTCTTCTGCGTTCATTCTCAAACTCCAAGTGGATCTAGCTGGATCATGGTCCTGCTAGATTCCCAGCAGGATGTAGTCCAGAAAATGGAAATGCGTTGTGTCGCCGTTTTATTTGCGCCATTGGTCCGACACATCCGTCTTCGGCGGGCTCTGCTCTATCAAATATTACACTTTACGACATCATCTGCTGCATGTCCGCTCTGGCAAATCTTACCCTATGCAAGTCATTGTTGAACATCCATCTGATGCATGTTAGCTCTGGCAAATCTTACCCTATACAAGGCACTGTTGAACATCATTTGTTGCTGATAACTAAATGATTTTTATACTGCAGTTTTTACCCGATCTATCGCGCTATTGTACAGCTATGTGGTGGTGTTGTACAGGGTTCGTCTACTCCCGGATGTCCCGGCACAAAAATGAAACTCACTTTACACATACAAGAATTCTTTAACTGCATCCAGCCACTGTTTCCGGATGTATCCCGCCTGAACTTTCACAGTCATGCTCATCGAATCACTGAGTATGCAGGCATGCTCGCAGATAGTATGTGAGCAGATCCATTGCAAAGCTTTGGTTACTGCCAACATCTCCATTGTCATGCTGCTTGTCGTCTGAGCGAATGTACCACTTTCCTCTCTGATAGTCTCCCTCCACCTTTGAGCCGTGAACGCCCGGGAACTCCTGATGTGTCTCTCAACCGACCCATCTGTATTTACAATCATATCACCTTCCCTATAATTTCATCGATTAGAGCTAGCACTTCCGACTCCACCACTGTCGGACAACATTCCCTGCATTCTCTATTGAGTGTTATTATTACTTTGAAGGCTGTCGGACAATGTAAGCTGTCGCATGACTCCATTCCGCACCAGATAGCACATCTTCCAATCCACACACCCTCTGTATAATATCCTCTGCGCGCCCCATCCATGACTTTCCTCTCTTAAGTCAACTGCCTTTCACTTTTAGAATTACATGGTGTAGAGGATGTTCTTTATCAGCGGTGATCTGTAGGTAGTCCTGCGCCCTGCAGATTTGTATTCTTTGCTCTGCGGTTGGGTAATCCAATAAGTATCGCATAGCCCGTGCCGACGTATCTCTCGTACACCCCAAAATGATTATTTCAGTTATGACTCGTATAATCTGACTTGAGATTTCAGACAATGAATCAATGGCAGATCTTACATCTTTTAGTTATGAGTTGTGTAATCTGACGTGAGATTTCAGACAATGAATCAATGACAGATCTCTCAAATATCTTACATCTGTAAGTGATGACTCTAATGTAATCTGACTTGAGATCTCAGACAATAAATCTGTGACAGATTTCAGTAATCTTACCACATCTGTAATCTGACTTGAGATCTCAGACAATAAATCTGTGACAGATTTCACACTAATCTTACATATCTGTAATCTGACTTGAGATCTCAGACAATAAATCTGTGACAGATTTAAGACTAATCTTACCACATCTGTAATCTGACTTCAGATCTCAGACAATAAATCTGTGACAGATTTCAGTAATCTTACCACATCTGTAATCTGACTTGAGATCTTAGACAATAAATCTGTGACAGATTTCACACTAATCTTACCATATCTGTAATCTGACTTGAGATCTCAGACAATAAATCTGTGACAGATTTCACAATATCTTACCACATCTGTAAACGGCGACTTCAGTGTAGTTTTATTCAGAGTTAAGAAAACAAGCCCAGTCCCACGCAATCCGTGCTTAAAAAGATATAGACGGCGCATATATGGCAGCTTCGCTGTAAACTATGATAGAATACAACACAAATTTGTATGATGGCGGATACGAAAAATAAAACGGTGAAGACACTGAATGAAAAAAAATAAAACATACAAGGAAGAGAGGATGAAATGTCTGTGCGATGATTATAAACATAGAACATTATATTTTCTGTTGAAACATTTCGCTTCAAAAATCTCAAACTGTTTAGCAATTTAAATATATCCTTGTTTGTGAGACTTGGGGAGAAATATACGTGTATGAACACATGCTTTCATCAAGGGATCGCAATTCGTACACTGGCAAAAATTGTTTGCCAAAATGTAATTGCAATTAAGGTCATTCATTTTTGCCTGTTAATATGTTTTTAATGTATTCTACGCGTGTTCAAACTGTCCGGTCTGTGTGATTATCCAAACACCGTCTGGAAGAGAGGCGAAAAAGGAAAATATATTTATAGCCGCACAGGCAATGTTATTTTTTTTATCTTTGTTTTTAATTCCAGGATTTATTGCACTAACTGTTTTAATCTTCCCGTGAAGGAAAAAAATGTTAGTCAACATTGGCTGGCTATTTTGATCAAGGTTGCGTTTACTCTTCTCGGAACGTGGAAATAATTAGGCAGAAATGGACGGGAAATGAATTATTTAGAGAGCATGTTTGTATTTGGATCTCCATGAATTACTAGAAATAGTGCTTTTGTATCCTTCTGTGTACGCTCGTGTGACAACGAGGACTGGACTTGTAGTTCAGAGTGCATATAATAGCACCACTTCCTTCTTTCCAGGTATGTGGTACGAGGTGACTAAGGAAAGTTGGATGATATGCTGAAAATCTATTACATGTGAAAATAAATCATCATCGTCACATCTTGTCTCAATTTCTTACTGTTGTCTTCTGTCACATAAACCCCATGAGTGATGTTGAAGACATGAACGTCAGTGGCTTTATCTTTTTGTGGCAGACTCCTAGATGAGGTGAAATGTTCGATGTGCCATCACTGCGGGTGGATCAAAAGAATCTGACTGAAGAATGATGAGTTGGCTGGCTCAGAAATTTGTGATGTGCTCCTGGCAGGACACGTTAACCCTGTGATACTGGCGCCTTAAAATTCTTCCCTTCGACAATTAAACTTGCATCCATAACCCATTCACCTCCTTACACATCAATGCCTTTATACCTTATATAAGTCTGTATATCGCCTCAGTTATTACAGAGACAGATCTGTGCATTTATCAGAAAGGCTTCGGGCTGTCAAGCCCTACCTGCTCATAGGGGATTAGTTAATCATCATCCTTCTGTGCAATGGGGAGGTTTGTCCAGCGCAATTTTTTCACAAACAAAGGACTCTTAGCGATTTGCAATGTGAAGAAGAAGCATTCTACGCAGATTGGTAGGGGGCCTAAAAAATCAAGCATAACAAAACAATGTTTCTCGCGTGTCCCCATCAATATAACATCAACAAAGCCATGTTTCTCGAGTGTCCCAATTAACAAAACAATGTTTCTCGCGTGTCCCCATCAATATAACATCAACAAAGCCATATTTCTCGAGTGTCCCAATTAACAAAACATTGTTTCTCACATGTCCCCCACAAATATAATATCAACACAACATTATTTGCTCACATGTCCCCATCAATATAACATCAACAAAGCATTATTTCTCACATGTCCCCATCAATATAACATTGCAGCTTTGTAGGATGTGTCCAGAGAATGGAAGTACGTTGTGCCGCCGTTTTATTTTGCGCCAGTGGCCAGGCACATCCGTCTTCAGCATGCCTTTAATTAGGGTGTGATTACCTGTCTTGTGACAGCATTCCTATCTGTCGTCAGGCGGCGGGTGTGTATGGACTCTACGCCGAGACGGTTGTCATTCACGTCTATCTCGCACGAAGTGTTCCACATCAAGGGAACGTATCTCGTGTACTTAGATTATTGTGCATGTGATCATAGCGTACTGAACCTTTTCTCACCGACGAGCCTGGTTCCGGTTTAGAAAGATATCTGGTATCCGAGAGAAAAACGCGATAGAAGAATTGGACCAAGGCTCATTCGCCTTCTTATCCGAGGTGTCATTCATTGACTTCGTGAACCCCTCGTCCAATTCTGAGTCTCTTACACATTTTCAGGAGCACTTGGAAGTGGAAGCTTGTTTTCAAACGGAACAAACCTTAGTTTTTTTTTAGTTAGTTAGTTATTCAGTTAGTTACTTAGTTACTTAGTTACTTAGTTAGTTACTTATTTACTTAGTTACTTAGTTACTTAGTTAGTTAGTTAGTTAGTTAGTTAGTTAGTTAGTTAGTTAGTTAGTTAGTTAGTTTAGTTAGTTTAGTTAGTTTAGTTAGTTTAGTTAGTTTAGTTAGTTTAGTTAGTTTAGTTAGTTAGTTTAGTTAGTTAGTTTAGTTAGTTAGTTTAGTTAGTTAGTTTAGTTAGTTTAGTTAGTTTAGTTAGTTTAGTTAGTTTAGTTAGTTAGTTTAGTTTAGTTAGTTTAGTTTAGTTAGTTTAGTTAGTTTAGTTAGTTTAGTTAGTTAGTTAGTTTAGTTAGTTTAGTTAGTTTAGTTAGTTTAGTTAGCTTAGTTAGCTTAGTTAGCTTAGTTAGCTTAGTTAGTTAGTTAGTTAGTTAGTTAGTTAGTTAGTTAGTTAGTTAGTTAGTTGTCCGATCATCATCACTGCAAACTGGACACGTCCATAGTTGTTCCGATCTCTCCTTAAGTGCCACATCCTGCAATCTGCACACGTTTTGTATGACATTCTCAGCACGTCCCATCCACGACCTCCCTCTACTCTTTTTCTACTCTCTGTACATCTTGACATCTACCTATTTCGTTATAATTGGATCAGTTACTCCTCCGAGGCTCGGGCCTGACTGTCCTGTGTCACTGCATGTCGACAAAGACGCTGCATGTGGTGGCACAGAGGTGTCGAAGATATTACTTGTCTTTACAATTCATTCTCATTGCGTCTGTAACCTCCACACTCACGGGCACTAGCCTAAAAGTGTTGGCCAGAAATACAATACAGCAAGAGCAGCTGTATTTCTTTTTAAAGGGTGCACCACGAGGAGGTACTTTTAGGATATTAGTTATCTGCTAACCCTACGTCAGCACGAGAGCAATGCGAGACCCCCTGGCACCCTGATTTTGCATTTATTCCTTTTAATTCGGTTCTTATGTGATCGTAAAAAATGACCGTTCCTTACTCGTCGTGTGGTATATTGTGTTCTTGATAATGCCTTTTTTTTATCCAAACGTCTATTTTACGTAATATTCTTATTCTGTGTGTTTCCAACGATTCACAAAATTTCATTACCCTGGTTCCAAGTTTCCCCTGTCGGATTACAGTATCTGTTGAACATTTCGTACTATTATCGATAACATGATACTACTACTATTATTATCGCTGTACAAATAGTACGTGCGTTCTAACAGAATACTACAACATGTTTTCCATTAACACAAGAATTCGATCATAGATGTCAAGAATATACTTCTATATGGTCGGTCATTTGTATAACGTGCTTCACACAGTTACTCTGTAAGGAATTGGACTGTGCAAGCTGCCCTGCTTCTTCCAGTGCCATATTCAAAAGAGCTTCAGTATCCCATGTCCACCAACGTCTTGGACTGCCTTTTACTCTCTCCTTCCTACCTTTCCTTCAATGGTTAATCTGTCTTACCCTTTGTGTCTTCTCACGTCTGAAATATGTTAGCTTGTGGTTTATATAGATTTGAGATACAATCTTCCTCTATATTTAGATTTTTCCGGGGCGTCATTAAAGAAAAGATTTTGTCTTTCACTGTGAGGTGCTACCTCGTATACACGTTTACCCTGCCCCACAAGCTCTACTATAAACTCGTAATTGGAATGAGAAAATATTTCAACTGTTGGAAAATGTTAACCAAGTAGCCCCAGGCAGACAATTACACAATAAAGGCTGGTCGGTTGAACTTCGAGTGTCAGCAATAGTTAGAAATAAAACAAATTGTTGCAGCTGACTGATCTAGAACATTCGTACAGACAATAAATATGTTGTTTCATCCTATATTTCTTTCATAATAACCACAATAGGGATTTTTTTACAATTTTAAAATAAACACCAGAACAAGCTTGTGGGAACTCAATTGCTCAGGAGACAGACAGCCGTAGATAATATTGATTTCGTGGAGTCCAAGCAAAATATTTATTGATTTAACCCAGTTATCTAAAGTACTATGTTATTATAACAGACCCTTGTGGGCCCTGGTTCAATGCAAAGATGGGACAAGATTTTTTTCTATCGGAGGTACAATCAAAATCCTTCATGTGCATGTCATGGCGTCTGCTATGCAAAGCGACCTTTATTTCCAGTCCATAGAAAGCCTCCCTTCACGCCTAACACCGGAAGACATGCAGTCACGAAAGATATATAGTAATAATGATAGTTGAGTAATGACTAGCGTTGAATTTTGTTTAAAGTGTGCGGGAGTTGCGCCAATCGTCGACAACTCTCTCTCTCTCTCTCTCTCTCCCTCTCTTCTTCATCCAACAGTATTCCAGTGGAAATATAAATCAAGACGACTGGAGATATACCAGGATGCAGGGGATGACCAGAGTGTTCTACGTGTCGCACAAAACCCTTTGCTTTCCACAACGTTCTGTTGGCAAATGCCTTCCAGCCCCGTTGAACTACAGATTTTTCCATCGCGCTGTTACCCTCAACTGGTTTCGCCGGCCTGTCAAAACCACTACCGAGGTGTGGCAGCTGCCGCATAAATGATAAAGTATTAATGAAAGAATGCATGGAACAACACAGACGGGAGAATCCAGAAGAGAAAATAGACAATAAAAGGGATAGCCTAAAGAAAAGCATTCAAACATCAAATGAATATGTCATCATCATCATCAGGTGCCATGCCGACAGGCGTAGGCGGTCATGGTTCTCCACTGCGCTCTGTCCACAGTATTCTGTATCATAGTCGTTGTTGTTTCTTCAAAGATGGCACATAGGGCAGCAGGATTTTGCAGATGCATTGCGATTTGTCTGATGGTGATATCTACAGACCTAACGCTGACCACATAAATATAAATTCAAGTAGAAAACAAGAGGATAAATTAACAATTCTTGAGACCAATGAATCTTTGGTTCATTACGGAAATCAGTGGGCATATCACCTGTACGCATTCCAACAATAAAATATTACTCATAATTTCATACATGCAGAATTTTTAATTTATCCTCCTGCTTCCTAATTGAATTTTCTTGTATAAGCAATTATTTGAAGCAAAATTGCACTGTCTATATGTTATTTATGTTTACAATTAGACTTATTGGCCCTTGTAGAACGAATATGGATGTTATATGTTTGTGTTACTGAGGATATTTCAATACTTGTACGGGATGTTCGTTTGAGATGCAGTTAGTAAAGAACAGAAAACCCCTTTTACTATAGCTTCCATGCGATTCGGTGCCGTTAGAACTGACTGATTCAATTCCCGTTGGTGTCAATAACGTAAAAATCTATAGTTGCCAGGTAGTATATCTTATTGAGGAAGTAGTTATCAGTCCAGTATTTTTGGCTGTAGTGATTCTTTAGGTAATGTATACATTGAGTAGGTTGCAAAATTTTTATAAAATATTGGCATGTCCAACAGTCTGCAACCGAAGTAGAACAAAGTACTTTAGCAACATCTCTGTCAGTCCGAATCATCTATTGTGCTGATGGATAATGTTGATTTACTGCAAATACTAAGCTTTTCTCCAGACAAAATTTGCTATAAGATTGAAAACAAACGTTCAGCAAGATAGACTCTAGATAGTGACCTCTTCTGATTGAGACCATGATAAATGATGGTATTTCTATTTTACGATTGGCGACTATTGAAATCATACCCGATTCCATCACATATCACTTAATAAACACAAGTATCGAATCCAAGCACATGACAACGCAGGTTAGTAGTTATGTAAACATTGAAGACTATATTTAGATGGAGTTCTTTTTGTTTCCGGTCCTAGTTGTTCTGCTTCGATCGAAAATCCTGCACTTTGTTTTTGTTCAAAGCCTGAAGTTTGTTCATGTGTGTGTTTCTACCACAGTAGAAAACCTGTAGTTTCTGTCTGAAGGTTCATGGGAAGATGACACACAAAAGTTGCACTACACACGCTACAAACTTTACTCAAGTGGAAATGTTAAACAAGATGCTTCACTCAGGTAAAGATAACACACAAAAAGCTTCATTCAAGTGACGGTAGCACAGAAGAGCTTAACTCACGTCAACATAACACACAAGATAGAAGCTAGACGAAAGTGAAGATTAAACACAAGATAGAAGCTTGACTAAAGTGAAGATTAAACACACGATAGAAGTTTGAATCAAGTGTAGATGTCACAAGATAGATGTTTGAATCAAGTGTAGATGTCACACAAGATAGAAGTTGGAATCAAGTGACACAACACTAAGTACATATCCAGATCTTCTTGAGAGGTGATTCCATGACTGCGACATCTACAAGAGCTAACAGAATTGTGTTGACTGAATTAAGAATGTAGCAATTGTCTCGACGACATGAGTCAGTTTTATAAAACACTGGAGCCGATATTAATTATAAATTATTGTTACATTTTAATCTTTACACAGACACAATCAGTAGCTACATTTCGATCTTTGTTTTATGCAGGTTTGTATAACTGTTTCCTAGAAACATGCATATTCCATAAGCAATCGGTGATCTGTGTTTGCACAAAAATGCTGGCAGTAGAGCAGTTATTTCATGTGAGTGATGTCCGTGTCTAACTGAAGCCGAGCTTAATCGATACCAGTTTTCACTTGCGAACATTTGGCTGACAAATCTCATAGCGTCAGACGTAGAGAAACTGTTAACACTGACTGAACAATTGGTTAATGATTTCACAATACCGATTTTCTTTGATAATAGAGAAATAACCAAACATTGTTAAAATTTAGTTTTCCAAATAAAAACAAATTTTAAAAATCTACTATTGGACTGAAATCCCGTTATGAAAATAGACTTACGTAACACATAGGTTTATATATCGTTTCAATGGGACACGACAGACTATAGCTAAAACTAGTAGATAATGATGGGCAATGATGAGCACACAATAAATCATACAAATTACAATACACAAATCACAGTCAACGTTTCAACCAAAAGGTCTTTATCGAGACACAAACAAAACATCAAAAGACGACGAATTGAACTTGTTATAAACATGTGTTTTACGTAAGTCTAATTGTTGTTACGTTTCACGCATTTACCTTGTATTGATTGTCGTTATGAAAATAGAGACAAACACAAACCAATGAAAACAAATGCTCCCAGTTAACTTCTGCATCCTATCTCTATATATTCGCTAAACCCCTTGTTGCCTTTCAGCGTAAGGGGTAGACGAGTTTTCTGGAGATGGTCCTCTTGTGTGATGAGTATATTGTGGAGTTTGTGGCCTCTTTTATTTCGGCGGTCCATCGTTTTCGTGGTCGGCCTCTAGGTTTGCCTTCACTGTATCTGTGTAGCATAGCTTGCTGTGGTACGTTGTCTGATGGTAGTCTGCTGATGTGTGCAAATTATTTTATCTGTTGTCTCTTAATATATTCCAAGATTGGAGTGGTACCGGTTCTTTGTCTAATGTCTTCATTTCTCATTCTGTCTCTTAGCGATATTCCTAGGATTCTGCGTAAGCATGCCATTCAGCTATCACAAGTTTACGTTTATCTTGTGCTGTCGTTGTTCATGTTTGGCTTTGGTAACACAGCGTTGGTATAATAATTGTTTTGAATAATGTTATTTTGGTGTTTAAATCTACATTTTTGTTTCTGAAGATTGGTGTCATTTGTCCAAGGGCTCGGTATGCTTTACTGCATCTATTCTCCTTGAGAAGCGAATCTCATTCATCCTAAATAGAGTATTTCAAGTGTTTAGTAACTGACGTCATTGCAATCTGAGAGTAACTACAGATGTGCAGACTCGTTTAGCAGATTGTGAAAAGTATAAATGGACACCGGAGGGCGGCGACAGCATGAGACAATATTTGACAGTTTAACAACCTGGCACTGTAGGGAAACATTAACTAACCTGATACATAATACTGGAGATTAAGAGACATGGAGGGTCATGATGGCCTACGCCAGTCGACATGGCACCTGGTGATGATAAAGATAATATATGCTCATTGTTTCCGCTGCGCATTGATTGCTCATGCGTCTATGCAATCGCTCTCTAATCCTTCTCTACTTGTCCCAAGCTGTATCCTACAATCATTCAGTCTCTGTAACATTAATTCAATGAATTGTCATTCTTCAATAGAAAATCCCGCATTCGTTTCACAATTTCACCTTTGTCCATTTTTAAAATGCTCTTTTTAAGCGGATTGTCAGCTTGCTCATTTGCATGCACCCCAGCATGACCTGGACAGTGGACGAGATCCTGACGGTCAGAGGTATCTATGTATACTGCTCATGCATTGTGCGGCCATCCACTTCGGACCTTCCGAAGCATAGACTTGACGTTATACACAATGAGAGCCCTGTTCAGCGTGGTTTCCGTTGCTGTAACTGCCTGCTCCTATATACTCATCCTGGAGGTTGTTGTCACATAAGCATCCACTCTGTTCGGTTATCTTCTTCTTCTGCGTTCATTCTCAAACTCCTGCAGATTAGCAGGATGTAGTCCGGAGAACGGAATGCGTGGTGTCATGGTTTTAAACATTGCTGCGATATCTGCGCCTTTCGGTCGGACACATCCGACTTCAGCATGGCTTTGGGTCACTTATCCTATATGGGATGGGACAGCCAACTCCATCCAATAACCTCCCTAGTCGCCTTTTACGACATGCGTGGAAGGTAAATTAGTGGTGCTATTCTTTGCTTCCCTTTCGGGCCCCAGCAACACACGGGCGTGTTCGGTTATAATTCTTCCTCTTACTCTAGCAGAGAAACCCCATCCGGACTTCATGCCAGGCCACTCGTCAGAGAATATAATTGTATCCTCGCTGCCTGCAGTGTCCTATATCAGTTTGATCTCAATGCCTGCCTTCCCATTGTCCCACATTCTGCATTCCCTACCAAGGATGATGATGACATTCTTGTAGGCTACCATATTCTTGCTTATGTTGATCCATTCTTCTACTCTGAGTATTGTCTCAACTGCGGTCACCTGTCCCAATTGTCCTCTCCGTTTGTGCCATCCAAAATATCCGTCTTTGTATCCTCCCAATGATGGCGACCAATTTTCATGTACAATTGGTGCCCGTTACCATATGTAACCTTAGTTAAGTTTTCATCTGGACTTTGTTATGCCTGGAATTTGTGAACAAACGTGCGAGAATGTATCTCATAATTGAGATTTGGGTATCCCTAGTGAAGTCTAGAATAATTCGTATTCAGTATACGTTCCAATCGCTCGAAATATGTCTTCGACAGTGGCAGTATGCCCAGACAATGATCAACCACTGCGAGAACTAACTGATTGTGTAAAAGTGCAAGTCCATGCCTCTTTTTTTGGTTCTGGAAAAGTGGCGGTGAGGTAAAGAGTGTGCTTAAAGCCAAAGTACCCAGGCTCAATTTCCACCTTAGGCATTTTGTATCCGGCAGCTTAAAAGGCAACGTAACATACTAAACGTAAATATTGCCTAGAAAATCCATACAGCATACAAATATGCAGGGTTGATCGCTGCGTAATAAATAGCATATAAATATATAATAAAGATTATGATGTAAGAGACTAGTTTCATAGTTTCTGACTAAGTGTTCGTATGCTAGAACTGACTATATAGTTTCTGACTAAATGTTCGTATGCTAGAACTGACTATATAGTTTCTGACTATATAGTTTCTGACTAAATGTTCGTATGCGTAACTGGTTATATAGTTTCTGAATAAATGATCATATAAGTGACTGATTATATAGTTTCTGTATTTGTTACAAAAAACATACTTTACAGTAGACGTAACAAGATTTTGTTTCTGAAGACAAAGAAGACGATGGACCAGCGCCGACGTCGAAGAATGTTTACACGTCGACGGTTAATGCAGGCCTGCTTGCCCAGGACAGAGGGGCGTTCAGAGTATCCACGGCGAAGACAACGTTCTAGAAAGAATTTGTCACTTGATATACTATTTTATGAAGTAAATGTTCTGCATTGAGTTATCTATATACTGATATATGCTCGGTACACTCTCTGTTCGCTATATAAATATGTATCTGATAATTATAATTGTTGTTAAAGAATAAACTCAGAAAGAAATCAATTTTAAAAATATTATTTGATGAAATCAGAATGCGAATTGTACAGCAAAAATGTATTTTAGACTCATTCTATGCACTTCTATGTGGACAAATCTGATATATTTATTGTTATATCCATATATACACACATGTCCCTATCTTGTGAAAAATGTCATTAATTTGTTATTATAAATACATGTGAGGAAGTAACTGCAAAAAATTTTGAGAACAGAAAATATTAAATGAAACAATGTTGTGTCTATAATTTCAGATGGATAAGATGTTTATGTCTTCAGATTATGCCAGTTTATACAACAGGACTCAAATATTACTTGTAAGGTAAGCATGTGTCATGTAATTTCGTGTAGTAAACATGTCTATAAACATTTCTTGGCTATAAACATTTCTTGGCTATAAACATTTCTATAACAGGAATCAGTTAGTTGCATCATTAAGTTTTCACATTACTATAACAGGAATTAGTTCGTTGCATCATTTAGTTTTCGCCTTCTGCTTATGTGTTTGGTCTTAAACTTTAAGCTTATGATCCTTATCAGAATGTAGATGGGAGAAAAAAGTTGTCCTTATCAGAATGTAGATGGAAGCAAAATGTTCCCTATCAGAATATAGATAAGAGAACAGAATGTTCCTTATCAGAATGTAGATTGGAAAACAGAATGTTCCTTATCAGAATGTAGATCGGAGAACAGAATGTTCCTTATCAGAATGTAGTTCGGAGAACAGAATGTTCCTTATCAGAATGTAGATCGGAGAACAGAATGTTCCTTATCAGAATGTAGATCGGAGAACAGAATGTTTATTATCAGGATGTAGATCCCCGTTGAGGACTCCTTCACGTGGAGATGGGGCTTAGTCCAGCCAACAGAGGCTGGAAACTAAGATTGGTTGGACCAACCCAATATCCCCAAGCAAGCATAGGTGCTGAGGTCAGAGACACTGGGCCACCAACAACCATGGTATCATGCAACCCGAATAGTTGACATGTCTGCACGACACAATTTTAAAAAATCATCATGGTGTTCGCCCAATAAAGTTCCCTCAGGCAAGAGCAGCGTCGGATTCTGAAACTCGAGAGAATCCACCCCTAGCTACTGGATATCTCTACCTTGTGGAGCCAGGATGCAGAAAAGCAAAGCGACTGGCCTACCAGACAGGATGACAACCTCTATAAATAGCATGCACTGGAATGCAGAGGGAGTTAACAACAACAAAACGGAACTAGAAAACACCTTGCACCAGAAAGAGATTAGTATTTGCTGCATACAAGAAACCCATCTCAGCAAAAAAAAATAACTTTCAAAATACGAGGGTACCAAAGCTTTAGACAAGAAAGTTGACAAGAAAGATCGAAGGAAAGGCGGAATACTAACACTGGTCAAGAATGACATGAATGCCATAGAAACCAAAACACAAGAGAAAAGCAGAGAGTAGAAGACCAATAAGTATAACGAGTTGTGTCTGCAAGACAATGGAAAGGATGGTCAACTGAAGATTGAAATGGTACCTAGAATAAGAGAAACTATTGGTACAAGAACAAGCTGAATTTAGAGAGTGTAACAGCACAGAAGAACAAATAATAATCAAAACGTTTTCTGTGCTTCTTTTTAATACGAGTATTTCGTTTCCACCATAACAGGTTACTGTACCAATTTATCTTTATGCTCGCATTTGCTACGTCTTACAGCAGCCCATAGTTTCTAATTTACTGAGCAGCCATTGATACTATAACAAAGTTGTTGCTATGCATTGTTTCATCACAGCTGATTCCGAACGCAAACACCTGGCACAAGCACGGATTTGATGAATAATTCAATGTGTATAATTGCTTAGAAACTCATTAATTGTATTTTTAATATATATTTTTTTTAATTTAAAAAGCTTACTGTTTTATTATTTTGTGTGTACGAGTGTTTGTGTTCTGCCTATCTATCTATCTATACGCTGTGTCTCTTGCTTGTCTTCCGGCGTCACGGGTGGAAGAGTTCTCTGGAGATGGCCTTCTTGTGTGCTGTTTGTAAGATTGTTCTTGTGGCTTCTTTGATTTCTGTGATCCATCTTTTACATGGTCTGCCTCTGGCTTTATAACCGTTATGTCTATTTGTCATGGCCATTTGTGGCATGCTATATGTCGGTAGTCTGGAAGCGTGTGAAAACCACTTGATCTTTTGTCTTTTGATGTGTTCCAATACTGTTATTGTTTTGGTTATCTGTCTGATGTTATCGTTTCTAATTCTATCTCTTTATGACACTCCCAGTATTCTTCGTAGACATGTCATTTCTGCTGTCACTATTTTTCTTTTGTCTTGTGCTGTCATTATCCAGGTTTGGCACTGGTAGCATAGTGATGGGATAATAATAGTCTTGTATAATGCAACTTTAGTGTCTATGTTTACATTTTTGTTTTTGAAAATACGTGTCTTCTGTCCTAGGATCTGGTATGTTTTGTTGCATCTATGTTGTATCTCTTTACTGGTTACAAAGATAATAATCTAGCTTCCCTCGATATGAGCTTATGAGTCAGAGTATAAAATAATCTAATTCAGTCTCAAAAGCCAGTCAAAATTCTTAATTGCCCGCTTTCATCTCGCGGTACGAAGTTGCACACCAATCTTGTGAAATTTATAGTAAAACAGACATATAAAATATAATAATATTCACGATTTAGTATGTCTAGTTTTACAAAGAGCATGTTCACAGTTGCTTGGGAATAAGGACGAATATTCGTCGTAAAGAGCTTGTTAACAGTTGATCGGGAATACGGTCCAGTAGAAAGTGTCTCGTGAGACTTATCTCGCTATAGAAAAAACAAGACCCGAATCCATTTCAACTGTCATAACAAAAATGTTTGTTAACAGAACCGAAGTCACTGTATTCCGGACATACCCATAGGAGCTCAGTCTCTTTTAGCAAATGACATGCATTATTTATACGAATTATGTCCACAGTTAACAGGTTATACACGCGTTTCAATTGGCCGCGAAGGTTTCTCTGTCACTCATCACACTTTTGATGTTCCATTTCCCTGTCTCAGTATCACATAAACGGCTCAGAAATCATAGATGGAGTGACTCTATACAGAACTAATTTTATTCCCAGACAGATAAATATATTTTGTCATATTTAAAAACCACACGTAAAACTAAGTATTCCTTTTTTAGTTATATTTAATATCAATATGGAAGAAGTAACTTGATTGGTGAACAAGGCTGATTTATTAGTATAAGCATAAATAATATTTGACCCCAGCTTCTGTTATCATCACGTTTACATTAAAACTACATTATCGCAATACATTACATCGTTTAAATATTCGTGTGAAACTAAATACAATTATTGATTCACAAACTGTGCGAGTTTAATGTTGGAAAAAAACTGGCAAAGTTTGTATTCCTCTCCAGAATTGTTCGAAACAGCGTCACTTATCTTGGCTGATGAGTCTGATTATTGGTCAGTTGTGCATACTTTGTTTAGCCAGCGAATGCAGATCACGGATAAAATGGTATCAGTAAAGATAAGTGGCGCTGTTTTGGATCCGTGCGTAGGACCCTACTAGAGGAGGTCTTATGTTTGTCATAGCCATATTTCATTACTACCCATTACGTATCAATAACAGTATTGGCTTCATAATGTATGTGCATGCTTTCATGCGTGTATTACCAGTTTAAACTTATATAATATACATTCCCTTGGATGCACTTGGAATAGTTCATATTTTAGTGAAATTGCAAATATACCAGTTGAAACAGAATTTTCCAGAAAGTAGAGAATGCGATACAGTACGGGTAAGAGTAGTTGCTCTCGTCCCTATTTCCATACCATGTGACAACAAGACATAAGTACGTGGAGACAGTACCGGAAACAGTGAAAAGGGATATTCTAACAGACGAATGATGGTGGTTTTCGGTCAAACGAGCAGATAATTAGATTTATGGAAGACTGTTTCTATACCAAGAAGGTTCACTTTGTGTGAGTTAGTGGTTATTGGCTCTATCACTGAACAGTACCACAATCAGTATTGTTCAAGAACTGCCTCAAACTGGACCCAGTAAACACTTCAGAGATACTTTTGTACCTCTCACTCGCACGTGTGAGATTTCTGTTTGACATTTAGTACATTCATTTTCAATCGGCAGTTTTCATTACTCTCCTTGGTTTGTCTGTACAAGAAATAAAGAATGTTGAAGTTGTCATTAATCTCCTATTTTTGTCTGTCCCCGAATAAAGTCTTGCTATTCTCGTTATTTTCCTATTTTAGTCTGTTCACGGCGTAAAGAATATCAATATATTTTCTGCTTAATTTCATGCAAAAGTCGTAACTTGATGTCGTCTTTGACTGTCTATATTATCTAAATAAAAACCAACAACTAAGAGGTTTCTTCTTTGGTATCGCTTTCTCCTACGTAACATCATCTCGCTTTGAATGTCCATATTATCTAAACAAAAGTCGTAACATCATCTCGTTGTTGAGTGTCTATATTATCTAAATAAAAACCTAAATAAAGGTTAAATATCTAAATAAAGTAAAAATATTCCCCTATTGGTATCGCTTTCTCCTCTGCCAATTTTCTTGTTAGAACACAGGCACAACTATAACCAGGCAACCTTCTTTCACTTAATTTGTCAAAGACGCAACCAGTGTGAAGAAATTAGTTTATACGGAGTCCAGGATTGTTAAGCTATGTGAATAAAAAAAAATCCATGTACAAAATGTCCTCTTAGATTCAACATTCCAGTCAATGGTTTGTCTGAAAGTTTCTGACACTAAAGTGGACCTAGAATGAGAAATAAATTGTAATCAGCTACATCTTGCTTGACCGGAAGACACGCTGGACCAAACATATCAATACCCGTCTAATCAATGCCACATTTCTAGATTCTTCTATTTTCTGGCAAGCTACAGTTTCACTGTGTAAAAAATACAAATATGTTGGACGCACTGGACAGTTAAATCTACTGAAAATTGGATTTATATTACACATACAAAAAGTCTTTGTTTTTTAGATTGCGTTGCCAAAATTATATTCGATCTTGTAGCAGGACAACATTCCTACAAACTCATTTTGGATCTTGTAGCAGGGCAACTTTCCTACTAGATTTTCAGAAGGTTGTAGTCCAGACAACGGAGTTGCACTGTGTCGCCATTTTATTTGCCCCAATGGTCAATACAAATCCTACTCCATAAATAGTAAAATGATAGCATAATTTTCGGTGCAAATGATTTCACGTTACCCTTGTGTGGTTCCCAGTGTTAGTAAACAGCCAAATTCCTAAAAGTATCTCCCCGTGGTGCACCCTGAGACAGACATACTGCGGCTCGTGCGGAGTTTCTAATACTTTTCGGGATATTGTCCATGTGGAGGATATAGATGGAAGAATGTGAATTAATTGCAGAAAGACAAGCAATATCTCAGGGACCTTTCAGTCGAAATAACCAACACACAGTCTGCACACAGTGAAGCACAGTATTCTGGCTCGAACAGCTGTATTGCAGATTTGCTGGAGGGGCGGCCAATGTCACTGTGCCGATATGGATAGATATCGCTACGGTGTAGAGGAACCTAGAGTGCACAGTGAATGCCTCTGGAGAAGACAACACACACTAGAGAGCAGCGCTGTGTGAGGAAAAAGCTAAAGTGACAACGAAATCCCAATTGTCCAGCACGTGGCCGGTGAATCGGAGTGTTGTTAATTGTCGAGAACACACAGTAGCCAAAACGATGTGTCCGATAGCAATACCTTACCCCATTTGATTCTATGCTTCTGTGCATATTATTCTATATATTCTATATCTATATTATTCAGTATATGTTTTATGGACATCATTGTTTTATGGACATCATTGTTGTATGGACATCATTGTTGTATGGACATCATTGTTGTATGGACATCATTGTTGTATGAACATCATTGTTGTATGGACAGCATTGTTTTGGGAACATCATTGTTGTATAGACAGCATTGTTTTAGGAGTATCATTGTTGTATGGACTGCAAGTCTAAGAACATCATTCTAGGAACAGGGGATCAAAAGCTAGCAACAGTGTGTGACCTAACCACATGTCACAACAGTGTGACATAACTACATGTCGCAACATTGAAGCTTACCTACATGTCGCAACAGTGTGACCCAATACATGTCGCAACAGTGTGACCGAACTACATGTCGCAACAGTGTGACCAAACTATATGTCGCAACAATGTGACCAAACTACATGTCGCAACAGTCTAACCTAACCACACGTCACAACAGTGTGACCTAACTACATGTTGCAACAGTGTGACCTGATTACATATCGCAAGATGCAACTAAGGAATTTATGATCGAGTCTATCCGTAGATCAAAGTGACTCAAAAGTCATGCTGGAATAGGATGTGCCAGACCGAATGGCGAAGATATTGAAGCCAAACTGTAAACTATAGCACATCACATACAGTCCTATGGGCAACATCCTACTAAACAGCAGAAGTTCTAGAACGAACGCAGAAGAAGTGGAAGGAGATGATTTATAATGTTGTTTTGTATTTCCTTGATACAATCAACGGTCATCTAGACATAAGTAAGGCCTAAGTGCGTGAATTGTCACGTCACAGCAACAGGAGGTTGCAAAATAATCCGGGATTTCCAATACAGTAAATACATTTTAGCTATGCTGGTGAACAATTAATTCAATGGACGTGATAACACTTTGACATGTTTTTATCAGTAACGCTGACAAACATATACAAAGCTAAGTGTAATGTAATGCGAATTCTCGCAATGTTTGTCTATATGTCTATATATGTCTGCTACTGTAAAGAGGCAATTTTTTTCGTAGTTAGTCTTTGCTTGCATCTCGTTGTCTGTGTTAGACTGCAAACTGTGTTAGATCCGCCTCCCCCCAATCCTTTCCCAACAAAATATGAAACATCATTAACTGATCGATATTCACAAGAATAAAATAAGTCAGCTTTTCTATATAAAGACCTTTGTATGTTCTCGTCTACTCTCAAATATAAAACACATAACCTTCCGGCTAAGTCAATGGTACTGACAATATCCAGGGAAAGAAATCTGGACAAATGGGAGGACAATTTCTCTCACAAAATTGGTCCATGAATACAGGCCCAGAGGCCAGTAGTTCATCAATAAGAATAACATACTTGAGTGCAGACAATGGGAACGAACGTTTATAAAAAATATAAATAAACCTATCGAAATATTGCCTTCTCTTGGTAGAATATATACTTTTTCAGAGGTAGGGATTTCTTTGTTATGAAGAAAATTATCAATGCTTAGTTGTTTTTCAGTTACTGTTTCTTCGTGAACATATTTTTTATCCAGCACTGTTTCTAAGTAGCCGAACATAATTCTAGAAAAGTAATAGAAGTAAAACTACATGTTGATGAGCAACAGGAATAAAGCTAATTTTTACAAATTAGTTGAAAATACTGTTTCTTGATAAGTAACCGAAAGAAAACGACTTCTTAATAAGTAGCTGAAGGAAAACTATTCCTTAATAAGTAGCTAAAATAAAAGTATTTCTTGACAAGTAATGGAAAGAAAGCTACTTCTTGACGCGTTACAGAAAGAAATTATCTCTTGATAACTTAAAGAAAACTATTTCTTGATGACCAATTGATCCTGTATATATATATATTGTAACTTAAATATACTTGGACCGCCGAAGACGGATGTGTCGGGACATTGGCGCAAATAAAATGGCGACACAACGCATTTCTGTACTCTGGACTACATCCTACTGGAAATATTGTAGGACCACTGTTCTGCTACAAAAGAGATCCAGCGGTAGTTTGAGAATGAAAGGTGAAGAAGAGGAAGAAATAAACTTGAAGCAACTTTAAAAATCGAAACATTCTTCTTCTTCTTCTTCAGCGTACATTCTCAAACTCCTGCTGAATTCTCTTGTAGCAGGACATGTCCTACTAGATTTCCAGCAGAATGTAGTCCAGAGAATGGAAATGCGTTGTGTCGCCGTTTTATTTACGCCAATGGCCCGACACATCCGTCTTCGGCGGTGAAACATTCGAGAATATATATTCAATTAAAGAAAAAAATATAACGCCCGCTTTTTGCAAAAAGGTTTTAAAATGTTAGTTCGTGTTCTGTTCATAATGATTTGTGGTTCATGCTTCTGATGCACTTGTCAAGCACATCGAACAATGCCAGTCTGGCTTTACCTAATAGCAATGCAAGTCTTGGAGCTGGACCAGAGTAGTCGGGGGAAAGTTTAGAAAGAACCAACACAATGAGATATGTCTGTGTGTTTTTTGAAAGAAGTCTGAGTTTCATTGAACATGTACGTCCGTGTTTTGCCGGGGCCCGAAAGGGGAGCAAAGAATAACAACACTGTTTACCTTCCATGCATGTCGCAAAAGGCGACTAAGGAGGTTATAGGATGGAGTTGGCTGTCCTATCCCATATAGGGTCAGTGACCCAACGCCATGCTGAAGACGGATGTGTCAGGCCGAAAGTCGCAGATATCGCAGCAATGCTGTAAACCATGGCACAACGCATTCCGTTCTCCGGACTACATCCTGCTAATCTGCAGGAGTTTGAGAACGAACGAAGAAGAAGAAGATTGAACATGTTGACCACGTTATCATAGGGGCAGGCAAAGGCTTAGCAGCAATGAAGGTTATGGCTTCTGCGCAGTGTGAGCAGAGGTTTTTTTTTTTTTGTACCAGGGTTTTGGTGGTGGCTGTAGTGGAATATGCACTGGCAATTCTGACTCAGTTTTCATTTACAGTTACACAGAAATCTACAACTAATATGTTTGTACTGAGGATATTTGTATATATGTATATATAAATTTGTCTTAAATGGGAGGAGGGCTTACGAACTAATTTCCATACACTCTGTTTTCTCCAAGAGTTCAATCTAATGTTCCATTTACATTAAATCTGTGGATTAGAAACTATTTATCTTTGTATCTACGTTCTTGATTCTTTAAAAGTGGTTCCTTTTTTAGTTGCTATGCTAATATTTAAAATAATAAAAGAAGATGAAGAGAAAAAGTGCGAGCAAGTATGTAAATAACGTATGGAGATTACATGAGCGAGCCGTGTAATGAACGTATGGAGATTACATGCGCCAGTCGTGTAAAGAACGTATGGAGATTGCATGCGTGAGCCGTGTAAAGAACGTATGGAGATTACATGCGCGAGCCGTGTAAAGAACAGATGGAGACTACGTGTGCGAGAGTCATGTAATGAAAGTTTGGAGATTGCATGTGAGAGAGTCATGTAATGAAAGTTTGGAGATTGCATGCTCGAGCTCTATGCAAAGAGCAGATGGAGATTTCACAGGAGAGAGGCGTGTAAATGAAAGGATGAATATTACATGTGCGAGAATCAAGTAATTAACGGTTGGAGATTGCATGTGCAAGAACCATGTAAGAAACGAATAGCAAAATTGTGAGAACGAGAGTCATGTTTGTAACAAGCGGATACGATGTGTTCGAGAGTCATGCAAGGAACATAGGGAAACTGTGTGATAGTCAAGCAAGGAACAGAGGGAAACTGTGTGATAGTCATGCAAGGAACAGAGGGAAACTGTGTGATAGTCATGCAAGGAACAGAGGGAAACTGTGTGATAGTCATGCAAGGAACAGAGGGAAACTGTGTGATAGTCATTCAAGGAACAGAGGGAAACTGTGTGATAGTCATTCAAGGAACAGAGGGAAACTGTGTGATAGTCATGCAAGGAACAGAGGGAAACTGTGTGATAGTCATTCAATGAACAGAGGGAAACTGTGTGATAGTCATGCAAGGAACAGAGGGAAACTGTGTGATAGTCATGCAAGGAACAGAGGGAAACTGTGTGATAGTCATTCAAGGAACAGGGGCAAACTATGTGATAGTCATGCAAGGAACAGAGGGAAACTGTGTGATAGTCATGCAAGGAATAGAGGGAAACTGTGTTAGAGACTGCAAGGAACAGAGGGAAACTGTGTTAGAGACATGCAAGGAACAGAGGGAAACTGTGTTAGAGACATGCAAGGAACAGAGGGAAACTGTGTGATAGTCATGCAAGGAACAGAGGGAAACTGTGTGATAGTCATTCAATGAACAGAGGGAAACTGTGTGATAGTCATGCAAGGAACAGAGGGAAACTGTGTGATAGTCATGCAAGGAACAGAGGGAAACTGTGTGATAGTCATTCAAGGAACAGGGGCAAACTATGTGATAGTCATGCAAGGAACAGAGGGAAACTGTGTGATAGTCATGCAAGGAATAGAGGGAAACTGTGTTAGAGACTGCAAGGAACAGAGGGAAACTGTGTTAGAGACATGCAAGGAACAGAGGGAAACTGTGTTAGAGACATGCAAGGAACAGAGGGAAACTGTGTTAGAGACATTCAAGGAACAGAGGGAAACTGTGTTAGAGACATGTAGAGAGAACAATATTGAAGATGCTAAGAAGTGATATTATATAAGTTGTTTAATATTTATACTACAGCAACAACAAAAGTCACGTCCAGCTGTCTTTTGCCATTCACGTCCAACCCAATACTACAGCGAGTACCAATCTGCTTGACCACATGAAAGCTGTTCTTGTTGGTGGCTTCAGAGACAGCATATTTGCTATTGATGAGGGCTCTACTACGCTTAAGGCTGTTGGTAGGCCACGTGTGTTGCTATTATCTATATTTTTCATCTATCTGTCTGTATCTTGTATATATATATATATATATATATATATATATATATATATGTGTGGTGTATATCTCTCTGGCTGTATGTTATCCATCTCTCAAGTTAGCCTGTATCTATCTCTCTGGTGTCTATCTCTCCTACCTGTCTAGATTTAATCCCTTTAGCTATGTGGTGGCTATGTCTACTACGTGGCACAGAGACCAACAATCTAGATCAGGGTTCAGCAACCTTTTGCTAACTGTGTGCCAACTTAAGGTTTCAAATTATTCAGAGTGCAAACATCACATATCATTTTATACAAGTCGAGGCCAATATTCTTATTTTACCATATATTTTATTTTTATATATAAATTCAATCTGTTGCATTTTGATCTCGCTAGTTGACATTACTGTCGTTAGTTTCTGATATTTCGTATATAGACTGTTCCCCTGAGCTACTTAGACTGCTGTTGCAACAAGTCTGGGTAAGTCTGTGGCTGATACCCTGCTACGCCCAAGTGCCGAAATGAGCGAGGAAACTCCGCTAATAGATTTATAATCAACTTTTTTACAGGAAACGTGAAGAGTCTGCGTGTCATTTGAAATTGCTTGGCGTGCCAAGTGTGGCACGCGTGCCATAGGTTGCCGACCCCTGATCTAGAGTTTAAAATAAAATTCTACTAACATGGCAGAGAAATAACAATCTGGAGCTAAAGGTAAAACGACTACTTGGCACAGAGAACATTAGTAACAACTCCTACGTAATTGGAGTTCTATCATCAGCAACATGGCACCTAATATCTAGAAGAACAACAAATAGTCTAACAATAGAAGTATTTGCCTTAACGCAGGCGCTTAACTGGCTAGTATCGCAAGCCTATTCCCATGCGTGCATACTAGGTGACTCTGAATTATGATTCAGAAAAGTCAAGACAGGTTATGTACGTAGGAAATGGGTGGAGGAGTCATTAGAGAGAGCTAAAATATGGGCATTACTACGAAAACCCACGCTTATCTGTGTCCCTGGATACGCGGGCGTGTAAGGAAATGAACGGGCTGACCATTTAGCTAGCCTCGCCACCACAACAGATGGTCAGCCTATGGACCGAGCAAACATACTCATTGCTCTTCTTGAGTTATGAGCATGAGTCAATATCGAGAATGCGCGAATTGGGAGTGAGGATGGGCGTTGCCCGTAGAGAAAACCAGACAAATATTTCAAATAGAGCAGTGAACCAATATAGAATGGGAACTATCAGCAGTTATACCTTGAAAGATTTACTTAAGCGGAGATCTGAGCAGCTATGCACGTGCCCGGTGTGCGAAGAGTCTAATCAACATCCTTAATACTTATCTAGAAGAGTTTATTTGTACGGTTCAGGTGCGCACAAACGGCATGTTCTGATAGTCTCTGTTTATTCGTGATCCGTTAGTCTCTCCTTACACATGTTATGTTAGTCTCTGCTAACAAATGTTCTATTAGTCACTCCTTACACATGTTATGTTAGTCTCTGCTAACAAATGTTCTATTAGTCACTCCTTACACATGTTATGTTAGTCTTTGTTTACTCATATTTTTCAACCTATCACTAATAGAAGGACAGGAATTTCATAGCAGCATCAGGCACACTCAGCATCAGGCACACTCAGCATCAGGCACACTCAGCATCAGGCACACACTCGACGAGAAAAATACGAATGCAATTTTGAAACTTTCTACTCATGAATTTAAACTATTAGTATTGTGTCCCGTTGATACTCAACACGTAGATAACACAACCAGGACACTATTCACATTCTCAACACGTAAATGACACAACCAGGACACTATTCACATTCTCAACACGTAGATAACACAACCAGGACACTATTCACATTCTCAACACGTAAATGACACAACCAGGACACTATTCACATTCTCCACACGTAGATAACACAACCAGGACACTATTCACATTCTCAACACGTAAATGACACAACCAGGACACTATTCACATTCTCAACACGTAGATAACACAACCAGGACACTATTCACATTCTCAACACGTAAATGACACAACCAGGACACTATTCACATTCTCCACACGTAGATAACACAACCAGGACACTATTCACATTCTCAACACGTAAATGACACAACCAGGACACTATTCACATTCTCAACACGTAGATAACATAACCAGGACACTATTCACATTCTCCACACGTAGATAACACAACCAGGACACTATTCACATTCTCCACACGTAGATAACACAACCAGGACACTATTCACATTCTCCACACGTAGATAACACAACCAGGACACTATTCACATCCTCCACACGTAGATAACACAACCAGGACACTATTCACATTCTCAACACGCAGATGACACATCCGGGACACTATTCACATTCTCAACACGTAGATAACACAACCAGGACACTATTCACATTCTCCACACGTAGATAACACAACCAGGACACTATTCACATTCTCAACACGTAGATAACACAACCAGGACACTATTCACATTCTCAACACGCAGATGACACATCCGGGACACTATTCACATTCTCCACACGTAGATGACACAACCAGGACACTATTCACATTCTCAACACGCAGATGACACATCCGGGACACTATTCACATTCTCAACACGTAGATAACACAACCAGGACACTATTCACATTCTCAACACGCAGATGACACAACCAGGACACTATTCACATTCTCCACACGTAGATGACACAACCAGGACACTATTCACATTCTCAACACGCAGATGACACATCCGGGACACTATTCACATTCTCAACACGTAGATAACACAACCAGGACACTATTCACATTCTCCACACGTAGATAACACAACCAGGACACTATTCACATTCTCCACACGTAGATAACACAACCAGGACACTATTCACATTCTCAACACGTAGATAACACAACCAGGACACTATTCACATTCTCAACACGTAGATGACACAACTAGGACACTATTCACATTCTCAACACGCAGATGACACATCCGGGACACTATTCACATTATCCACACGTAGATGACACAACCAGGACACTATTCACATTCTCAACACGTAGATAACACAACCAGGACACTATTCACATTCTCAACACGTAGATGACACAACTAGGACACTATTCACATTCTCAACACGCAGATGACACATCCGGGACACTATTCACATTATCCACACGTAGATGACACAACCAGGACACTATTCACATTCTCCACACGTAGATGACACAACCAGGACACTATTTACATTCTCAACACGCAGATGACACATCCGGGACACTATTCACATTGTCCACACGTAGATGACACAACTAGGACACTATTCACATTCTCAACACGCAGATGACAGATCCGGGACACTATTCACATTCTCCACACGTAGATGACACAACCAGGACACTATTCACATTCTCAACACGCAGATGACACATCCGGGACACTATTCACATTCTCAACACGCAGATGACACAACCAGGACACTATTCACATTCTCAACACGCAGATGACACAACCAGGACACAATTCACATTCTCAACACGTAGATAACACAACCAGGACACTATTCACATTCTCAACACGCAGATGACACAACCAGGAGACTATTCACATTCTCAACACGCAGATGACACAACCAGGACACTATTCACATTCTCCACACGTAGATAACACAACCAGGACACTATTCACATTCTCAACACGCAGATGACACAACCAGGACACTATTCACATTCTCAACACGCAGATGACACAACCAGGACACTATTCACATTCTCCACACGTAGATAACACAACCAGGACACTATTCACATTCTCAACACGCAGATGACACAACCAGGACACTATTCACATTCTCAACACGTAGATGACACAACCAGGACACTATTCACATTCTCAACACGCAGATGGCACAACCAGGACACTATTCACATTCTCAACACGCAGATGACACAACCAGGACACTATTCATACTCACAGCAACAATATTGTTAGGTTACTAGCAAATTTCATAGCTACACTAATTTCTATAACACATTTAAGGTTTTCATTTGAAGTTGTGTCATTGATATCTAATCATTTATATCTGTTACAGTGATTGCACCTTCTATGATACCGACTCCGGCTCCAGGTAAGTTTATCTCTGTTACAGTGATTGCACCTTCTATGATACCGACTCCGGCTCCAGGTAAGTTTATCTCTGTTACAGTGAAAACATCTTCTATGATACCGACTCCGGCTCCAGGTAAGTTTATCTCTGTTACAGTGAAAACATCTTCTATGATACCGACTCCGGCTCCAGGTAAGTTTATCTCTGTTACAGTGATTGCACCTTCTATGATACCGACTCCGGCTCCAGGTAAGTTTATCTCTGTTACAGTGAAAACATCTTCTATGATACCGACTCCGGCTCCAGGTAAGTTTATCTCTGTTACAGTGATTGTACCTTCTATGATACCGACTCCGGCTCCAGTTACGTTTATCTCTGTTACAGTGAAAACATCTTCTATGATACCGACTCCGGCTCCAGGTAAGTTTATCTCTGTTACAGTGATTGCACCTTCTATGATACCGACTCCGGCTCCAGGTACGTTTATCTCTGTTACAGTGAAAACATCTTCTATGATACCGACTCCGGCTCCAGGTAAGTTTATCTCTGTTACAGTGATTGCACCTTCTATGATACCGACTCCGGCTCCAGGTACGTTTATCTCTGTTACAGTGAAAACATCTTCTATGATATCGACTCCGGCTCCAGGTAAGTTTATCTCTGTTACAGTGAAAACATCTTCTATGATACCGACTCCGGCTCCAGGTAAGTTTATCTCTGTTACAGTGAAAACATCTTCTATTATACCGACTCCGGCTCCAGGTAAGTTTATCTCTGTTACAGTGAAAACATCTTCTATGATACCGACTCCGGCTCCAGGTAAGTTTATCTCTGTTACAGTGAAAACATCTTCTATGATACCGACTCCGGCTCCAGGTAAGTTTATCTCTGTTACAGTGAAAACATCTTCTATGATACCGACTCCGGCTCCAGGTAAGTTTATCTCTGTTACAGTGATTGCACCTTCTATGATACCGACTCCGGCTCCAGGTAAGTTTATCTCTGTTACAGTGAAAACATCTTCTATGATATCGACTCCGGCTCCAGGTAAGTTTATCTCTGTTACAGTGAAAACATCTTCTATGATACCGACTCCGGCTCCAGGTAAGTTTATCTCTGTTACAGTGATTGCACCTTCTATGATACCGACTCCGGCTCCAGGTAAGTTTATCTCTGTTACAGTGAAAACATCTTCTATGATGCCGACTCCGGCTCCAGGTAAGTTTATCTCTGTTACAGTGAAAACATCTTCTATGATACCGACTCCGGCTCCAGGTAAGTTTATCTCTGTTACAGTGAAAACATCTTCTATGATACCGACTCCGGCTCCAGGTAAGTTTATCTCTGTTACAGTGAAAACATCTTCTATGATACCGACTCCGGCTCCAGGTAAGTTTATCTCTGTTACAGTGAAAACATCTTCTATGATACCGACTCCGGCTCCAGGTAAGTTTATCTCTGTTACAGTGAAAACATCTTCTATGATACCGACTCCGGCTCCAGGTAAGTTTATCTCTGTTACAGTGATTGCACCTTCTATGATACCGACTCCGGCTCCAGGTAAGTTTATCTCTGTTACAGTGAAAACATCTTCTATGATATCGACTCCGGCTCCAGGTAAGTTTATCTCTGTTACAGTGAAAACATCTTCTATGATACCGACTCCGGCTCCAGGTAAGTTTATCTCTGTTACAGTGATTGCACCTTCTATGATACCGACTCCGGCTCCAGGTAAGTTTATCTCTGTTACAGTGAAAACATCTTCTATGATACCGACTCCGGCTCCAGGTAAGTTTATCTCTGTTACAGTGAAAACATCTTCTATGATACCGACTCCGGCTCCAGGTAAGTTTATCTCTGTTACAGTGATTGTACCTTCTATGATACCGACTCCGGCTCCAGGTACGTTTATCTCTGTTACAGTGATTGCACCTTCTATGATACCGACTCCGGCTCCAGGTAAGTTTATCTCTGTTACAGTGAAAACATCTTCTATGATACCGACTCCGGCTCCAGGTACGTTTATCTCTGTTACAGTGATTGCACCTTCTATGATACCGACTCCGGCTCCAGGTAAGTTTATCTCTGTTACAGTGAAAACATCTTCTATGATACCGACTCCGGCTCCAGGTAAGTTTATCTCTGTTACAGTGATTGCACCTTCTATGATACCGACTCCGGCTCCAGGTACGTTTATCTCTGTTACAGTGATTGCACCTTCTATGATACCGACTCCGGCTCCAGGTAAGTTTATCTCTGTTACAGTGAAAACATCTTCTATGATACCGACTCCGGCTCCAGGTACGTTTATCTCTGTTACAGTGATTGCACCTTCTATGATACCGACTCCGGCTCCAGGTAAGTTTATCTCTGTTACAGTGAAAACATCTTCTATGATACCGACTCCGGCTCCAGGTAAGTTTATCTCTGTTACAGTGAAAACATCTTCTATGATACCGACTCCGGCTCCAGGTAAGTTTATCTCTGTTACAGTGAAAACATCTTCTATGATACCGACTCCGGCTCCAGGTAAGTTTATCTCTGTTACAGTGAAAACATCTTCTATGATACCGACTCCGGCTCCAGGTACGTTTATCTCTGTTACAGTGATTGCACCTTCTATGATACCGACTCCGGCTCCAGGTACGTGTTAGCATTTAAACTTTTTTAGTCTTTATGACAACGAAAGAGGCTGAGTTCAACCATGGATCTCTAAACACAAGGATATACTGCAGGAAATTCCACGTCACAGTAACAGATCGTTGCAAACAAATGTTGCTGGAGTTAAAAGAAGATAAATCATCAGTTAGGAACAACCTAATCTACTAAAGATGAGAGAACTGGTGCAGCCCAGTGCATTGTTGCTACCTCTTGTCCTCGTCGATGAATCACTGTTCTTTTGGCAGAAAGTGAACATGAACTACAAAGACTAATAGATCAAGTCAATAAATCAAGTAATGAATATGGACTGGATATAAATATCCAAAAAACAAAAACCATGATAATCAGCAAAGACACAGAAGAACAGGAGGTAAACATAAACATACAGGGAGAGAAACTACAACAAGTAAAACAGTATCAATATCTTGGACACATAGTCACAAATGATGGCAGATGTGAAACAGAAGTTAAAAGGAGAATAGGAATGGCTAAAAGTACCTTCAATGACATGAGGAAATTATTAATATCTGAACAAATTACAAACAAGTTAAAAATGAGAATTATAAAATGCTACATCTATTCTATATTAATGTATGGCTCAGAAACATGGACACTAAATAAACAATTAGAAGGCAAAATTGATGCCTTTGAGAAGTGGGTACAAAAAAGAATAGGGAGAACATCATGGAAAGAGAAGAAAACAAAGAGATACTAAAAACACTTAATATGAAGAAAGAACTACTATAGTCCGTTCAGAATCGTTTGCCGAGATGTTAAATTATTTTTATCAAAAACGTATTGTTCATTTGGATTGATCATTTGAAGTTAGGTTTAGAATAATAATGTCGCTATAGAAATATTTTTTTATCAAAGAAATGTGATCCAGTATCAAAGATACCTTATTTAACCTATATTAAAAAAAAGTTAATCTAAATTATAAACAACCGCTGGATTATGTAGATGCTTACATCTCACAGCTGATTATTAAATATAAAGGCATGACCCTCACGGTAGAATGTGCACCGTTCTAAAAGTAGTTGTTTCCACTGTACATTTGTATAAAGCAATGTTACATATGGAAATTCCCGTTTAGCACCAAATATTATTTTTCCTGAACTTAGAATTATGTGAAATCAAAAACGGCTATTTACTCGATTTCAAGTCACAAGTCAGAGGCACGTCTCAATATTTACAGAAAGTAGGCGGCACTAAGCATATTACCTTCTGCAAGTCTATGTGAGAATGAATCTGAAAGCGAAATATTTTACTGAGCATAACATTGCTATAAAGATTTATCAATACTTCTGCAGAGAGCGTAAAAAGGGACATCTTTATTGTTCTTTATCAAATCCTGAGAAGAGAACAATGCATATTTTAGGTTTGTGTAAACGTTCATTTGATCGAATAGTGGAAGCAAGCGGATATTTATTGCCAACAAATTCACGAAAGCAAGGAAGGAAAGAAAAGATAGACAGTTTCGATAAGGACCTAGTAAAAAGAGAAATATGTAGAATGTTTGATAAAAACGAAGAAGTGACACTTAGAAAGTTGAAGATTTGGCTGAAAACTAATAACGACTTTGAAATATCAAAAACTTTATTATGGAAAACTGTAAGAAATGCAGGCTTCACCTTTAGAAAGTATGCTGGTGGAAAAAACATTATTTGTGAAAAGCCACATCTGGTAGCTCTTAGAAGCAAGTATTTACGTGAAGTGAAGGGAATGCGCGAGAATGGTTATGATATTGTGTATTTAGATGAAACTTGGATCAACGCTCATCATACAAATGAAAAGGAATGGCAGTTAGCAGATGGAAGTATTAAAAGATCAGTACCAAGTAGTAAAGGGCAACGTTTGATAGTTGCACATGCAGGTAGCAGACATAATGGGTTGTTGCTCATCTAATTTTCATTTCAAAATCCATTGACAATAGAGACTACCACTCCGAAATGAATGGGCACATATTCGAAGACTGGATCGAAAAAAGTATTCTTCCAATATTAGATAGACCTTCTTGTCTGATAATGGACAATGCTTCATACCATAACGTAGTGAACGTAGAAGATAGAATCCCAACATCATCAAGTACAAAAGATGCAATCAAAACGTGGCTCATAAAAGAACACATACCAGTTACCGACAGGTACTTGAAACCCGAATTGCTTAACCTTGTAAAACAGACACAACGAACAAAGATATTTAAAATAGACAAGTTAATTGAAGAACATGGTCATAGATGTTTGAGACTACCTCCATATCATGCACACTTAAATCCTATAGAGCTAATTTGGGCAAAAGTTAAAGGACACGTAGCATCTACAAATACAACTTTCAAATTATGTGATATTGAGACACTTACAAATCAGGCTCTATCAAATATACATAAAGACTACTAACTACTATATGTATCCTCACATAAAGATGTGAGGATCATGTGTTACGCCAAGAAGAGGAATATTGGAAAAAGGAAGGTTTGTTGTTTGTTCAGCCGAAAACAGTAATCGACCTATTTGACTCGTCTGATTATGAATGATCATTACTCTGATTAAGTGTACACTAAAAAAAGTTTGATTTGCAAAATTTACAAGTTGATTTGTAAAACATTTCATTGCTCAATACCACCCAAGCAATTCAAAAAAATGTTATAAGCAAACCATCAACCATTACTTATAAAAAGTAGCCCGCTTGATTCAATACAGAAGTTCAGATATCTTGGATCAACTATTACAGACAAAATTTCCTTACATGAAGAAATATATGTACTTATTTCAAAGGCAGCGACAACATTTGTGAAACTCACACCAAGAGCATGGAACAATATCAAATTGACTCTACGAACAAAAGATATATTTTAAATTTTTTTTACACCTGCCACCATGTACAATTTTGTGGACACGCCTATGGGTCATCATTGCACTAGATTACTGTAAAATATTTTGTTTATGGTCGAAATAATATTTACATGGGCAAACATCAAAAGAATTCGCCGCTTTCAAATAACCGTTACAGCTAGACATCAAGTAACACATATGTTTTCGCGACATGGACATTTTAACAACGTATGCCAAAATTCATGTGAAATCATCAAGAACTTTTTGAATTATAAATCATAACATCTCGGCAAACGATTCTGAACGGACTATAAGAGAAATAAAGATCAGGCAAATAAAATACTTTGGACACATTAAATTACATGACACCTTATTGAAGACCTTACTTGAGGGTAAAGTCAAAGGGAAGCGAGCAAGAGATAGGCAGAGATACAAGTGGGAGTATTGTACTAGTATTGTCATAGACAAATGAAACTTTTCAGATTTTGATAAACATTCTATGCAGTGGGTCTTTCTTGATGTGTTCCAAATAAATAGCTGGAAGGTTGATGGTGTTACAGAAATCCAATCTTGAGATCCGTCTGTATGGTTACCGGTGTCTAAGCTTATAGCCTAGGACACTAGAAGGCATACAAATATGACTAATGTATTCTTTCCAAACATGTCGCAGGATGCAACTAAGAATCGTTGAAAGATATGCTCACAACCTGTCACCTGAAATAAAACGGGAAAGTCAACCCTAGCAACAAAACTACTTTAGTTGCCTTCTACGAATGCATGGCAGTTAGCATTCACTCTGTTCTCTTACTGTTTCTCTATATTTTCTTTTACTTCTCTCTGGTCTGTCATTTCTTTCTCTCTGTTTTGAAATGTATTTCTCGCAGTTCTCTCAATGGTTTCTCTTTAATATGTTTCTCTCTGTAATGTCATTAGTTTCTCTCCGTTCTGAAATGTATTTCTCTATGTTCTGTAATTTATTTCTCTCTCAGTGGCTTCTCTCTCTATCTCTCTCTGTTTTATCATTGGTTTCTCTCTGTTCCTCCCTTTGTTTCTCTCTGTTCTTTTATTTATTTCTGTTCTGTCATTTGTTTCTCTATGTTCTGTCTTTAGTTTTCTCTATTCTGCTATTATTTTCTCTCTGTAGTTTCTCTCTGTTCTGTCATTTATTTCTCTCTACACTGTCATTTCTTTCTCTTTATTCTGTCATTGATTTCTCACTGCTCTGCCAGTTTTGTCTCTGTTCTGTTATTTGTTTTTATCTGTTCTGTCATTCTGTACAAGTTTAAACATGTTTGTAGCGATCATGACCTGACTAACACATTATAAAAGAACTGATGTATGTTTATGCTCCTTGTGGGAAAACGAAATACTTCAATGAGTCTCTCACAGCATCTCTAAAGAGCTTCAACATCGACCACAACCTGGAAATATGTCGTTCAGATTTATCCAGTGTGGCTCAGCAACATGAGCAAAAATGATCGCATCGCTGAGAAGCATAAAATCTCAAAGGATCAGAGAAAACCTGCTCCCGAAAAATGCAAAACAACAAATACACAGATGTCTAATTCTCATCATTCATGTCTCTAATGTCTCATCATTCATGTCTCTAATGTCTCATCATTCATGTCTCTAATGTCTCATCATTCATGTCTCTAATGTCTCATCATTCATGTCTCTAATGTCTCATCATTCATGTCTATAATGTCTCATCATTCATGTCTCTAATGTCTCATCATTCATGTCTCTAATGTCTCATCATTCATGTCTCTAATGTCTCATCATTCATATCTCAAATGTTTCATTATACATATCCTTGATGTTTCAACATAAATGTCCCACATGTGGCACGGGATTATATGCCATAATTGAACTTTTCAGCCATCTCCGCACACACCAGAAAGGTACAGCAACACAAGCCTGAAACTATTATATATGGATGTTATCTGAAACTATTATCTATGGATGTTATCTGAAACTATTATCTATGGATGTTATCTGAAACTATTATCTATGGATGTTATCTGAAACTATTATATCTGGAAGTCACCTCTTCTTCTTCAACGTTCATTCTCAAACTCCCGCTGGATCTCCCTTGTAGCAGAACCATGGTCTAGATTTCCAGCAGGATGTATTATCTCTGGATGTTCTTCTCCTTCTGCGTTCAGCATGTGGTCATGCTATACCGTCAGACCTGTCATCACGACTAAGTCCACTGTCTTCTCCAGGTCAGAGCGGCCTCCCCATAGCTTTTGCCTCAAGTCTGTATCCTCTGGCCAGGTCTGCTGTCTTTGCTCTTTGTATGTTGGGCAGTCCTGAAGTATGTGTTATGGAGTCTGGGTTCCGAATCCACATGGACATTCATCTGTGTATGAGATCCTTAATCGATAAAGGTGACCCAACAGTCTGCAGTGGCCTGTTCTAAGGCGAAATATTGTGGTCTGTTGATATCTTCGGAGGAGATGTATTGCATCATGTTCGCATTCCCCTTCCATTTCTTTCTTCCACTTTGCTGAGTATGTGTTACGGATTATTGTTTTTACTTCTCCGTAAGACAGTGGGTGAATGTGTTGCTCCATTTCACTTCCTGCCATTGACAGAGCATCCGCTTTCTCATTCCCCATGATTCCACAGTGTGATGGTATCCACTGAAGGGCAATAGCTGTTGATTTATGGATTTGTCTTAGCTCATGTCTGATGTTGTGAAGAAGGCTTTCGTTTCTGTTTCTCTGGATTGATTCCAGTAGGGATCTGCAATATGTGAATATGGCTATCTTCTTTGGTCTTGGCAGTCCTGGTTCAGTCAAGGCTTTCAGTGCTTGATGGAGTGCAACTGCTTCTGCTCTAAAATTAGAGGACTATTTCCCGGTTGGAAAAGCTTTTGATATTGTCTTCCCATCTTTGAGTCTTATAAAAATTCCACCTCCTCCATTCCTTTCTGCTCCTTCTGCCGATCCATCTGTGTAGACATGTGTCCAATCCTTGGGATTGTATTTTATTTCTATCATCTCCAATGTCAATGCTTTTAGTTGAGGTGGAGTTTGGTATTCCTTATTAATTATTCCAGGAACCTGTGTTATTATGGAAACATTCTGGAGACTATTGCCTGGCTCTTCAAAGTCCGTTAGTGTTTCAATTTCATTTGGGAGGTTTGTGAGGATTTCTTTATGTTGTTCATGGATATCTTTAGAGATGTGACAGAAGCTGGTTCTCTTCAACCTTCTTGTGGTTGATCTAGAAATTTGCGCATACATCAGATGGTTTGGCATGCGCTTAATTTTTTCCCTTTGAACAAGCACTCTTTCTTCTCTTCTGTCATCCAGTGGGCGGATGTTTGCATGTTTTTCCATTGCATGGATTGGAGTGGTTTTCATCCCTCCAGAGATAAGTCGAAGTCCTGCATTTTGTACTTTAGATAGGCGATTAGTGTTTGTTTTTTATGCTGATGCCCAGGCTGTCATTCCATATTCTACTACAGGTCTGACTGTACCCATGTAGACTTTTCTGAGAATATTTCCATTTGCTCCCCAGCTTGTTCCTGCAAGTTTCTTCATCAAGGATAGCCTCCTGGTTGCTTTTTGCTCGGTGGTTATTAGGTGTGGTTTCCAGGTGAGTCGCTTGTCTAGTGTGACCCCTAGATATGTAGGGTTCTCCACATGTGCTAGCTCACTTCCATTTATTTTAAGATTTGCTTTTTCTTGGTGGTTTGAAAGTGAGAACATGGTTGTCACCGTTTTGGAGAGGTTGATCTGGACTCCCCAGTCAGATGCCCATTCACTTAAGGTGTCAAGTGCTATCTGCATTCTGTTTTTTGCAGTGGATAGGTTTCCTGCCGCATTCCAGGCAGCAAAGTCATCTGAATGAAGAGTCTTTGAAATATGATGTGACAGTTTCTCTCCCATATCATTGAGTAATACTAGGAAGAGGGTAGGAGAGATCACTCCTCCTTGAGGTACTCCTTGTTGGAGAGTAACACGTTTGCTTAGTTTACCATCTACTTTTACTCTTGCAGTGCGGTAGCAGAGGAAATCTTTTATCCAGCTAAACATTCTGCCTTCAATTTTGTTTTGGAGAAGCTTGAAGAGGTCTCCCTCTTTCCACACCTTATCGAAGGCCTTACTTAAGTCCATAAAAGTAGCCAGCACTTTTTCTTTCTTTTGGAAAGTATTTTCGATTTCCTGTGCTAGGTAAACATCTCGGGATGTTAACATCCGTCTTCGACGGGGATGTTATCGGAAACTATTATCTCTGGATGTTAACATCCGTCTTCGGCGGGGATGTTATCGGAAACTATTATCTCTGGATGTTATCAGAAACTATTATCACCGCATGCTATCTGAAACTATTTTCTCTTGATTTTATCTGAAACTGTTCCGATGAATGACTTTCATTATTATGCAATTTTCTGAAAAGATTGCACTAAGCTTCATTAATTAGCATTAATTTTATTTGCTTTGTACTTTTATTTTCTCAGAAGTTAATATGTTTAAGCTACTTCTGTCGAAACATTGTTTATTGTCATTTATAATCCGTATATATGGTAGTACATCCCAGTGACTGTGTCTCTTATCTTTGCTAATAGTATATTTGCACTTATTGTTATAGTTAATGTTTAATATCCTCAATATTGTTAGGTCAGTGTCAACCTATTCAAGCCACCAGGTGTGTCAACGTCACCGAGTACTCAAGCACTACCTTCCCGAACTTGTTGGGGCACAGGTCACATCATGAAGTTGATATGGAGATCCGGTACAAGTATGAGCATCTGTTTATGAAACCTTGCTACGGATACGCTTCTGACTTTTACTGCTCTATATTTGCGCCAGAGTGTGGCACTGACGGTAGAGCAATACCACCGTGTCGGAAGTACTGTCAAGGTAAGATTGTTGATTCTATATTATAAATCAGAATTCTAGAACATGGCGTATTCCATTAAATATTCTCACTGTCCCACTATTCAGCAGCCACCCTAAAGTGTTCAGACTTAGTTTCGGGCAGATATTTAATAAGTGATTCTTGAATTTTTTCAGAGAGGACACAACTTCTTTCCTCACCCCCGTTCACTCACATTTTATCTTTAGTTTTGCGTGTTTAGGTGGTGTTTTTTCTCTCTCCAATTCACAGCAACTAATATTTTGTGGTAGGGTCAACTTATTGATAATTCAATGACCCATATGCCCTTGAACTGCCATATTTTTTTACTTATGTCCGAGTGTCAGGTTCTAATCATAGTTTCCATTTTTATGCTTTTAGATCCAGATCTAGTGTTTGGTCAAATCACCATGTGCCAATCAGCATGTGCGGAATGGATAAGTCTACCCACATATTTCGAAACTTGTTTGAGAGTAGTAATATCGCTTAGCGGGGAATGCAGAGAATGGTGTCCCACAGCTGTGGAGAAAGAAGTGCAGGCTTTGGTCAGTGAGAATACCATGAGCTATTTACACTGATCGATCTGTGATTAGACATGTTCGCAGTGCTTGAGTCTTCACACCTCAGTGCGAGGGAAAACGATCAGGAAGGAGAGTGGTGCCTTTGCGGTCACTACGAGTATAATGACCATGGAGACTATTGTGGTGGTGACCAGGTCATTTGAGTGGGTATGCACATAGAAGGTAACGCAGGTCTGCATCTTGAGTGACTCTATGAGTTTGATTAGGAAGGTACAAGTGGGTCTCGTTCGCGAACAGTGGATGGAGACCTTGAGTAAGGCGACGCTGAAAGTGATTACATTTATTTTCGTGCTGGGACATGTGGGTGTTCGAGGCAATGAAAGAGCTGATCAACTGGTGTCATGCGTGATTGTGGCACAGGGCGATGGGGCAATTGATCACGCTGACGTTTTGAACTCCTTAAGAGATATAGTATGCGAGAGTGAGACTAATGTGGATGATGATTCCTTTTCAATGACTAGGATTAAAGATCAGGGATAGAAATGCAGTGTCGCTAGAAGTGAACATTTTGGAGGGAGTAGAAGAATGATAGTCAACCAGCATTGGGCCGGTACTGTCAGCAGAAGTGTAATGGCAGATACACTCAAGGAGAGATCTGAGCAACTATGGACGTGTCCAGTTTACAGTGATGACGATTCACAGACTAACTAATTAACTAAGGAGTTTCTCGCCACCAGCTTGCATTTGATGTCCATCTCTTCAGACTTCAAACACAGCGAGTCTTTCTGTGCAGAAAAAGTTCGGTGCTTCATGACAAATACCTTGTCTTCATTTGAAATTTCACAGCCTACAAAACTTTAGACGCCTAAAACATTTGGAATTTCACAGCCTACAAAACTTTAGACGCCTAAAACATTTGGAATTTCACAGCCTACAAAACTTTAGACGCCTAAAAACATTTGGAATTTCACAGCCTACAAAACTTTAGACGCCTAAAACATCTGGAATTTCACAGCCTACAAAACTTCAGACGCCTAAAACAAATATTCAAAGGACAATTTTTTTTTTTAAGTTGTTGGCTATCGCGGTCTTGAAAAAAATAAATCACTCTGACTTGGGGATCCAAAATGGTTGCAAATCGCAGGGCTGCTATACTGACTCTTTAAAAGCCAAATTTCACAAATTTTGCTTTTTTTCAAGATTGGTTGGTTTCGGTGATTGGTTTGGCTTGTTTGACATTATCTACGTTTTTTTTAAATATTTGCAGAAAATTAAGATTTGACGCACTATTTACATAAGAACAAAGAATTTTCCTGTAGACATGCTAGTTTTTGTTATATAGAGCTATACTGATCGTTACCCATTTTATTATTATTGCAAAAACTTGAGAAAAATCACGGTCTACATGCAATACATTTAGCAGGATAGTATCGACAGATTGTCATCTACATCGGTTTTTTTTGTGGTTTTTTTTGGCAGCAAGTATTAGAAATCATATAATTATATTGCATCTTTTATAGTTGCATATATCTGTTATATTTGTGCAAATACGGTGCAGTTTATATTCTAAGTCACCATTGTAATGAGAAAGATATTGCTACAGGGCCGTACAACAGACTTTGCTAAAGATTTGATGGGGGAATGGGACTTATGTAAATAAAGGATATTCAATCCTCCTCCAATTGTATATATATATAATGTACTATATAATATACTATTTCTGGTGGAAGGGGTTTACTGTATGTTTTTTTATTTTTTTAATATTCAATGTCATGCTATATTTCCATATGGAATCGTTAAGTCCCTTCAAAGCCCCCCCCCCCCCCAAACCTATACCTATAGACTTGCATTTCCAAATAAATCCACCTAAACTGATTATTGAAAGTATAGCAGAAGTCGTGGATATACAAAGCTAATTGTAAATGATAATTGTAACAACAATAAAGACAGAGAGTATCCTAATGTTTAAACAGGCTGATGAATATGCGTTCCTAATTTTTTTAATGTCTTTTGACTATAGCATCACAGAGGACCTCTCATACTGTTAAAACAGGCTGATAAACGTGCGCTTCTAATTTATTTTTATATAATGTCTTTTGACTACTGAGGACCTCAACATTATTTTTCTTCTTATCTGCATCATTCATAGCAAAAATCACATTTCAGTAGCTTGCAGTTCACGTTTAGATTGTAGTTTACAGTACATCCATGGAAATAAATATGTTCGATATATAACACCCTAAAACTCCAATTCGCATACGAAATATTCAAGTCAAACAAACAAGTAAGAGAAGACGCCAAGCAGCAATATGTTTCTGATTCAGTAAGAAGAAAACGATGGATTTATACCCGATATGTACTTAGAATGAATGAAAACAGACTACAACTACAAGCATTAAAATGGGTACCAGATGGCAACAGACAAAGAGGAAGACCAAGAGAGACTCTTCGCAGAACAACCATCAAAGGGGGTATAACTATGGGTTCAATAACATGCAAGAATCACACACAGTAGCATCACATCGCTCTAACTGGAGAGCTCTGTTTTCTGCCCTTAAGCACTGTATTCGGTAATTTCCTAACTCTGAGTCACTATACTCTAGTTTCTGATATGGTAATTTCCTAACCCTAACTCTGGGTCACTATACTCTAGTTTCTGATATGGTAATTTCCTAACCCTAACTCTGGGTCACTATACTCTAGTTTCTGACATGGTAATTTCCTAACCCTAACTCTGAGTCACTATACTCTAGTTTCTGATATGGTAATTTCCTAACCCTAACTCTGAGTCACTATACTCTAGTTTCTGATATGGTAATTTCCTAACCCTAACTCTGGGTCACTATACTCTAGTTTCTGACATGGTAATTTCTTAACCCTAACTCTGAGTCACTATACTCTAGTTTCTGATATGGTAATTTCCTAACCCTAACTCTGGGTCACTATACTCTAGTTTCTGATATGGTAATTTCCTAACCCTAACTCTGAGTCACTATACTCTAGTTTCTGATATGGTAATTTCCTAACCCTAACTCTGGGTCACTATACTCTAGTTTCTGACATGGTAATTTCTTAACCCTAACTCTGAGTCACTATACTCTAGTTTCTGATATGGTAATTGCCTAACCCTAACTCTGAGTCATTATACTCTAGTTTCTGATATGGTAATTTCCTAACCCTAACTCTAGGTCACTATACTCTAGTTTATGACATAATTCAGATGCACAGAATAACTTACTTATTGCAAGAACAGACAGTATACAATATGCATGTTTACAACGTGCTTTTACACTACTTAAGAAAGTTCCACGATGTCGGTTTGTGCAAGGGGAAATGTCTAATACGTCGTTTACGGAAATAATATTGGAACATTTTGTTTTGCATATGAATCCTTTCCTATTATCCAATAACCAATTCGCTGTAAATATTGTCTCCTGATCATTGTATACTATATATATATGTCAACAGATGTCACGGCGTCTTGCAACGGATCATATGGAGATATGGGTTCACTTCCTGTGTCCTGTAACGATCTTCCAAACAGTGATGATCCTAAAGTGTGCCGACAAAACCCATATCGCCGTGAGTTGTATTATGTCTATTTTTATAACAGTGTTAGTTGAATTAATTCATCGTGTGACACTTGTAACCAGTTACCTAGCACTACATCATCATCCTTTAGTAAATGTTGACAATATATGGTTGTAAATGGCAGGTGAAAATTAATCCTACCTATACAACAATGATCAGTCTCCACTGTAATGTAACGTTTATATGAAAGATATGGGACCTACATTAAACTAATCCCATAATCCCTAAGTGTCACAGGGGTGCCACTCTGGAAATATATATTTTAAAAATCCCGCTATGCCTCTGTGGTCTCAGTTCCTTATTCAATTGTAAAGAATCCTAATCCTGTCCACTCTTCAATGTTGTCAATCCGTACTTTATGTGTGCCTTCACTTCTTCTACCAACCTGCAGGACAACTTTCAAAAAGGAATCATGCCTCATCACATGATCAAACAATACAAATGTACAATATTACACTACTGCCAATAGATGTTCTTGTTGACTTGCAAGAGTATGTATTACGTTTCTTACGTGATACGTTGACTTCATGTTTCGTATTATATATGCGTAATAGCATTACATTATATAAGAGATTATCAAGACCAGTTATATGATATCAATGAATACGTTTATTTCACTTGCGCACAGATGTCAAAATCAACATCAATAAATATTCTTTATCATCAATTTTTTTTTTTCATTTTCAACTTCCCTTAATTGTGTTCATGAGTTAATTATTCTGATGTTCCAGTTATGTGTGTACATGTTCACAAGATAAACCCAGATCAATTGTATTCCAAAGCACAAAAGCTACAACGACTACTCAGTTATTTTTTTTCACACCATAGATTTTGATTGTCAGGGCTTTTTTCATAAATGCAACATTGACCATTTCTCATGATTGGTCCTCGAACTTGACACATGTGGCATACATTGATTTAAATTAGGAATCAGATGATAACATGCAGTGTTTCCTATACATGCCCATGTCAGGGTTGACCAGACACCGTTCGACTAATGTTAACTTCAGTATGTACTGTTATTTATTTGTGTTAACAACAGACACTCATTGTTTACCTTTCATCTACAGCTGGAGAGTGCACATCTTTGACCATTGAGATATGTGAACTACAGGGAAATAACCGAACAGCCTATCCAAGCGTATTCGGGGGAATAACTATGGACGTCAACAGTGTTATGTTTACCAAAAGTAAGAAAAAGCAACGAAGAAAATACAGGTTCTTGTTTGGAACCCGTGTCTCTCTGTCTATTTTATGATTAATTAATCTAAATATTATATTAATAATTAATCAATAAAATAAATTATTTCTTTGCGCTAGTTAAAACAAAACCAGAGTGTTGACGTCTGTTACTATATCAAAAGCGACGCAGACAGCGGATAAAAAAAGGATCAAGCAAATTTGTTTGTTATTAGCTTTCACGTTGGTGACCAGCGTGTAGTAAGTACAAGAACCAATTCTCTCGTATGCTGGCCTACTAATGATATGGTAACAGACATCCACTTTTCGGTAATAGGGATAAAAATCTGAACGTATTAGCTACCAATCGCCAATGTCGGATCTGTCTGATCATTGCCGCAAATCAAACGGCAACACAACGAATCTCTCTTCTCTTGACAATATGCTGCTCTAAATCTAATATGGCCGTTGTCCCTGCTATAAGATATATCCGGTGAAAGTTTGAGAACAAACGCAAAAAAGGTAACTATGGGCATAACACTATTTCGCTGGTTTCAGAACTGATTGATACCTGTATGCGTGTATATTAGTCCATATGTGTCCGTGTGTTTATATATATATATATATATATATATATATATATATATATATATATATATATATATATATATGTATGTGTGCATGTGTGTGTGCATGTGTGTGTCTGCAAGTGCGTGCACGTGTGTGTGAGTGAGTGAGTGAGTGAGTGAGTGAGTGAGTGAGTGAGTGAGTGAGTGAGTGAGTGAGTGAGTGAGTGAGTGAGTGAGTGAGTGAGTGAGTGAGTGAGTGAGTGAGTGAGTGAGTGAGTGAGTGAGTGAGTGAGTGAGTGAGTGAGTGAGTGAGTGAGTGAGTGAGTGAGTGAGTGAGTGAATGAGTGAGTGAGTGAGTGAGTGAGTGAGTGAGTGAGTGAGTGAGTGAGTGAGTAGAGAGAGATGGCTTTTATGTGTATATAGGCTAGACAAACTTGTAAAGAACTGCTTGGAAATAAGCCAATACTAAATGGCAAGATAAGATTAGAAACAAGAAGGTTTCAATGAGAAGGTAGTAAGTTTCTGTTTACCTACAAATCACATCTACAATAAGAAGATACATACTCAGAAGAATATAGATAGCGATTGTGTAGGACACCCATTGACGTGGATTTCATATCACATGGAAGACGTAGAATAACCTGCAGAAGAGAGAAGATGTAAGGTGCAGGTAATATTGGTATAACATCGATATACGTGGAGATGGGATCTAAGAACAGGGTCCGCCTGCGTAATGTCTGAAGTTCTCACTATATGAAATTTAGATAAACTATTATCAAACAGTCATCATCATCAAGTGCCGTCTCTGCAATGAAGGTTGTCTGCAACATACCTCCATCATCCCCTGTCTCTTGTTTTGATGGTGAACTCTACTAGACTGTAACCTATCCATCTTGTGATGTTACTCTCCCACTTGTATTTCTGCCTACCTCTTGCTCGCTACCCTTACTTTACTCTTATTATGGGTCTTTAACAAGGTGTCATGTCTTTTAATGTGTCCAAAGTATTTTATTTGCTTGATCTTTAGTTTCTTTAATAATTCTTTCTTCATATTAAGTCTTGTTAAGACCTCTTTTTCTGTTTTCTTCTTTTTCCATGATGTTCTCCATATTCTTCTATAAATCCACATTTCAAAGCTCCAATTCTGTCATCTAATTGTTTGTTTATTATGCATGCTTCTGGGCCATACTGGTAATAATATGGAATAGATGTATAATTTTATAATTCTCAGTTTTCGTTTGGTTGTAATGTGTTTAGACGTTAATATTTCCTCACGTCATTGAAAGTACTTTTAGCCACTCACATTCTCCTTGTAACTTCTGTTTCACTTCTGCCATCATGTGTGATTATGTGTCCAAGATATTGATGACGTTATACTTGTTGTAGTTTATTTCCGTGTATATTTATGACACAGTGAACTCTCAGTATATGACATGCCAGTATAGAGATGTTTCCATCTTTTGAAAGTCCCATAATTTTTTATTTGTTTATGTTTCCCTGTGTAGTACAACATTCAGAGTACCCAGCATTGCAAATCACGCTGGAGGAACCATGGTCCTAGGCACCAACGTGTACGTAGTGTCTTTGCTATGAATAGGTGGCACAAAAAAATCATTTCTCTGCAGAACGTGACTACTCACGGGGAGAACCCAGAATCATGCAGACCAGTTATCCCTGCATTATTGGAGAGCCCCTTTGAATGACGGCGAATGCCTACCTGACTGCCCCACCCATCGTAGTGGTCATGGCCCAGAGCTGGGCTGCGATTGATACATCGGTCTAGAAAGTATGCTTTTTGGAGAACAGAAAAAAGCTCATTGCACCAATTCTGAATGTCGCAGAAAAATAGAAAAACAGCAAAGACATATAGATTTTAGCTTTCTGTGTTGGTGACTTTTTCAAATAATTGCATAAAGATGGCAGTTGGAGACTTCTATGTATGAACTAAAACTCTGGAGAAAATACCCATTGCACAATTGCACACATACCATGTCAGAGTTAATTGCTAAATTCTGGGTATCAAAATAACGACAGTTTAAACTGAATAGAACTCTTTAGTTCCTATGACGTTATGAAAGCCAGGAGTTTGATTGATTGATTGATTGATTGAATGAACTATTGTTCATACCATTTTTCCAAATTATAATTAGCTACAAATTGTTTTAATGTAATTTTTCAATTTTTTTCAGTTATCCAGTCAACCACAAACTGTTTCAAGCATAGCGTCCTCTTTAGTTGCACCCTCTTCGCTCCGCCCTGCAGTGGGTTACCCTACCCTCATCACTTCATACCACCATGTTCAAGCTTATGTTTTGGTAAGTGCCAGTATTATAGCAAGTTTCACTAGCTTTTCCCTCAAACAAATATAGCACGTTTCACTAGCTTTTCCCTCTAACAAATATAGCACGTTTCATTAGCTTTTCCCTCAAACAAATGTAATTATCTGTTTAACCAACTAACTTATTAATGCCATTTTTTGCATATGGTGTTATATGTGTTATATGGTGTCAAAACTATGACGACTTCTTGAATTCCGGGCTAACAGCGTAACCACTACACTAGGAAGATCCCTATATTTTAGCGGGAACGGAATATAAATAAGAAGAATATTAGTATTATATTATAATTATAATATTAGCAGATGGCGATGATAATGGTGGTAATGGTGAGGGCGTTAAAAAAAACTTTCATTTCTGCATGTTTTCCTGTGAAGAAGTGCAGTGAGGCTTTTTATGGGCTGTGGAAATAAAGGTCTATTTTGCCATAGCAGACGCAGCGACATATATAGGTTAGATTTTTATTGCACCTCCGAAAGAAAAAATCCTGTCTCAATATGGAATTGAACCCATGACCTCAAGAGTCTTTATAACTATTAAAGTCACACAATTATACGGGTAGGGTTAGTCAAAAGTAATCAACATTGATACTACCAGATGGTTTCACATTTTTACCTTGTAAATAGATGTCTACAGACGCGATGATGAAACATGACATCTACTACACACATAAACCCCCTCTGAGTAGGAGGCTTTATCTCATAGTACTGTGTACTCCTTCTGCCTTCGTTCTCAAACTCCTGCAGATTGGCAGGATGTAGTCCGAAGAACGAAATGCGTTGTGTCATGGTTCACAGCTTTGTTTCGATATCTGTACCTTTTTATCTATCTAGACACATCCGACTTCAGCATGGCTATGGACCACTTTGTCCTTGTATGGGATAAGACAGCCAACTCCACCCCATACCGAAGAAGAAACACCTTATACTGATGAGAGTTGGTTCCAATTCTTCTTCTTCTTCTTCTGCGTTCGTTCTCAAACTCCTGCAGATTAGCAGGATGTAGTCTGGAGAACGGAATTCGTTGTGTCATGGTTTACAACATTGCTGCGATATCTGCTCCTTTCGGCCTGACACATCCGACTTCAGCATGGCTTTGGGTCACTGACCCTATATGGAATGGGACAGCCAACTCCATCCCATAACCTCTTAGTCGCCTCTTACGACATGCATGGAAGGTAAACAGTTTTATTTTTATGCTCCCCTTTCTGGCCCCAGCAACACACGGGTGATTCCAATTCAATATGACAGCTTTGGAGAGAGCCTCTACTGCACCTTAGGAAACGAGTTTTATCTCACAAAACAAATCAAACAGACGATGTGATTACTTCTTTTTAGTATTGTTTCTATTATTATTATTATTATTATTATTGTTATTATTATTATTATCATTGTTATTATTATTGTTGTTTTTGTTATTGTTATTATTATTATTATTATTATTATTATTATTCCTATTACTATTGTAAGAAAACCCACGGAAACCAATAAGCTGATTTGCCACTTGTATACCTTCAGCTTACAGAAGCAGATGTGAGATATTTCACGACATCTTTAATCAGTATTGGCCAGCTCCACTAAACTGCTCGGATTTCCCAGACTCTCCGGATCCAAATATTTGTGTCGGCTACCACGAGGCTCGAGAACCAGAAGTTATTGGTAAGTTAATGTATATTTTTCTTGTTTTTTGTTCGTTCTATCAACTTAAACTGTCTTTTTTTGAGCTGAGTCAGTATAGATTAAGGTGGTTGTAACGTTAATGTATTGATTTTGGTCCAAAAATTTATTGCAAGAAAAGCAAGAATCTATTTATTTTCGTTCTCTCTCCAATGATCAGTTTAGTTGCTCCAGTAATGCATAGCCCAAATATTCCCTAAAAATAATTTTAAACCATTTCAGCAGAAAATATAATTTTTGCATCTGTATTTTTTTAGTAACTTGACGTATATGATACTAATTGCTGAAATAATAATCGTAAAATGTGTGCAAAATTGCGAGTGTATAGTATTTCTCAAGGTTCCCGTGAAAATGTTCGTGTAAAGTATGAACATTCACAAAATCGTTTCTATAAAGATGAATAACTCCTAATAAGCCCCTACTTGAATTAATATCGTTGTGCTATCCGATATATAAATGATTATCTATACTAACCATATATAGTGCAAACATTAAAACATTATCACAACGATTTGTCTTCTTCTTCTTCTTATGGTTCGTTGTCGTGTGGCGTTAGTTATGTCTTTCTATCTTCTTCCGTTTCGTGTGCTGTCAATAATCTCTGATAACGATATTTTCCCATGCCACAATGCCAGGTTGTCAAGTATCTCTCTTGGTTTTCACCTACCACTCTTGCACTTCAACTTGCCTGTGGCCATAATGTGTTCCATCTTCCCTCTTATCAAGATGTGTCCACTAAATACGGCCTGTCTCTTTCTGATGCGAGTGAGTAGCTCTCTTTTTTTAAATTAAATTCTTCAAAATGTCTTCATCACCATTTTTATCTGTCCATTGTGTTCTTAACATTCTTCTATAAAACCACATCTCTACTGTCTCTATATTATTCTTTAGTATTCTCATGATTCTCCAAGATTCACTTCAATACCTACAGCAACGAGGGAACTATTGAACATCTTAAATATTAGCTGGACTACAGGAAAAATCCCACAAATTTGGAGCTAATTAATTATGCTCTGCTTAAACTTGAAAGCAATGTAACAACAGACACGAGCTACATACCAATTAGTCTTACATGTTTGAAAGCGATGGAACAACAGACACTAGCTACATACCAATTAGTCTTACATGTTGCTTGTGCAAAACAATGTAGCACATCGCTAAGTTTAGACTAAAAATAACATTTTACGTCATATAAAGTAGAAACTTCCTTGCACCACAGCAGGCCTGCTTCATTAATTTCTACTCCACGGATGATCGAATTACATATCTCTCACCGGGAATCAATGATGCTTTTCAAGACAAGAAATAAGTATTCATTCATTCATTTTCCTTTTGCGCTGAAGTTAGCGCATAGGGCAGAGGTCAGATCTCTCCAATTCTGTCTGTTCAAAGCTTTTCTGTGCAGTTCTTGAATAGTATGAATATTGGTTGTTTTACTTTCTCTAAGTATTGTTCTTCTGGTTCTTCTGAGTGTTTCTTTTGGTCTACCCCTTGCTCTTTTGCATGTAGGTATCCATTCAAGAGATTGGTGGTGTATGCTGTTGGTGTCTGCGCGTAGTACATGCCCGATGTAGAACCCACGGCGTTTTCTGATAACATCTGTGATGAAATTTTGATGTGTCTCTTCTCTGATTTTATCATTCGATTTGAATTCACTCCAATGGGTGTTAATTATCCTACGAAGACATTTGTTATCGAAACTCAGTAATTTCTTTTCTGAAGATAAAGAGCTTTTCCAGCTCTCACATCCATATGATAGCACCTGAATAACGCAGGAATTAAATAAGCGCATTTTCGTACGTGTGCTGATTGACTTTGACTTCCAGATATTAGACAGTCTGTTAAATGCACTTGATGCTAGGGTAATGCGAGTTGTAATTTCTGGCATGACATCATCGTCGAGTGTTAATTTGCTTCCTAGATAGGAGAATTTCTGTATTTTTTCAAGTAAGAAATAAGTATAGGGAAATATTTAAGAGTTTTCGAAGGGTTATTTTACAAATGAATTTAATTTCTTTTCCAGTGCTTTTGCTCTTTTCCAAATCTTTACAGTGGAGTTGAACAATATAGCTTAGTATATTTACTTATGTTTTTTTATTTCCAGATGTTTGTTAGGTGGTTGAACACACATGGCGTCAACGGTAGAACGGTAGATTTCTGGTGGAAATATGTTGTATCTCTGTCTTGTTAAACGGTGTTTTCAGTAATGACAAATGCGCCCTCACATAGCCAATTAAATAATACCATTTCCATTTTTTTAAACAAGAAAAACAGCAACGAGGAATACAGGAAAATACCAAAGCTAATAAAACAAAAAATTAGATACGATAAAGAACAATATATAATCAAGGTGTACAAACAGCAAGGAAACACGAAGAAGATGATATGAATTAACGAAAGCATTAAAAGAAAATAACTTCAAACCAGCACTAAAAGTAATTAAAGATAAAACAGGATAAATACTAAAAGATGGGAAAGAGATAATACAAAGATGGAAAGAATACAGCCAAGAAATGTACAAAGGTACAGAACATCTCCCAGAAGTAAACATCAACGAAACAGCAAAGGAACCAGATCCAACGATAGATGAAATTAGACTATAAAAAATCTGAAGAAACATAAAACTCTCGGAAATTACGGTATTAACACAAAACATGATACTAGCTGGAGCAGGAGTAAGCACAAAAATAAACAATAGGTTATGCTGCAAAATTTGGAAGAGTGAACATTGCCCGAAGAATGAAACAAAAACCAATATGTACCTTAAAAAATCTTCAATTATGTACAAACTATAGAACAGTCGCATTAATTAGCTAAACGAGCAAGATCTTACTAAGAATAGAATTAATTAAAAAGAATACATCAAAGATAAGAAACCGAAGTTAACGTGCGTGGTACAAGCAGGATTTCCGTAGGTAGAGGTACAAAAGATCATTTATTAAATATGAAAAACATCAAATAATGTAGATAATTCAAAAGAGATGTATACATGTGCTTTATCGACTATCCAAAGCATTTGATTGTGTACAACACCAGCAACTATGGGAAATAATGAAAGAAATGGACTTCCCATGACTTTTAACATATCATATTGAATCACTCTACTATAATAAACAAGCAGCTGTGGGAGTTCATGGTAATATCTCAGAATAGTTATCGATAGATAACGGGGTAAGATAGGGATGCCCTCTATCGCCATACTTATATAATATATATGCAGAAAACAATCATGAGAATAGAAAGAAACGACAAGAAATACAAAACATTTCATCCTCTAAACGTAGAAGGATATGCAATACCAGAGATAAGATACAAAGATGATACGGTACTTCTAGCTACACACATAGAAGGACTAGAAAAGATGATCTTAAAACAAAAGCATACAGCAAACAACAAAACCTTCAATACAGAAAAGCAAGATCATGACAACAGATGAAACCATAGTACCAAGAATTAAAATAGATAACATGGAACTGGAAAACGTCGACAAATTTGATGATCTCGGTGCAAATATAAACAGCTTAGATGATTGTACAATGAAAATTAGGAAAAGAATAGCGATATCTATAATGAAATTGAAAGAAATGAAAAACTTATAGAAAAACTGTTATGGAGACAAAAGTTATACTCCTTAGATCATACATTTTCCCCAGTTGCAACTTAAGGCTGTGAGATTTAGACAATAAATAGAACAACGGCAAAAAGAATATCGGCTTTCGAACTACGTGCTATAGGGCAATTTTAAGAATTTCCTGGATAGAAAAAGTAAGAAACAGTGAGGTTTTTAGTATGCTGAATATAGAGGAAGGATGGCTGGTAAATATAATTTTACATAGAAACTGGAAATATTTCGGACATATAAAAAGATAAATAGCATGGAAAGACGCATACTGGATGGCAGAATTCCGGGTAGTAGAAAAATAGGTAGACCTAGAAGGAGATGGACAGATGACATCAGTATGAAGATATCATTAAGAAGGCAGGACGATTGGCAGAGGATAGAGTTGGATTCAGAACATCCATTACACAGACAGCGTTCTGGAAATAGTATGTCGCGTGATTATGATGATGATGATTGCGATTATATATTTATTACTTTAACTTGTGTTTCATTTCGTTTACATATTCGTTGTATTTTCTTAATAAAAATCAATTTGACCTCAACGTCGAAATCTCCCTTGATCACATAATTTATATTTATTATGATTCATATTTATTAATTAAATTTTTGTTAGTTTTAGCATACAATTATTTGTCTCTAAACTGTGGCTTAGCGTTGCTTAATGTATATACTCTTTAAAAATAAACCCAACAATATTTCAAACGTGTACCACAATTTTATTTTACGGAATTAATGTTTCAACCGTATCATGAAGATACTTTCAGACTTTAAACCAAACCCGTGTCCAGTCAATCCCAACGGTCCATTGACGATGCTGGTTCGCCCACTGCAGTCGGTTCTGGCGTTGCTGGTACATAAGAACAGGACCTCTGTAGGATCTTCTAGCCTAAAGACCAGCGTTGTGCAGCCGTTTCCTGACCGTTTGATCTGAAATTCGACACGCTGCTAGCATTGACTAGAATGTGGAGGATGCAGATGCAGATCGTTGGTTCCAGAGTTGACGCAGCTGTATGAAGCTGTCTTCGGCAGGATTGTGACTGTGTTTTTCACTGCGCTGTATGTATGTCACTGAGCCAGTTTCTTGAAATTGCCTTCAAATGCGACTAATGGTGCTTCTAACCACATTAAATTATCTGGTCACTACACTTTGTGATTGATCAGTCTGTACGCGTCAAATGATTGTGCATCGTTGTTCTTTAGTGAGATGAGCCATACTTGCACATTGAATTTTCAACTGAATTTATTCGAGGATCGTCAATCTTTCATATGCATTCAATAATATAGTCAGAGAGTTTTGTGTTCAGTAACTTTCATTGGAACCTGTCACGAGTTATTGCCAAAAATTGTGTTTTTACCTTGCCCACTTTCATGACCTTACGAGTCATGATGTGAGTACAACTCAGGTAACCACGAGAAGGTAATGACCAGGTGGAGAAATTCGATATGTTGAATGACGCCCAATCAGCAAATATCTTTTATAAAAGTTATTCCAAAACTTATTTTTAACAAAAATATTTTAATGTCCCCGAAGACTGGCACTTGTATTACATTTGAATTTAATGTTGAATGTTTCTTCTTCACTAACACGTGCAGAATGTGCCAATGGAGAAATCAAGTGTGGAAATGATCGATGCATCAAAACTTCCTGGATGTGCGATGGGTTTCAAGATTGTGACGATAATCTCGACGAAGCTCACTGTGGTAAGCATTGCATAAAGTGGATGGAGAATGAATCAAATGATTTACTTGCTGAGATAGAAGTTATAATATATGTTAGAAAACTTTGAAACGGTATATCTTATAAGTAATTGTTGAATTAGAGACAGATGTATTCACAGCTTCCTTCAATAAACACTAAACGGTATATCATAAGTAATTGTTGAATTAGAGACATATGTATTCACAGCTTCCTTCAATGAACACTAAACGTTTGGGGACAACGTTCTAGTTTATTTAGCACGTGTTGTCGTTCATGGTGCATTTGGGCATATGGGTCTAATTGTATTGTTCTCATTCACCATATATTTTTAATGCACGTCTCTATAGACATTACTTGTGTATACGTACGTCCTTGCTACCTTTGATGCTTCTGCTATTAAATGTCTGTCGTCTAATGATTTAGCCAAAGTGCCGTTATTTTTACAGTTTTTAATGTTTATTCGCTGTTTGTCATGTATTTTCTGGAAAAACATCTTAAGGTTGAAACGTTGAAAATATTTTGTATATTGTTATAAGTATTTCTTCGTAGGCTTACCCTACAGTCTGATAGTATGTGCGTTCATTGTAAAGCTATCGAACTTGTGTTTTAAGTTTCTTGATTCTTGATTAGAAACTGGCCTCGCAGCATGTGGGACATTCCCATAAGTGTTCCGCCCTCTGTTACAGCAGCCATCCAACTCGATGGTGTTTCGAGTCTAATGCCGCCGAAATAGACGTCAACATCAGGACACAACTCTGGCCCTTGTGACAGGTTTCTTTGTTGTTCCGTCCACACACGCCGTGCCCGTATTGCTGAGACCGTGCGATAATATCTGTAGTAAGGGTGTGTCTGGAAACATCAAGAGTAAATAGTTAAATTAAGAATGTCCGAGGTTCTACAGTGAAAGGAATCGGTCCCACGAAACCTGATGACTAGATGTGTAAAGCACTGCTCTGAGGTGAATCATCATCGCCTTCTATAGCTGATTCTGGTGCATATATGATGAGAGACTGACAAAAGTCATATCATATGAAGATCTTTGCAATGAGGGCAAATATATTTCTCTACTTTGAAAATGTACGCAAAAGGGACGACAACATAAATTTTAACAAACATATCAGGAATATTTGCTTGGGGCAGGTAATTCACAATAAAATCGCAATCATTTCCTTCACCAGAGAACAACTGGCACCTATAAATGGAAACAGTGCTGTAGCATGCCCGTCTACAGTTCTTAGTTCTCCTACAACATAATTAATTAGGTCCTCATTTATTACGTTTTTGAATATTGTCGGGCTGTCTGTTTGAGTCACCTTGGCTTTTTATTGGCATGGAACTTCAAGTATATAAATAGCGACCAACGAACTGCCCGATAATAATCAAAAACGTAACGAATTTTTGAAATTAATTAAATAATTAAACGACACGTAATTAATTCCCTAATTAATTCAGTTGGAAGGTCTTATAAGTACAGTCGACAGTCACGTTTGTAGTAACCATCTAAGTCCAGACCCTCGAAACGTCAACACATGATGCTACTCGCTGATAGGTCAGCACGGTGAAAATGCAGTATAGGTCTCTGTTGTGCTATAAATAGTGCACTGTTTACATTAACGTCACGGATTTCCCTTGAACAACCAATCATATCGATTCATGTCTTAAACGATAATTCTTAGAGAATTACTCATTAATTCTAAACACTAATTCTAATCCTTCTCCCATCCCCCAAACATCTGTAAATTAATTATAATCCTTTTAAACCCTCGCCCCTCCCCCCCCATCTATAACTTTACACAACTTATCTAACTCTGCAACAGTTAGGTAATACCTCGAAAGTATAACAAAGGCGGGTCAAAGGTCACAACGGAGACCTATACTGCGTTTTGGACGAAAATCCAATTGTTATATGTTACACAGTATATTATGAAACCAAATGACATATTTAGCGTTCACACTTGTAATATTAACTTCTTCAAAAATGAAATCGACAGCGACGTGTAGCTCCGATGAGCTGATGTGTTCTCCTGCGTCTAGTCTGTGTATCCACAAGACACAAGGATGTGATGGATCCAATGATTGTTATATGAATGTGGACGAGCACTTTTGTGGTAAGTTGACCATAGTATTTTTTCTGCTGTCGATATTATCGGGAAGTTTCAAGTCTGTTAGTTTTCCAGACTAGATAGCTTCAAACTACTTAGCGAATTGTCTCACCAGTATAGGGTAACCATGCAGTGGATACCCTCTCACTGTGGAATACCAGGAAATGAAAAAGCAGGCCAACTGGCTAAGAAAGGTTCTGCCGAAGACCAACCAGATATACCAATCACCTACCATCAGAAAAAACAGATGATCACGTCAATAATAAAGCCACAAACACCAACACAAGATGACTATCACATTATAAACAGATCAGAACAAGTTATAATTCTACGTCTCAGAACAGGACACAACCGACTTTGCAGTCACATGTATACAAAAGTTCAAGATTGGCAACACGGCCATGTGTACATGTGAACAGGCAGCACAGAGTGCCAAACATATACTTCAAGAGTGTTCTGGGCATGAAACACTGAGGCAGACATATTGGCCAGAGGAAACAACACTGGAATCAAAGCTCTATGGGACACTGTATGAACTACAAAAGACAGTGAGTTTTATTAAGGAGACAGAATTACAGATATAGACATGTTCAAGTGAACGAAAGAAGAAGAAGAAAATCGGGAAGTTAACTATATCTTCTTCTTTATAACCCGTATGTTCCAAAAGGAATTAAATAAATAAACATTGTTTCGTTCTATGCTTGTTTAAGAAATACTCAGTATATTGCTGTACTGTACATTATCTTTATTGTGATGAATCTTGGTGAAGAGCCATGCCAGGACTTCTGGGAGGAAATTTCCCTTTTATTTGCAATGTGTCTCTAGTTTCCAGGAAAGTGAAAGCTTTCTTGTAGTAAAAGACTTTCTATCTAGTTGCAATGCATCATGTAGCCACTTTGAATGGAACAGTCATGTATAGCTTGCAAATGTTCTGAAAAACTGTCCAATCAAACAGAATCCCAGACAAACACCAATCTGGATGTGGAATTACAAGTTCACCCACTGACATATGGAAAAAGAGTTGCAAACTCATAGATTCTTTCTCGGGATTTTATCATCGTCATCTTTTCTTTCTGATATCATCCTTGAGAAGTACATAGACCAGCAAACATCCCTTTCCAAATAAATACCATAATGCAGCAAACGGAATTTGAACAATGTTGCTATGCCAGAGAGTATCATTTGAGCTGACCTGGTTCAAATCCCGTTTACTGAATTATGATTTCTCTTTAATAATAAATTCTCGATGTTTCTGTATTATATTATTCATTTACTCATGGCATATCTGAAGCACCCTTGTTTATGTTTATATAGTATTTATGTTTACATGTAGGCCAGATTTGATTATTGTAGTATTGAGGTATTTAGCGCTTACTACTGTTAAATTTTTGTGGTTTTCTATTGATGTGCATACGTGTGTAGTGTGTATGTTGTTGCTGTCTGTGTTTCGATCGACCAGTCCATTATTCATAGTAGCATGAAAATATACACAATGTAATCTTGAAAATTCTGAACATTTCTAAACATTTATTAATTCCCATAATCCTGGAGTTCCTTTATTATTTGTTTTCATCTATAATCGTATCATTATCATCCATTTTTACTTCTTTATTTCCAATATAAAATTTATTATCTTTAGTATAAATTCCATATTTATTATCACCTGCTGTTTTATTTCGATATTTTTTTAAATAATTGGATGCAGTAGAGCCAATTGTTGGTAAAACATTTGTTAAAGCTGGTGAAACAAAAGTAGGCAGTTCTAAAGCGTTTAATTCCTGCGTCACTCCAGTGCTGTCATATAGATGTGAGAACTGGAGAAAGTCTTTATCTTGAGAAAAGAAACTATTGAGTTTCGAAAACAAATGCCTTTGTGTGATAATACCCACTGGAGCGAATTCAAATCGAACGAAAAAAAATAGAGAAGAGACATAACAAAACTACTTCACAGAAGTTATCAGAAAACGTCGTTGGTCCTACATCGGATAATTAATACCCTCAAACAATAACGGAATACACCACTAATCTCTTGCACGATGTGGGGCAGAAGAGCCAGGGGTAGACCAAAGGAAACACTCAGAAGAACAATACTTAGAGAAATTAAAACAAACAATATTCATACTATTCAAGAACTGCAAAGAATAGCTTTGAACAGACAGAATTAGAGAGATCTGACCTATGTGCTAACTTCAGCGCTAAAGAAAAATGAATGAATTAATTAATTAATTAATTAATTAATTAATCTTGAAATTATACACGATGTAATCTTGAATAAAATCGCATATATTTTATGGATGCGATGTAGTCGAAAAAGGATCTTCCTATTGGGCTGTATATGTTATAAATTCTGATGGATTGGTTGTCTTTGTGCACATCCGTTCCTATAATCTCTCATTCTTCTATTCTGTTTCTTCCTACCTGCTTTGCTTGGTATGTTGTTGCGTATAAGTGTAATTAAACCTCCCTTATACACTTCTCTGTCCTGTGTGAACATTTGGTAATTCCCGATAGAGAATCAGTGATGTTGTTTGATTAAGATGTGTTTCCTTGATGCAAGCCACATCTATTTTGTCGTTGTCTAGTCTAACCGTTAGTGTCTGCTTTTGTAGTAAATGTCTCGTGCATTCCAATGCAGTATATTTAGTCCTTTTGTCTGTCGTGTGGTTTGACCAGTCGTATTTTCCCGCTGTTCCCATTTTCTGATTTTCCAACAATGGGTCATACCATCAAACCATCTTTTCACGACGTTTTACGAACTGCATTGCACCATTCCTATGATGCTATCTTCAAACATATTCTCAATAATTGCACAGTTCGCTAACGTATTGATGATATGGAAAATGATGTGAAAAACAAACTTAACTCCAAACTAAAGAAATACACAATTTAGATTGCAACTAAATTAGTCTACTATCTCTGGAAATTAATCTTTGCTTCTCGCATACGTTATCCTTTTTTTCAGATGGTTAAATGCTCTTTCCTCCAGCTATGTTTTGATAATGACTAAAACTTTATTTGCACAGATGTCATGTGACCTTCCAAAGACAGTTGTATGGAGAGTCTTTTTACCTCTTTTCGAATGCATGATAAGTCTTTAGTCAATTCTCTGATAGGTCATCAACTTTGCAATTAATAAGCATGATACTGGCTGCCTAGTCGACATTTTGTTTCAAAGTTCAACTTGCCGATGCAAAGTCTTCAAGTTAACCTAATCAAGGCATTGTCACTGTTAACCATTTATTTCTAAATTAGCACTATTTTTTGTAGGATTGAGTGAAAATAATTGTATCAGTTTCCTAGTCTCTGTTAACATAAAGAAATGATGACTCATAATCTATAAATCTTCACTGATCACCTGTTCAATGTGGAACAAGAAATGAAAAAAAATCTTCAATGATTTGATTGAGGAACAAGTCACAGGTTGGCTCATAGATCCTGATCAAGTTGTAAAAAGTAATAGATTAATAGATCCTGATCAAGGTATAAATACAGTGAAAGTAATAGATTAATAGATCCATATCAAGATATAAATACAGTGAAAGTAATAGATTAATAGATCCATATCAAGGTATAAATGCAATGGAAGCAACTAGTGAGGATGAACTTCTCACATTGACAAATGACCGCAGAACGAAGTCCTTCTTCAAAGACATTCCAATTATGAATTTTGGTTATAATGAAATAAGTCCTTAAACATTATGGGAGGAAGCAACATTTCATAGCTTTTTCTTAGTTGTACTTATTTCATAGTAGCTGCGGTGTTGCTACACAGATTCTCACGCAAACAAGAAATTGTTTGAAAAATCATAGAGGTGAATTTCGTCTTCGCTTTATCATCAATCATAATATTGAGTAAATCCAGTCATCAATCCTGCCCATTAATGCATATGTTTAATTACCATTATAGATCGACCTGGAGCGCGTGGTACGCGTGACTGTATAGCTAGAAATCCGGTCTTAGATTAGTGAAGTCTGTGTTCAATTAACGTTTGGGACAAGGATTTTTGTCTTTCTAAAGCAGCCCTTATTTTCACAACTAAAAAGCCAACCTGCACTCCTTAACATGAAAACACGCAGTAATTAAAGTTTTTTTTAGAAATTATAGATCTTCATGGCGTAGCGATCAAGCCATTCGCTTTGTGCTTAATAAGTCGTGGGTTTGAGTTTGGCTCGGGTGGTTTTGTTATATTTGGTGGATTTTTTTTCTGAGTTCCATGGCGACTATTGCTTGAAACTAAGAAGTATGGGTTATGACATGTACTCTCGGAAAGTGGTATGATGCCTCGTTCAGAGGGACTAAGTACAGAAGAGGTAACTCGAGTATAATTAAGTAAAACATCTACACATTTTGAACATTCAATAAACATGTACATTCCTTAACTGATATTTACAAAAGTATTACTGAAGGATCTCAACTGATTCACTTTTTCCAGGTACTATACGAGTCTGATATATTTAGAAGGAAAGAATAAAAATGGAACAAAATATGAGTATTTGGTAGATTGCAGAAGTGTGGATGGGCACTATGGAGTGGTTGGGAGCGCTGGTATATAAACTTATACAAAAGGAAACGGTGACAGAATAACATGTGTGAAACGCTTAAATACATTGTTTAACTGTCCTTCTTTTTCTGCAGTGAGAATGAACATGGATTTTGACAAGAATGTTCTGGAAGTGTACAACTCTGTGTCGGCAACGTGGGAAGAGGTTTGTCAGGAGGGCTGGACAACAGCATTTTCAGACATTGCTTGCAAACAGTTGGGATACAAGTCAGTTCATGCTTGTCAATTTATTTCATAAGCAGAGAAATGTGTTTTAAATTGTCTTTACCTATAGCAGTTCTTGGTGAATTCCGAAACGCTAAGCTATTTTTATTGCCCTGTCTGGCTGATCTAAAAGTACTGTATGCGCTGGCCCCGGAGTTAAGATAAAGTACTTACAACTTCATATGACACCCAAACAAAACACATCTGTGACTCAATACTACTAAAAAAATATCAATACGGTCAGTCAACCTATACATGTTTCCCACCTTAAATCCACAATGACCACTAGTTAATCCTCTTTCTCTTTTGTCATGTTACACAACCACTGTATTTTATTACAATGGACAATAAAACCGTTTTGTTGGCCACCTAACGGTAACTTGCACAATTATTTTAGTGTCCATCTGTTGCCCTTACATGGCTGTGACTATGACTCAGAGACTATGACAAAACATCAAATAATTATTCTAAAATTTTCGAAATCGTAATCTTGTTTATTCTGTCCATGAGCATCTGCTTCTCTTCTATGCATATGATATTTAGTATTGGGTGGTAGGTGTAAGGGGTTTCGTATTGCTATCGTGTACGTGTAGTGAGTGAAACCTTCAAGATTTAATTAAAGTAGTAGTCACAGAAAGTAAAGAGAAAGGTCTCTTTCTAAATATCAAGAAAACTGAAGTAATGGTTATTTCAAAGAAACAAAATAACGCACCTTGCAAGATCAAAGTGAATGATATAGTATTAAAACAGGTCCACCAATTCAAATATTTAGGTATTAGGTATATTACAGCAGATGGAAGAAGTTCAACAGAAATAAGATGCAGAATAGGACAGGCAAAGACAACATTCAGAAAAATGAAAAATATACTGTGTAATATGACCTTGTCATTAGAAGTGAGAAAGAGAGTTCTGCAGTGCTATATAACCCATATACTAACATATGGATGCGAGTCTTTGACAATAAACAAACTGGAAAGTGGGAAACTAAAGGCAACAGAGATGTGGTTCTACAGAAGAATGCTGAGAATACCATGGACTGCCAGAAAAACTAATGTAGAGGTGGTGAAAGAGTCAAATGCGAAACGGACCTTAATCAACAATATAAGAAAACGGCAATCTTCTTTTTTTTGGGCCACTTCATGAGACAGGCAGGTTTAGAGAACATAGTCACAACAGGCAAAATTGAAGGCAACAGAGACCGAAGGCGACAACGTGAGAAAATATTAGACAGTTTGACAGCCTGGCATGGCAAGGAAACAACAACGACCTTGATACATAATACTGTGGACAGAGAGCTTTGAAGAGCCATGATCGCCTACGCCAGCCGGCATGGTACTTGATGATGATGATGATCGTGTACGTCCCAGAGTTAGCAGATAATCTGGTATTGTATTGTCTAGCCATGTGTGCCGTGAGGCGTCATGTGGAGTTGAATATTTCTATTGTTTGCCAGTTGTGAGGCTTCAGTGGTGAATTTAGATTCTGTCTCGTTGCAATATCTTTGATTTTGTCTATCCATCTGCATCTTGGGCCACCTTTCACTCTAAATCCGGACACTCTTCTATTACAAGCTGCTGCAGGGAGTAGGTTGGGATTCATTCTTGTTAGATGACCGAACCATTTTATTAGCAGACTATCAACATCCTAAAAGTACCTCTTCGTAGTGTACTCTGGAAACATACAAAAAAATCTTGCAGTAAGCGGGATTTAAACCAGGTCCGTTCATATGGCATCCACTCGCCTCGCAACTTAACTCAACACGTTTTCCGTCTTCGATCATATCCTTATTGTATTTCGAGAAAGACGCGATTTTAGTCAAGGCTTTCAACGTGTAGTATTTTTGAAAGCTTATATCTTCAACATTGACACATACCAAGTTAGTGTTGGTCCTAACTGGCATATGTAGGATCGAATACGTGGCTGTGGAGACTATAGGTGGAATGATAAATTATTGCAATGAGTAAAACAATATCTCAGACACATTTCAGCAAGCGACACCTTCGTCCCTCAGTGAAGTATTCTTCATAGTTGAGAACACAAAAAACTCAAAACAAAATTGTTCGATAGTAAAACATCACACCACAGCAGACCCCATTAGAAGAAATAGTCATTGTTCGGGTATTGGATACGCCAACCAAGAGTATTTAGTCCTGTGCATGTAAGAAAACTTTGAATATAGCTCCTCGTTGCACAAGAGAAAAGCTCTATACAAATATCGGGGAGCATATCCTGTTCAAATCCAGTGATCGAAGCAGTGGCTGAGACGAACTCTTGACGCAGTGTTTATCATAGACGGAAAGCAAGTACTCGTCTTTGAAGATGAAGCAACCAAGTCTAAATTAGACTGTCACCGTTGTCCAACGTGGCTTATACATAGAGAATTAGGTTACGACTCAAGGTGGACAATGTGCAGAGAAGGTCTTTCTTACTTGAGCTTTGTTCGCCAGCTGCGATGTCACTCATAGACGTAACCGAGTCACTTCTTTTGGTGAAAAACGTCATGGCGAAAAGTAGAAACACAGATAATGCTTGCCGATAGATTGTCAGACCATCAAATGCGAACGAGACGGGTGCCTGGTAAATATATATCAAGTTACATATTCTTTTTCTAGAACGTTGTCTTCGTTGTGGATAATCTGAACGCCTCTCTGTTCTAGGCAAGCAATTATGATCTGCAGTAGTATTTTGCTGGCTTGAGTAATTAGTGTTACTGTTCTATAGTTGGTACACAGTTGAAGGTCTCCTTTCCTTGGCAAGGGTATGTCTACTAACTTTTTCCATTCTTCCGGCTAAATTCCGCTTTTCTATATTTTGCAGCATAAAGTATGGTATATTTAAACACTGGAATCTCCACTGGCTTGTATCATCTCTGATGGTATGTTCTGGTTCTTGTTCTAATTCATTGATGTTCTCATTTGGAGACTGGGTTGTTCCTTTATACATGTCTTGACAATATTCCTTCCATCTATGTAAACTATATGTATTATCTGTTAAGGTATTCCCTGTTTTATCTTTTAGTACTCGATGTGCGGGCTTGAAGTTATGCTGTTGTAATGTTCTTATAGCATTGCTATTTCCTTGTTGTCTTTGTTCATCGATATGCCTGATAAATACATATTTCAAATCCCAGACTCCGAGTGTGGTTGGAATGGATACAGGCGAAAGGGGCCTCGTCTAGGAAGACGAAGCAACCAAAGTCTAACTTATCTGTCGCCGTTCCACAACACGTTTCATACAGACGAAATTAGTTCTGAGTCAGGGAGACAGTGGGCAATGAAGACGCCTTTCTACGCGGGAAATGGTTCTTCGGCTGCGAAGCGCCTCGCCCGAAGATAAAAGCACGGTGGATGACTACGGCAAATACAACTCGTCACGCAACATTAGAAAGCTTTAGAATTGACTGATTAGAAGGTTTCTTCAATAGGCGAAAGTTGAAGAATTCACTCTTAATTAACCAGCAAATGTTTAGCGTGATTAGCCAAGAGATATAAAATACGTTGTGATATGGTTTTAATTGAATATGTATACTACATCTTTCTTTGATTAGGGTGGAATTTCTCTAGCTTGTGTCAACAGACTTGGAATGCGTATCAATTCTATATCGTGTCTGTATATCGTCCAGTGTCCTTTGATTAGAAAGCCAATATGTCCCTAGATAACAGTTTACAGATGGAAAGCTGAATGCATGGATTTGGACTTGGGTCGACTACTTATATCTCGTATGAGTTGTTCCGTTTTCAGAGTACGAATCTTATGTAGTTATACGGCACATTTTTCACTGTACGCCCAGATATAAAACTCATACCATCTGAGATGTTGCTTCCGAATTTATGAAACGCTCGACAGCAGAATTAAACTAGTGTTGATTCGCCTGCTTAGCCGAGGTTCCGTTCACAAATACCTTGAACATTTCGTCCAAATTCCAGTTTCTACACATGTTGTCCTGCTTGCCTGAGAATATTTGATTTTTTTAACCTGACGTACTTCTGGAAAATAACACAGATTCTTGTGACCATGAACACTGCTTTCGTTATAGTTTCCGTAATCCTTTGTTTCGGGTGTGCCGGCGTACGTGCTCAACGCTGCCCTCTGGCATTATGCTGTCTTAACCGTAGACATTCTGCTCAGTAACAACCTTTTATCTCTGGCGACTTCCTTACTGTTCTCTCAATCGTAAATCTTGGACGTTTGTATTCCGGTTGCTCAGACCAGCCTTGATTTTGGACGATTACATCCTGTTATTCAGGGCAGTCGGTGTCGTCTTAATCTCTGTTGCGACAGTTTTGTATGATTTTGGGACATAGATGTATTGTTTGTCAATTTGCAATCAATTATCATTTCATCTTAGTCCAAACATCCCGAACTATAATCCCAAAGTGCTGGTCATGTATTTCAAGATTTTAATCTACCTTGTACTAGGATGCACCGCGAGAAGATGCGTTTGTGGTCATTTCTATCTGTTCTGTTAATTCTGGGAATCGCACAAGACCAGTGGGAAGCCCTTTGCTTCCCAATAGTGTGCAGTATTCGATTGCTCCTTTGTTTCTCTTATTTAACACATATATGGAGAATTTTATGAAAAGAGAAACACACAAATAATCATATCACATTACAGCTGGGAATGAAAATTAATCTATTAAAAACAATAATATTTCTAGCTATGTGACGTATCCTTTGCAGAAAGGTGTCCTCACTGCCATTATGTAAGCTTCTTGTTTCTAGGCAAGATGTCCTGCCTCTTCCATTGCCATGTTCATCATCATTATCAAACCCATAACCCCGTCAGGGGTTATGTGTGCCACTCTAGAAACATCAACTTGAAAACCTCATCACGCCTCTGTTCTCAGTTCCTTTTTGTGAGTGTCTGTAATCTAAATCCTGACCAGTCTTTGATATTATCAATCCATACTTCCTATTTTGTTTCTCTACTTCTTCAATCAACCCAACCTCCACCCAGCATGATGATGGTTTTGGAAAGAGAATCATTCCTACTCACATAACCAAAGCACACACGTTTAGGATGTTTCACCACTGCAACGATATATTTTGTTGATCTGAAAGAGTATTTATTGTGCTTCTTCTTCTTCTTCGTCGAACGCCTTGCGGCGGACCCTCTGAAAGCATTTCGCTGACCGTCCTGAGAAGGACGTATGAGGGTGATTTGCGTTGTGTCATGTTTTACAGCAAGCTGCGTTATCTGCGCCTTTTGACCTGACACATCCGTCTTCAGCCAGCATTTTTTGGGGCTGGGTGGCATTCCCGTATCTTCAATCCCTAGTACTTGGCTAGGCTACAGCAGGGTTGCTGCACTCCTGTTTCCAGGCCCACTGCGTCTAAGTGTACTGAGGGTCTTGGCAAGCTGTGGTTCGCTGACCCTGATGCTCGACCAGCTATGGAGCGCCGGCCGGTGCACTCTGGTGTGCATGTCATCTCTGAGCCCATTTTTCTTCTCACATATGTGTTATTTTTATGTTTTGTATAATGGATACGCATCATCCATCTGTTTTTAAAAGCCGCTCTCCTCTTCATTTCTGCCATAATTGTCCAACTCGCACATTAGTATTAAAAAAAAGGTATTATTAGAGATTTATATAGGTTTATCTTCACTGCTATACTTATTCAACTTTTCCATATGGTATTCAAATCTGGACATTGCAGCCGAGGCTATTTAAAGTCTTGTCTTTATTTCTGTGTACGTTTTTACATCATCTCTGATATAGGACCCTAAGTACTTAAAAGTATTAAATACTTTAAATGAACCTCTTCTTTGTGTGCTGTTTTTTTTTTTTTTTTTTTTTTTTTTTTTTTTTTTTTAACCCCCGTTTTTCTCTTGCTTGAACTTTTTCGTCCATTATTAATCTTTCCAAACCATCGTCTTTTTATGTTAATTAACGGACTTTTTAGAAATAATTTTGAGGAGCCATCTTCTTATGTGTTCAGACCTTTACGGGTGTCTGTGTTTTTCATCTTTCTGTGCATGAAATTATTAGAACATTTCTATAGCATTTAATTTCAAATGTCACTGCCAAGTCTCAGCCATATGTTGCCACTGGAAAAGTATAGGTTCGGAAATTCAGTATGACACGAAAGGGAGATAATAGTTAATTTGTTTGCTTTGCGCCAATTATGAGGATAATCACCCATGTCTGATCTTCTAAACTTGTCATTGCTTCTTTAATGAACATAAATAGGTATTAGCCTTACCAAAACAAGTCGACAAAACACCCTAACAACGAGACATCTTCTTTAAGCGTGTCTAATTCACACATATCTATTATTGCTTTCTTTTTCTATTTTTTTTTTTTTTGTACGTGTTACATATAACTTTGTAAATAAAAAGCACTTTATGAAAGTACCTGTCATTTGACATGAATAACCTTCTCTCATTTCAGGGAGTCGCTAGCTACTTACTACGAAGTGGAGTCTAAAGCAAACAAATCTAAAATATCCGCTCTCAAAAATGGCAGTGATCCCGATAAACTACAGAGCTATATGGACAAAGGGTATGAGACAGATGTTTATTTTCAAATATTTTAGTTGGACGCAGTTAGCAACAAAGTATTGAACCGCGTTCATCACTGTATAACCCACATGGACCGAGGAAGACTAAGACATAATTGAAGGGGGCATGATACAGATCTCCATTCTCTGGATTATATGAAAATCTAGTATGGACAGTGTCATGCAATAAAAAAGATACAACAGAAAACTAATCCTAAAAACATGAATCATCGATTATTATTATTCCCGTTCGGCTCAAACTCCTGGTATCTGAAATATGTTGTGTTTTCATGGGTCCCGGAGGGAAGCAAAGAATAGCAATACTGTTTACCTTCCATGCATGTCATGAGAAGTAACTAATAATGTCTTGGGGTTGAGTTGGCTGTCTTATTCCTTATAGGGTCAATGACCAAGAAACAATGTTGAAGCAATGTGTCACACCAAAATGTTGAAGCAATTTGTCACACCAAAATGTTGAAGCAATGTGTCACACCAAAATGGTGAAGCAATGTGTCACACCAAAATGTTGAAGCAATGTGTCACACCAAAATGGTGAAGAAATGTGTCACACCAAAATGGTGAAGAAATGTGTCACACCAAAATGCGCAGACATCACGAATAAGCTGTAAACACTGACGCAACACATTCTGTTATCCGGACTACATCCTGCTTGTCTTACAAGACAAACATGTGCAAACAGTTTGCTTGTTAAAAAATCATTGCATTCGAGGTATTAAATATCTTACAAGGCAAACATGTGGAAACAGTTTGCGTGTTAAGAAATCTTTACATTTCAGGTATTAAATAACCAGAAAGCTAAACGTCCATCTTCTGTTGCGAGATCAAAGTAATGACATTATCTATTGCATCACTGTTACTCAACGGAAGCGCTACTGTTCCCCACCCGCTATCACACTTTTTTTTTAGCAATTTGGAAATGGCAGGTGACAGAAAGACTTTCACAATAACTGGTGGACTATTTTTGCCGGTGTTTGTGTTCAATAGTAGCTTGTGTAAACCGTAATACATTACTAATGCATTAATGTAAACTATAATACATACATTTCTAAGACTGTGTATTATGTCACATACTTTTCATATCAACTTTTATTTGATAATTTGAAAAAGTTGGTGTTAATATAATCAACAATACGGCAAGCCCGTTAACTTTGGTTAACATAACCAACCATAAGGCAGGTCCGTTAACTTTGGTTAATATTGCAAACCATAAGTTAAGCTCGTTAACTTTGGTTAATATAGCAAACCATAAGGTAGGCTCGTTAGCTTTGGTTAATATAGCAAACCATAAGGTAGGCTCGTTAAATCTGGTTAATATAGCAAACCATAAGGTAGGCTCGTTAAATTTGGTTAATATAACCAACCGTAAGTCAAGCCCGTTGATACATCTTCCATAAGGGAGGGAAGTTACCTAAACAATGTTCGTGCATCCTAGTTTTTCTTCTTTTACGTTCGTACTCGAACTCCTCTTGATTAGCAGGATGTAGTGCGGAGAACAGAATGCATTGTACCATGCTTTACAGATATGCTGCGATATCTGCACCTTTCGACCTGATACATCATATTTCAGAATTTATTCTGGGTCCCTTTAGCTCTTTATGAGATGGCACAGTTAAATCCATCCCATAACTTCCTTAGCCACTTATTACGACATACGTGCAAGGTAATCAGTGTTGCTATCCTTTGCTCTCTTTTGGAACCTGTCAACACTCGGTCGATTCTAATGCTAAAAGCCATGCTCTAATTTACTAAAGGGTGGATGCTTGAATACCCCCTAACCCTCAACTCCTATACCCCCACCCCCTCCCGTTATCTACAGCCTTGTATAATGAGATTGCTCAACAAAAACGTGCTAGAAGAAAGGCAAGAGCTGTTCAATGTCCCACAGACTCCTCCCACACATGCCCAGAGTGTGGTAGACAATTCCAAGCACACATAGGACTCATTAGTCACAGTTAGGCACACCAAAGACTTCCTCATCTATCATCCTCGTCACCATCCCAGTTGAGCTGAATGGTCTTCGACAGCCGAACAGCATAATGAGATTTATTATCCAAGTTCATTCTGTTATGTGTACGTATGTTTTGTTGGATTGTATGGTTGAGGGAAGATTACAGGCTTTCGAGTATAAATGCTACAGAAGAATTCTACGAATTTCCTATAGGGAACATAAGACCAATGTGTACGTAAGAAATAAAGTAGAGATGTGTGCAGGTGTCCAGGAGCCATTGCTTTCAATAGTGAAACAACGAAAACTAGCATGGTTCGGACATGTATGCAGGCACGATTCCTTGTCAAAAACAATACTGCAGGGAACTGTCGAGGGTGGAAGAAGCAGAGAAGGACAAATAAAGATATGGACAGACAACATCAAGGAATGGACAGGGCTAGATATTTCCACACTCATCCGCATCTCTGAGGATAGAATTCGCTGGAGGACTATGTGTGCTGAAGCTTCCAATGTGGTACCCCTACGACCCTGAAGGGTTATGGGTTTTATTGATTGATTGATGGTTGAGGGACGGGATCACTTACATAGGAGTGGGGATTATCTTCGTTAGAGTTTGGTATCATTGGACTATATATCAGAAAGTTAGTTAGTTACTTGGTTGGTTGGCTAGGTAGGTAGTTATACACTAAATAAATTAGTTTGTTGGTTGGATGGTTAGTTGGCTGACTGGCTAACTAGTTGTTTGGTAGGTTGGTTGTTGTGGGTGGGTGAGTAAGTGAGTTAGTAAATTAGTGAGCAAGTTAGTGAGTCAGTCAGTCAGTCAATCAGCCAGCCAGCCAGTTAAAGCTCGTTGGCTGGTTAGTTTGTTGGTTGGTTGGTTGGCTGGTTACCAGAAGGTTAGCTAGTTGTTTGGTTGGTGTGATGGTTGGTTACAAGAAGGTTAGTTAGTTGTTTATTTGGTTGGTTGGTTGGTTATTTGTTTGGTTGGTTGTTATATACACACCAGAAAGTTAGTTACATACGCACAAGAAGGTTAGTTAGTTAGTTAGTTAGTGAGTTAGTAAGTTAGTGTCAAGTGAGTGAGTGAGTCAGTCAGTCAGTTAGCTAGTTAGCTGGTTAGTTTGTTGGTTGATTGGTTGGTTACTAGAAGGTTAGTTAGCTGATTGGTTGGTTGGTTGGTTACTATAAGGTTAGTTAGCTGTTTTGTTGGTTACCAGATTGTTAGTTGTTTTGTTGGTTAGAAGGTTGGTTGGTTAGTTGATTGGTTTGTTGGTTGATTGATTGATTGGTTAGTTAGTTAGTAACATAGACACCAGAAGGTTAGTTAGATAGTTACACATACATCAGAAGATTGATTAGGTAGTTAGTTACATACACACCAATAGGTTAGTTAATTATTTACCAGAAGATTAGTTAATTACCGATTAGGTTAGTTAGTTACACACCGAAAATTTCTAAAATAGATTTTACCATATGTCTCAGGGACCTCAAAGAAGCAAATAATAACAGAAATGTCACATGATGGTTGGTTGGTTGCTGATCCAGCGGTCCATGGAGCCATGCTCTTTGCCCCAAAAATATCACACTAATGTGGCAGAGGTATTGCTAAAATGACCGCTGACCAGCGTCTGCAGAGTTCCCCGGTGTATAAAAAAGGACAGAAATAAAGTATGGTCAGCACCAGCGACATTTCGTAACAAAATGTATAGCGATGTTGCTAGCCAGTAATGACCACTACGTTTGCTAAACTCATTAATATATTCACCTTAGTAGTATCACTGTAACCTGTTAAAATATAATGTAAGAAGCGACGAAGGGGTTAGACTTTGGAGTGACTGACACACCCCATAGAAAGTCAACGTGCTCTTAAAATATCATAACCAAGTCGAATGTCTCAGGTCGACATGCTTAGATATCGCAACCAAGCTATAAACTACGAGTTAGTGCAATCTTTTCTTCTAATTGACAGGAATTTTAGAAAGGACGCGCAAAAGTATCAAAGAAGAAGGTAATAGAGTTGATAGCTATAAAATGCAATGAAGAAACAACTCAAACTATCTATGATTACGATGCAAAAGAAACTAAACAGACTGCCCACCCTTTCTGAAGCTGCTGCTTCTAGGAGACAATCTATCTTGTTATTCACAAGCAAGAAATCTCAAACGAGAGCGAAGTACATGATTATGCTTCTGGTGTTATTGGTTGCACAATGCCAGCTATGCCATTGTAAACATTTTGTTCAGAAATAAAAATATTGCTGTTGCAATACATTTTTCACATGATCAATAAAGGATTAACAGCTTGTACGTTTGTTGTCTGGGGATAACGTGGAGAAATTAATCACAACTCGTTGACCAGCCATGCATGGCGTTATATGCTGCTAAGAAGTTCGGGCGTGAGTTTAACCCACCCCATTAATTAAAGTGACCCGAAAATTATGCTACTGTTGGATGTACCACGCCAAAAGACGCAGATATCGCAGACTAGCTGTATAAAATGACAAAAACGCAATGTGTTTCTCCAATCAACTAGCTGGAGTTTGAGACTACACACAAACAGATATCTTTATATAAACATGACACCATGGCATGTTTTTATTACAGATATGACACCATGGCACATTATCATTATAAACATGACACCATGGCACATTATTATTATAAACATAACACCATGGCACGTTATTATTACAAACATGACACCATGGCACATTATTATTATAAACATGACACCATGGCATGTTATAATTATAAACATGACACAATGGCACGTTATTATTATAAACAACATGACATCATGGCACGTTATTATTATAAACATGACACATTGGCATGATGTTATTATAAACATGACATCATGGCACGTTATTATTATAAACATGACACATTGGCATGATGTTATTATAAACATGACATCATGGCACGTTATTATTATAAACATGACACATTGGCATGATGTTATTATAAGCATGACATCTTGGAACCATATTATTATTACTGTTAAATAGTAAATTATACCGACCTTCATTAGATGGGCTTTTGCACACATAATTTTCGCCTTTCCTGTCAAAGAAATAACCGCACAAGACAACCGCAATCTCTATCCATATAGCATACCGCTCCTCGGCAATTGGTATATTCGGAGTATTGTTGACAGCATGAGCTGGCGATCCGCCATTTTCGCTGCATATAAATGTTGTCACAGTTGTATTGTTGATAAATTTCGTCTTGCGTTTGTCGATTATCGTCTTCCTCATTATACTCTTTAGTTCAAGCACAACGTCGGCCTGTTGGAACAACATGGTAACTGTTATCGAAGGTTACGAATACGGGATCCACAGGAAAAAACCAAATCACAAGCGCATCAGAGTAATTGTGACCACTCGTGACACCATCTTTAACCGACAACCGTGTTACCGTGTTTAAAGCGTGTCGAAAATAGACGGCAGTCAGGGCTCAGGATACAGTGCATGAACTCGCCCAACTACACTCGAAACCACAAGACATAATTATATACACAGATGGCTCTGTTAGCAGAAACACACATAAAAGCGGTTGGGGTTTTGTTGCCTACAGAAATGGCGTGAAGTTGGTTGACAAATCTTCAGCATATTCTACTGTCACATCGAGCATGAGGATGGAGATAGAGGGAGTTACAGCAGCTCTTAATCGGTTGATAACTGATACATCAACACACGCGGTAATACTCACAGACTCTCAAAGCATGTTGCGCAAGATAGAAAAGTTTATGCTAAGAAAAGAATGGTGGGACTTATTGAGCATCTCAGTTGTCCAAAGCATTACATGGATATTCTGCCCTGGTCATGCTGGGGTCAGAGGAAACAAGAGAGCCGACTTATTGGCAGGCAATGCGGCGATAGATGGCACATTGCTGAGAAGAGATAACACAGATTTAATAAAGGCAGTAATATATTCATTTCAAGATGCAGATGATATCAATCAGGTTGAGAACGTACACATACAGAGAATGTTAGAAATGGGAGTATTGTGAGGGGAGGGAAAGTAAATTTTTTTGGAAAGATCACACAATCAACACCTGACCGGAACTATGAGTCTACATACACTGGATGGCTGCTGGAATGGAGGTCGGAGCACTTATGGGAATGTCCCGCGTGCTGTGAAGCCAGTTTCTAATCAAGAATCACGAGGTATTATTATTGTTATTATTATTATAAACATGATACCATAGCATGTTATTATTATTATTATTATTATTATTATTATTATTATTATTATTATTATTATTATTATTATTATTACTATTATTATTATTATTATTATTATTATTATTATTATTATTATTATTACTACTACTACTATTATTATTATTATTATTATTATTATTATTATTATTATTATTATTATTATTATTATTATTATTATTATAAGCATGACTCCATGGCACGTTATTATTAACAAGACTAAAAAAGGTTTATACAAAATATATTTTTTCAGCCATACAAAGTGTATTAGTGGCTATGTCGTCAAACTTGTTTGCTGGGAGACGGGTAAGTGTGGTTGATAACTTTCACTCTCATTTTTGGTCTTTCCACTACTCATTTTACTCCACCAATTTCTGCCACAGTAAAAAATATAACATAAGAATAACAGATCTATATAAATTACGTTTATGATTATAACATCCGACTTTTTTAAGAGCTTTTGATATCTGCCACATTCTGAATGTGTTTATTGTTGAAGTTTTACGGGGCAAATGTATCACAAATCTATCACAATCACTGCGCATAGATTCTGCTCTAGTGGTTCTATTCATCTATCACAATCACTGCACATAGATTCTGTTATAGCGGATGTATTGATCTATCACAATCACTGCACATAGATTCTGTTCTAGTGGTTATGTATTTCCTTGTCTGTCTTAATTACCTTTAATCATATCATATTCATTATAATCTATTTATTTGTCAGATAAATATAGTCATGTATATAAAGCATAATATGCATAAAAAATAAGACGTTAAAAAAGCGCCTCTTCAATAGACCATGCCTAGTTTTACTACTGTTGGTGAGTGATTTAGCCACTACACTACCGCGGCTCCCTTTTCACTGATTCGTTGGAAATATAATAGTAACTCAGCGGTGATTTTCAAGGCCAAACCTTATACAGTGTAGCTTGTTATATAAAATCTGACCTATGGCCAGATAATATATAGTTAAAGCATAAAGTGTATCAAACCCAGTGTATCAAACCCAGTACTGTAGAATTTCTTATCGAAATGAATACATCTAATCACATCACCAATACAAGGTGCTTCATTAGCTTTCTAAACACGGACATAATCACATCACCAATACAAGGTGCTTCATTAGCTTTTTAAACACAGACATAATCACATCACCAATACAAGGTGCTTCATTAGCTTTCTAAACACGGACATAATCACATCACCAATACAAGGTGCTTTATTAGCTTTCTAAACACGGGCATAATCACATCACCAATACAAGGTGCTTCATTAGCTTTCTAAACACGGACATAATCACATCACCAATACAAGGTGCTTCATTAGCTTTCTAAACACGGGCATAATCACATCACCAATACAAGGTGCTTCATTAGCTTTCTAAACACGGATATAATCACATCACCAATACAAGGTGCTTCATTAGCTTTCTAAACACGGACATAATCACATCACCAATACAAGGTGCTTCATTCGGTTTCTAAACACGGACATAATCACATCACCAATACAAGGTGCTTCATTAGCCTTCTAAACACGGACATAATCACATCACCAATACAAGGAGCTTCATTAGCTTTCTAAACACGGACATAATCACATCACCAATACAAGGTGCTTCATTAGCTTTTTAAACACGGACATAATCACATCACAATACAAGGTGCTTTATTAGCTTTCTAAACACGGACATAATCACATCACCAATACAAGGTGCTTCATTAGCTTTCTAAACACGGACAAGCCCATACTACCTCGAAATCGTAGTGGCAAACGTACTATCATTGTCGTTCTTTTCATACTCCATGCCGTGTGGCGTTGGTTATCATGACTTTCTACAGGCTACTATTTCGTGTGTTGTCAACCATTTCTGATACCCATGTTCTCCCATGTCATAATATTAGGTTGTCATTGTTCTATTCTAACGTATTGAAGATAAGAGAAACATGTCAAACTTGTTATATGTAACGAGAAACTACTAGCTATCAGGGTTATCCTGCAGAAAATAGTTGAGGGTGGAAGGATTAGAGGTGATAAATAATATATTGTTTTGATAACGTCAATAAATTAACAGGTCGTGATTTGTACTCACTCCGTCGTATGACTGAGTATAGGTATGAATGGTGTACTTTTTGTACTGAATGTTCAAATGTTGCGCCCTTGCAACACTAACAGGTTACGGGTTTTATTATTATCGTTGCTATTATTATTATCATCATTATTATTACTATGTTTCAGTCTGTGGTATTCGTCCTGCTTATTTTAAATCTGCAACACGGGTGGTAGGAGGAGATGAAGTCAAACCAGGAACGTGGCCTTGGATGGCTTCGTTACATGGGGGAAGCGCCCAAAAATTCTTCTGTGGCGCTACAGTTATCGATCCACAGTGGATCCTGACGGCTGGACATTGTGTTGGATCAGGGTATGTTATGTAGCTATATCTACGACAATAAGAGAACAAAGTTTGTATGGACAGTTGGAACGGTCAGTTGGACAGCTCCAGCTGTGTCTGTTAAAGTGCAAGTCGTGGGAATGTTTTAGCTATTATCCTAACTAGTTATGTTAATTTACTATATGTTTTATTCTATTTAATTTAATTTTGTGTTGTATTGGTTATTCTTCTTCTTCTTTAGTGTTCATTCTCAAACTCCCACTGGATCTCCTATGTAGCACGACCATGGTCCTACTAGATTTTCAGCAGGATGTAGTCCAGAGAATGGAAATTCGTTGTGTCGACGTTTTATTTGCGCCAATGGCCCGAAACATTCGTCATTGGTTATAAGCAGGGCGGATTCAACTGTAAGCTCGGGCAGAGAGTAGAGAAGCGGAAATACAAATGTGTTTCCAGACTTAGACTCAATTGATGTACAGTATTAGCTTCATTGTACTAAAGTTTCCCTACAAGTAGCCCGTACTTATCAACAGATCATCCCGCCTACTGTTGAGAGTTCAACTCAGAACACGTAACTGGATAGCTTCAATCGATAACTCCCACCGACAAAAGACCAAGAATCTTTCTTACGCGAACAGGGTCCATGTGATGCAATACGAATGTACTTTTATTTAATATAATTCTAGCATATCATGTTATTGTTCAAATGATATCAGCATATCATTGTTGCTATTCAAATATTGTTGAATTTGTATGCATCTCTTCTACTGCATTAGAGAACTTGTTTAACGTCGGTATGTGATGTGGATACGGAAGATATATTTCACATGCAATTGAAAGATTAACAAACAATAATTAGAGAAATTACTTCATTTTTATAGGACTAGAAAGTTTTCTTGGTGTCGATCAAGACCGACAGAAGTAGAATTTAGTGAAACGTCGCCAGATTAATTAATATAGTACCATTTATCAGAATACGCTTTGTCACATTTATCAGAATACGCTTTGTCACATTTATCAGAATACGCTTTGTCAGTTTAACACATAATGATCTACATTAGACTTTACTCAACAACCCTCTAAATGGTGGCGTCAATGTAGTACATAGGCTATGTTAACAGGGAATGCACCCAGATATTTTTTTAATGATGTTGCAAAGATGTTATTAACACAGTTGCATGCCGTGGAAATTCAATTATATGACACTTTAAATTTTAGAGTCCGTGAAAAAAGTTACTGGATGGTAAAAACTGGAAGCACAAGACGTATTGCATACTCAGAGCACCGACAGGTCAGGAAGGTTAGAGCTCTCTATTCACACCCAGATTTCAGCATGAATACTGTGGACAATGACATTGCGCTGATCCAGTTGGAGAAACCTCTTGCTATGAACGACTTTGTACGACCCATCTGTCTGCCAGATCATCTACCAAATATAGGGACAAGATGTTATGCCACAGGCTGGGGGAAAACAACTCAAGAGGGTAAGTAATAGTCTTCTTCTTCATCTTCTCCTTCGCAGTTTAATATGTTCACACAGCAAGTCCAGTTTTCTTGATATGTGCAGCTGTATTTGGAATCTTATCAAGACTCTCATACTTTCTGTGGATATCTGTATCTGTGGGCCAGTGCTGCTCCCTCAACTTCTTTAGTGTAATGCAGCCTTTCAGAGCCCATTCCGCAGTTTGTGCTGCCTGCCACCCACATGAACACACAGGTCTTTGTCTATGTATTTGGTTTTCTTCAATCATAATGTCTTCTTTTCTGGTGTAAACGATGATCGCTTGTTCATCTGTCGAAATAATGATTGTTGTATTTTGAATGGTCGATTTTTATACTAGTTTATGGGTCCTCTTTTACTGGTATGGGATTTCTGGTCTTTTTGTTCCTGTGTTTCTCTATCTTATGTTTCTTCTAGTATATCTGTCTTTTATTTCCTAATTTTACCAGATCTTGTAGTTCCATCTTAGCTTAGCTGGTCTTGTAGTTCCATCTTAGCTTAGTTGGTCTTCTAGTTCCCTCTTAGCTTAGTTAGTTGATCTTGTAGTTTCATCTTATCTTAGTTGGTCTTGTAGTTCCATCTTAACTTAGTTGGTTTTGTAGTTCCATCTTAGCTTAGTTGGTCTTGTAGTTCCATCTTAGCTTAGTTGGTCTTGTAGTTCCATCTTAGCTTAGTTGGTCGTGTAGTTCCATCTTAGCTTAGTTGGTCTTGTAGTTCCATCTTAGCTTAGTTGGTCTTGTAGTTCCATCTTAGCTTAGTTGGTCTTGTAGTTATTGTTTCGTTTATATAGCAACAATATGTGTTGAGCAATGTAACCTGTTCAGTGTTTCATAAAGCCGCTCCCCTTTTCGACCCTACAATGCACCATGTAATCCTCTTAACCCTGCATCTCACCAACCTGTGGGAGGATGTAGTTTTCGCTCACTTTGAAAAGTGTTGTTTTTGGATTATTCGATTATTTTGAACATGTTTACTGTTTTATGATATTTTTAACATGTTTACTGTTTTATGATAAACAATGCATGGTACTGAGAAACACCATGTCATGTACACAGTTAAAATTATATTAAAATCTGTGAACTAAGAAAATTGGATGAATAGATGGTCAATGAGAAACACTAGGACGGAAATCTATAAATATATGACCAGCCCAAATCCTAAAGACAACATCAACCTCCTGGGAAGAAAAGACCAGAGTATCATCTTCAGACTGCGTACACATCATGTACAGCTTAACAATCACCTGAACAGAACCACAACACACTCCAGGATGCCGGCTGTGTACTCATCTCTATGAAACTGTTGACCACCACCTTTTCGAATGCCCAGCGCTGGATGACGTCAGGAAAATGCTTCTCCCTCCAGTGCCAGATAAATGGATCACATTATATGGAACAAAACAACAGCTCAAAACACATGCATATATCACAAAATAGCATTGGGTCATAGGGCATTATTCCATGGACTGCTGGATCAGCAACCAACCAACAAACCAACCAGAAACACCTTGTGACAGTCCCGAACATGTGCTCGTAAGGTGTTGAATTAATTTTTTCCAAAAAAAAGTGCCACGTTTTTCTCCATCAAGAAAAGCAACGAACTAGTTCCAGGTCCAAGTACTACCTTCACGACCCAGCAAAGAAGACACAATGTTACAAGCACCCTCCAGATCAATAGCCATTGCAATAATCTTTTTCGTGTACTGCTCTCCTTCTTTAATATCAAATACCATTGTTACAGGATTATCAGAACTTCATTTCCTTGTCTGTTTACAGCCCATTGCCATTATTCAGGAATGATGTGATCTGACTCTGTATGTTCTAAAATGACCTCTTCAACGCCGCTGTTATCTTCTACTTAAATTTGTCCTTAGATGTCCCTTAAAATTACAATAAAGTTTTTTTAATCATTATTCGATGATTGCTGGTAATGGAGTGTAAAGGGTACCGCAATGCTCTCGGCGAATCAAATAACCAAGATCTCAAAAGTATTTCCCCGTGGAGTACCCTGGAAACAGAAATACAGCTGCTCGTGCGGATTCTGGATAAAACTTTTGAGCATCGTGTCCGTGAATGTGGAGGTAGCAGATGGAAAGAGAATTGACTGGAAAAAAAGACATGAAATATCTTCGAAACCACTGTATCAGCACATGCCGCAGGACTGACGGCATACAGTGAAGCTAGTCAGTGCGGGGAAACATTGGAGAGATGCACATGGTACGAAGTGGTGAGAGGTTGAGAAAAATATTAAGTCTCGGTGTGTCAGTCATCTTAATGATAGCATAATAGGTACACTGAGAGGCAAGCACAGAGCTAGAGGGCAGCGTCATGTGCAAATAAAACGGGAAAACGTTTCAAGGAAGTCGGTACTAAAGTAATGTTAGCTCGAGACAAGCTTATATTAAAGTTACCTGTGATCCCAGCACTGCCCAAACTCTACTGTCGTGTTTTTTGTTTTTTGTTTATATCGGAACCATGCTCGAGGAAAGAAAAGGTTCAGTACCGGGTGGGCACAGGCACAACCTCCAAGGAGACAAGCTCTGTTCAGCTGGATAACAAAAGCTAGTCCCCGACGCTCCTAAATATGTATGTAGACTCAGAATATGCATAAATGTGCATAATATAATACGCCCCGAGCGAAAATCCACGAATATCCGTGCTGATTATCATGAAGCGAATGCAAAAAAAAAAAAAAAAAAAAAACAATATTACTTATAATTTTATACCACAATAAAATTTTTCTTTCTAGATTCATATTAATATTTATTGAAATTGCGACAAATGAAACCAAAAGACAATGAAGTTTTACAAATCACAAAGACATTCGCCGATTTGACCAAAAGATGTTATCAAGGACGGAACACAAGATTCAACGCTTTAGAGCAGCACCGTCCAAAGACACAGCACAAACAATCAATGATCTGAAGTCATCTGTATTCCATCCATCTACAGGAGGTGTTTCCCTTGGGATGGGAAGGTAGTCCTGTGCCTAAATAAATGTGTCATTCGTGCGTTTCGTGTGTAAAAATGTGATGACCTGTGGCTTTCCACACAACAGAGCTCCTAGCTAAATTAATTTGGACCCCCCCCCTTTCGTTACGTTTTTGATTATTATTGCAATTTTTGGAGTCATACTTGGAGTCGCATACCAAAAATAACCAAGATCAACCAATAAATTTCACGCAAATCGGAAAGAAGTTCATGTTTACGTTTTAGTTAACGAATCTATACCGCCGACGGTCGTGAATGACTTTTTTTGTAAAAACATCGCTAAACGGGGAGAGGGTGGGGGGAAGGTTTTGGCTGTTGGCCATCCTTCTGCCAAATTCCTAGTACTAAAAGTCATGTTCCAATTCACTAGAGGGGAAGGAGGTGAACTTCCAAAACCTCCTCTTCGTATCTACAAGCCCATCCATAAACCCATAACTCATCAAGATCGTTGAGATACTTCATTGGATGTGCCAATACACAGTGCTAAAGCGATTTATAGCGTCTATGATTTGTCAATACACTGTGCTCCAGCGATATATATCGTCCATGATGCGGATAAGTGTTTACAAATCTTGACCTGTACGTTCTTTGATATTGTCTTCCATGGTTTTCTTTGGCTTCATATGCTTATTTCACTTTTAACTGTACCCTTCAAGGTCGATTTTTGACAGGTAATCATGCTTGCATACATGTCGAAACAATGGTTGTTTTCATCTTTTTACTATTTAAATTAATTATTCCCGTGAACATGCTAGATTCTCTACTTTATTTATTACGTACACATTTGTCTTCCCCAATCTATAGGAAATGCTCAAAATTAATCTATAACACTTGCATTTGAAGACTTGTATCCACCTTTCTATGTCTACAGTGTGTACTCCTCTCTGATAACCAGACAGCATATTTATATAGCACTAGTGTTATATATTCTTCTTCTTCTTCTTCTTTCGTTCGCTAATAATGTCTATATCTGCAGTGTTGTTTCTTGTATAAATTGGACAGTGTTTTCCATTTCTTGTTTTGTACCATAAAGTTTAACATTCATTGGTGTATCAGAAGGCCAGTATGTGCATCTTAATGTGTCATAGTTTGCACATTCTTGAAGGATATGTTCTTAAGTCTGGTTGACTTGTCCACAATTACACTTTGCTGTTGTGCCAATTTTAAATTTTGTATACATATTGCTGTTTAGTCTATTGTATCCAGTTCTCAGTCGAAATATGATGACCTGTTCTTGTCTGTTAAGTAGGTGGTAGTCGTCCCGTGGAGGTAAGTTAGGCTTTCGTTGTGCTTTTATCATGGATTTCTTTTGGTGATAGCTGATTGGTACATCCGGTTGCTGCATGTTAGCACCTTCCTTGGCGAGTTGATCATCTCTCTCATTTCCTGCTATTCCACAGTGTGATGGAATCCATTGCAGTATAACTCTACACCTATTTTGTACTATGGACAATACCTCTTTTAACTCTGGAAGTTTATTGGATTGTTGTGCCTCTAGTAATGACTTTGCATCTGTAATTATTACAATAGGGTGTGAGGTCCTGTCCAATGTTAACAGTTTCTCTGCAACTGTATAAATAGCTTTGACTTCAGAGTCATAGTTGTTGCAATAATTCCCTGTTGGTGTACAAGTGGTATCAGTGGTGCCATCTGGGTATTCTACATATACACCACTTCCTCCATTTTTTACTGCATTCTGTGCTGATCCATCTGTATATACTCTGGTCCATAGATCACTTGGGTAAACATCATCAAGGAAACTGAGAGCTGCTACTCTTTTCTTCAGATTATTCTGATGTTCATCCCCATGCATACCTGCTACTGTTGTTTGGATGGTCACTGGTAGGCATGTCCGTTTTTCCCATGGGGTGTGTTCTGGTTGAGATGTCAGTGGTATTGTTATCTCTGGCAGATCCGATACCTGTCTACGTAGACGCTTGGCCTGGTGTATGAAGCTGCTTCTTTTAAGCCGTCCTTGTGACCGATTCTGGAATCTTTCCTTCATTGGTTGACAATGGTGGGAAAGAAACTTTTCTCCATGAATTATAATTTTAGTATCTCTACGCTCTTTCAATGACTGCATCCCTTCGATATTCTGCATTTCTATGATTGGTGTGGATCTCATTGCGCCTGTAATGATTCTAAGTGCTTGGTTCTGTACTCTATCTAGGTTTTGTAGTGTAGTGGTTGATGATAAACTCCATGATGTGTTATATATTCTGATATTTACTCCAACACTGATATTGCTTTTCACTATCGATTAGATTTAGTCTTGCCATGGCAACTAAGGCCATCTCCGGCCTTATATTTAATTTAGTTTTCGAATTTTCCATCACTGTATAAGAAGGATCCTAAATATGTAAAAGGCTTCACTTCTTCAAGTTATTTATTCACTTCTTTACTTATTTGTCATAACCTTGTTTATGCTTCTGTGTGTTTTGTTTACCAGGATCTTACTATTTTTGGTGCTGATACATATTTAAATGAACGTTTTTTATGCCAACATTCTGTTATCAGTGTCAGACATGGGCTCTGACAACAGCCCAGCAGAGAAAACTTACAACACGTGAGATGAAAAGTCGCAAGTAACCAAACTAGACAAACTGAGAAATTATAAAATGAGAAGAATAATTGGTATAATACCATGCACATAATACATTCAGAAACAACAAATAAAATGGTTTGGACACCTTATGAGAATGAACTATAACCAACTACCAACAAGAACATATAACATAAGATCAGGATACAATGCCAGAAGAAGACCTAAAACAAGATGGATAAATAACATCAAGACAGCACTGAACATAACGAATTCAACGTAGCCAAGGCGACACATATGGCCTTGGATAAACAGTTAAAGCTCCCAGTCACGACCCCTACACTTAACATCAAGTGTGGATATTCTTACCACCTGGCTATAAACAATAGACTACTGCATACAATTTCTGATCCTCTCTGAAATATCTGCAGATCTAGGATATGAACCTGCCTTGAGACAAGTTTCCGTCGATGTTACTTCTTGGGAAGCTTGCAGACTGGCCGTGAACAAGAACGACAAGGAGATCCCTTACAAACTGACACAGAATATGTTTTGTGCCGGAGGAGCTCACGCTCATGATGCCTGTCAGGTAAATAGGCAGGTTGATAACTCACTCTTATGATGTTTATCAGGTAAATAGGCAGGTTGATAACTCACTCTTATGATGTTTGTCAGGTAAGTAGGCAGGTTGATAACTCACTCTTATGATGTTTATCAGGTAAGTAGGCAGGTTGATAACTCACTCTTATGATGTTTATCAGGTACGTAGGCAATACGAACTCACTCGTATGATGACTGTCAGAAACAAATACAGATGAATATCCCGCTGAAGTTGGCGGTCAGAAAAGAAGACAGAGAGTTTATCTAGTGCTAATGGTCGGTCATTCGGACAGTAGTCGTTGTTGAGGTGGAGTTCTGTACTTTCTATCCTGATGTGGAATATCTGGTATTTCGTTCCTTCCTTCCACATGTTTCAATTTATTTTCTCTGATAACCAAGACGTTCTTTAAAACATGATTTACGTTGTGATGCTGGTTTACAGTGGAACTGCGTCATTTACGCCTTCCGGTCAAGCATATCCGATTTTGACGTGTTTGCGGCTATGTCTACATAAATATATTTATATCTCTTTTTTTTTAAATTTAGTCTAATGTTCCTTAAAGCGTATTATGAAAGTATTGTTTCGTGGTCAGCACTAGAAAACTAATGTTTTGCTTGAAAACTTTCTGTTATAATTCTCCATATCGGTTTCCACTCAATGAGTGTCTTCTTGGTTTCCGGTGACATCATTAATGCAACTTTCTCTGAGTGTGATTGCATCCTCATTTCCAAAATACATTAAATGTTCCCCTTTACGTAGTATTATGCGCTGCCATGCTCCATTACATCTTGTCTCGACAAGTCTGAGGAGATATGTTTTATCTTTTCATTTCCTTCGTCTGATATTTCACTTTCATAAATGGTTCCGATGTTCCAGTTCCCTATTATGTTTTTGTACATACATTCTTAGAATTATCGACGACTTGAATTTATATACATGTTCTTCATCAGACAGCATCGTTTACCCGATATTTTAGATTTCCTTCTAAAACAACTAAACGTCAGTGAACATATCGTATATATACACACTAGATTCGTTTGGAACCTGTCGTCCGTCGGATGAAATTTTTTGAAATCACCGTATGGGAACAAAAGAGAGTATAACATCATACATTCCATAGCTAATGCATCGAATACAGTCCATAACCAATACTTTATGAATGAATAAATACTAATGTCGCGGTGATAGGGTGGTGTTCCATCTTCGTTGACGAAAGCCATTGCAACCTCGTTAGATGTTTGTTCATTATAGCGAGGTTGATCAGATTGACGATTGGCTTGAAGACCATGTTTACTATTGGAATTTCTCTTCCAGTTTGAGCAGCGTTCTGAATAACTCTTGTTTCAATATCACGCGTTAACTGATACGATTATACTAGTCTATTGTGTTGACGAAAAAATCGATGGATTGTATCACAAATATCTGATTCGCATGTATCATTTGCTTGTGTGCTTGTCGAACGTCTGTTGCTTGAGTACTGTCCAAAACATACAACTGAGCGAACTGTGGAACTTTATTGTATGGCGGTTGTATATAAGAAGTGCTATGATACGTTTGTCCATGAAATTGTAAAACATATGGACCTCGACCATGACAAACCGTAATTTTTGCTTCCATTTGCGCGAAAATAAGAGCTCTATTATAAGAGCGAATATTCTCGCGAAACTGTGTGTATTTAGGGCGTGTATTATCGGAGAGCATCAAGCGCTGGAACTTGGGATACTCCAGCTTATTACCATGGATGTCTTGTAGCTTTAGGACCATGATCTTTCCCTTTCGGCAACAACTTGTAAACTTGCCATAGTTAGGACGTTCATCGAAAACATTTGTAGCACCTCAAAAGTGACATATAATATCGACAACTCCACTTTCAAAATAATTGTTAATTGCTTGACTTCGACGCATTTATGACAATGAGTGAGCCTCAGAATCTGCAGCTCGCCGACTCTGTGTCTGCTCAACAGTTTCATGCTGTCTGCGACGACGTTGGTATTTTCTATTCATAGCTTGTTGATCTTCTATTTGTGCTGTGGATTCTGCTTAGCTCGACGCCGATACAAACCAGCAATTCGTGTTTGTCTTTGTTGAAGGGTTTCTTGATCAATTCTTTGAATCTCTTTTTCAATTATATAGTCACAAATGATGGCAGATGTGAAACAGAAGTTAAAAGGAAAATAAGAATGGCTAAAAGTACCTTCAATGAGAAAATTATTAATATCTAAACACATTACAAACAAGTTAAAAATGAGAATTATAAAATGCTATATCTATTCTATATTAATGTATGGCTCAGAAACATGGACACTAAATAAACAATTAGAAGACAAAATTGATGCCTTTGAGATGTGGGTATATAGAAGAATATGGAGAACATTATGGAAGGAGAAGAAAACAAATAAAGAGTTGCTAAAGCCACTTAATATGAAGAAAGAACTACTAAGAGGAATAAAGATCAGGCAAATAAAATATTTTGGACACATTAAAAGACATGACACCTTATTGAAGACCTTACTTGAGGGTAAAGTCAAAGGAAGGCGAGCAAGAGGTAGGCAGAGATACAAGTGGGAGAGTAACATCACACGAAGGACAGGTTACAATCTGGCAGAGTGCACCACCAAGACAAGAGACAGAGATGTTGGAGATCAGTTGCAGCCAACCTTCGTTGCGGAGACGTCACTTGATGATGATGATTCAATTCTATGTCTATTTCCTACAGAATATGCAGCGCGAATCCGAGCGACTCGACTTCGACGACTCAACCATCTAGCTTTTCGCTCTTTTGTTGTTTTTAACGCTTTCTTACGATTTGATCATCTTCATTCATCATTTAAATCAAAATATATGTATATTTTAAATATAATGTATTTTAGATCATTTTAACCACAAGCCATACAGAAATATATATATCTTCCTTCATTAGACAAAGGCGTTGGACTTACATCGGCCATGTTCTCAGAATGAACAGCCTAAGAATTCCCCAGCAATCACTATATTGGGTGCCACCTGGAGTAAGAAGAAGAGGGAGACCTAGAGAAACTCTACGAAGAACCATTAATAGAGAAGGCATGTCAATGAACCTAAACAACACGCAACAATTGAAAGACCTGGCAACACAAAGACAGAAATGGAAAGCTATGGTTTCTGCCCTATGCGCCGCCTATGGCCCTGGAGGAACATAACATAACATACAGAAATGTAGTGTTAGCGCATCAATAAAATGTGCATACAAGAATTCCGTATGCTTTGAACAGCGTCACGATATCAATCGTTTTGATTGGATGTCGCACGCAATTCTGTGACGCATATTTGCAATTTACAGAGCATTCATGAGATCTGACAGAATAGTAACGCAAAATGAGGTAAACAGGTTACTAAAACACTTACCTAGCCTATTAATAAAAATATATTTTAAAAAGTATATATAAAAAACATACAATAAAACTAAACAGGACAATTCTCCACGTATCGGCTCAAATTGAACCTTTTTCAAGAGACAAACAACAGAAAACGACAAAATAAAAAACAAAATAGATGATCTGACAGAACACGTCTATTATATTATAGATGTACTACATATATATTAGTACAGTACATACTATATCTATTATATTCACAGGGAGACAGTGGTGGTCCTCTGGTCTGTCGGATGGATAACGCAACTGACCATTGGTATCAAGGAGGAATCGTGTCGTGGGGCGTTGTCTGTGGACAGCCCAATACACCGGGTGTGTACACCAAGCTTCCACGTTATATCAACTGGATTCAAGAAGTCATTGCCAATTATTCATATCCTGTGGACGGTTCAAAGAATCCGGATTAATCTTGAAGACATAAATATTCCTACATCGTAGATTAATTCAATAGCCAGTCATTCATCGACATACTTAATCATTATAATCCATATTTCTTTCTCTGTCTGGCACTTATTTCAGTTGACGGATTTTTCTCATCTCTTTTCAGTGGCTTGTTTTATGCTGTGCGTTTTACTGTAATAAAGTGGTCCTGGTGTTATGCAAGAATTCTATGATAGAGCAACTGCTATGTCAGATTGTGAATGCGGTTATTACTTGTGGTATATGAAGATAAGTAACATTACAAATGTGTGTGTGTGAAGCCATGCAGTCATACAAACTGTGTGGTAAAAAGTGAAAAAACAGTAGTACAGTATTAATACCGTCGTAGGCTTTCATGTGACTGGGTGGCTGCATACAAAGTGATATAATACATCTTCTACATACACGGGCCTTTCTGAGTAGGAGGTTTCTACTCAAGATAGTGCATGCTGCTGAGGGGTAAGGTCTCATAGGTGTGAGCATCCACACAAGTGTGAGCCTCCACGCAAGTGTGAGCATAAACGCAGGTATGAGCATCGCACAGTCGACTCAGCTATAATTGTGTACATCGTTCTTTGATGTTATTATAGAAGAAAAATTGAATTAACGTGGTCACATTGCTTCCAAATGTTGAAGCCTAGTGTACGAAACTATACAACATAGGAGCACTTTGCGACAATGTCTGCCACACGACTACAATCTATCAATCAAGTGTCATGACGAACGGCGCATGCGATCATGTTATTCCACAGTTCTGCCTCTTGCATTGTTATTTATTTATTATCATTACTTGTGTTGTTCTACGTATTATCGTATTATCGACTAGTGCTGTTAATAAGGTCAGTTTGTGACATTATCTTGTGCCACAGTGACAATCCATCCAACAACTTCTCTCTTTGTCTTCCCCTGTCGTTTCCGCCCTTTATCGTTCTGATGATGACTAAATATTCAAGTCTTGCTCCTTTCCTACGACCAAACTAGACTTGTTTGTCCCGACATTAGATTACTAAAATTTAGTTTATCCTAACATCACATTACTAAGACTTGTGTGTCCCGACATCAGATACTAAGACTTCTTTGTCCTGACATCACATTACTAAGACTTGTTTATCCTGACATCAGACTACTAAGACTTGTTTATCCTGATATCAGATTGCTAAGACATGTTAATCCTGACATCAGATTGCTAAGACTTGTTTGTCCTGACATCAGATTACTAATACTTGTTTGTCACGACATCACATTACTAAGACTTGTTTATCACAACATCACATTACTAAGACTTGTTTGTCACGACATCACATTACTAAGACTTGTTTATCACGACATCACATTACTAAGACTTGTTTGTCACGACATCACATTACTAAGACTTGTTTATCACGACATCACATTACTAATACTTGTTTGTCACGACATCACATTACTAAGACTTGTTTATCACGACATAAGATTACTAAAATTGTGTTTCTCCTGACATCAAATTACTAAGACTTTTTTATCCCGACATCAGATTACTAAGACGTTTGTCCCGACATCAAATTACCATGACAAATTATAACAATAGAAATGGATTAAAAAATAATAATATCACAAATAGAAATAATGTTATTTTAATGAATGTTAAAGATACAATATTTGAACTAACTAATAGGTGGTCATATCATATCTGATAAAAACATTAAATGTGTTATATAAATTAAAGTTATCATTGCACTGTCTTTAACCTGCCAATATGGTTGTTGCGGATGTCAAGAATCGCCGGTACATGCCATCATGTCCTGACATCATCGTGATACTATAATGTCTGCTTAAATATTGCATCTCACTATTGGTTTACATCACAGAGGAGTATGATTTCATTATTCGGTTTTTTAATCAGTGAAATGACGTGTAATTTATTAGTTTATTAAGCATATACGAAGAGAGGAGAAGCAGAAAGAAGAGCCAATGGTAGACCTAGAGTACGCTGGATCGACAACATCAAAGAGGCATTACACAAACACCAAATAACATTATCTGAAGCTGCCAGAAAAGCGAGAACAGGAACATTGTATCTCCCTCGACACCCGTAAAGGGTAAAAGAGGAAGTAAAGAAGAAGAAGTGACCCCAGATGCATCTTTCAACGTCTCGTACAGGAAAGCAACCAATAGGCTGTGACATTGTCACACATCTAAACATTACCAAAGGTGTAGCAAAGGTGTCACCACATACATGATGTACTGTAGTACCACAAAGTGCCTGCAAGGCTGATGTCATGGCAGTTCCGATGAAGCTGGTCGTGCATGAGTAGTTAAACACACGAGAAAGATATTTTTCTCTACATCATCCCAAGCACTATATAGACACTGGGTGACTTGCATAGAACGCAATGGTGATATTTAAACATTATACAGTGGTATGATTTTATTTCAGAATATATTCTACAAAAACATATTATTCAAGTTTTTTTTCAGAATATATTCTACAAAAACATATTATTCAAGTTTTTTTCAGAATATATTCTACAAAAACATATTATTCAAGTTTTTTTTCAGAATATATTCTACAAAAACATATTATTCAAGTTTTTTTTCAGAATATATTCTACAAAAACATATTATTCAAGTTTTTTTTCAATTTGAAGCACTCGTGCACAGAATTTCTCCTTGATTGTAATGTCTTTGTAATCAAAGCAGATGTGAATATGTACCGCAAGCTATTTATCTTTACAGTATCCGACTAGATATCAAAAACCTTCGAAATGGTCAATGCCATTTATTGGTCAGCGCTTTTCATTGAATGACAACACAATACAATATACGCAGTGACCAAAACGTTGAATAAAAAGCGCTGAACAGCCAAATGGAATGTCCAGTTCGAATGTCTTTTTTTTTTGTCGGCTGTGTAATATCTATTGTTGTTATATTATTGTTGCAAACAGTATATATGAGCGTTTAGCAACGTTTAAATCAGTATTTGATACTACAAGTAGTTGAATTGTGATCACACTTGATGACTTGTGGTAGCAGGACACATTTAGACATAGAGGCCACTCATTATTAACAATAACCTTCTCTTTTCTCCTAATCCCTTCAGTTCGCTTGTCTAGTTAGTTGTCATGTCATCATCATGACACTCCGAACAAGTCTATAGCTGCTTCAATGTTATGTTTAGTATGTCCTTCAGCAAGTGGTAACTCATTGTTCTGGTTCTGTGTTAGATGATAACTCTTCTTTATTTTCCTGTATGTCTCTCGTTTCTTGCAAAATCATGCTTCAATCCCAGGTTCTACATTCTAGCCATAGATACGGAAGAAGACGCACACCCCACATCTTCCAACTGGTGAAATTATCGCATTCAACAAATCAGCACTGTCCATTGAAATGTCACTAGTCAATGTGACTACAATGGCAAGTCTACATCTGCTCTTTCATTTCCCTCAACACCCACGTGTCCAGATACAAAAATGTTGGTAACTCACTTGAGCTCAGATTTTGTCATCGACCCTAACGTCGTCGTAAATAGCACAATTGAATCTTTCGATGGATACACTTAAAATCAGAAATAAAACAGACACCTATAGCAATCTGTTAATCCAGCCATATCATTGCCTTCCTCACTGCTATCACCTTTATCGGTATACTACTAGTGATTGTATAACATACAAGTCGACAAAAACTACTTTTGTAATGGTGAAACAGTTTAAGCTTTGTATGAATAAATTCATCCCCAAAATAAATCCACTTTGATTAGATCCACCTTTTCTCAAATAACTTCCAATCCCCAATTGATATAAGAAATAACAGCAGAATTGCTTGCATTTAAAAAAAAATCAAAACAAATAAACAAACGGCATGCGACTGGTTTGTCATATATTTAAAGGCATGACACCATTCTGTGTAAAAAAAACAGAAATATCCTTCACAGATCAGTTGAGAGATTAAGGAGAATAGCTGAAAAAAAGAAAATCGTATATTGATATTAGCAAGGAATTGTCATGGCATGATTTGTTTCCCACTTATCAGTATAGTTAAAGGTAGGTATGTTTGGCGGGATATTTGTACTGATGGATCCGATGTGACACTCATATGACATAAGTTTTGTATTTGTAGTTATTATTAGTACTATTACTACTACTATTGTTATTATTAATGTTATTGTTATTATCATTGTATTATTTATTTTAATTGGCTCAGTATAATCACTTTGATATATCTTTATAATGTGACCCATATGATGCGTATATATATATATATATATATATATATATATATATATATATATATATATATATATATATATATATATATAGAGAGAGAGAGAGAGAGAGAGAGTATTGCCATTTATAGCACATCAGAATATTTTGAACCTTCCAGTCTCATATTCAATTTTGAACCATCCAATTTTGTTTACGAATTTGATTTGAGTAAACCTCTCTAGAAACTGACAATCATCTACCTGTCTATAAGTCACCATGTGTATATTTATTACATGTAGAATATTGTTAAGGCACAGCCAACTAGAGAACCAAGACTTTATAACCGATCAGTCTCGCTGACCGATCTGTACCTTTCCTTAGTTACCACCTATGTTTTGTATCGTCAACCAATGAAACTCACAGATCAGTTAACGAGTGACCAATTCGAGGGACTTGTATTTCTAGCTGGCTGTGGTACGGTGATGTACACAGCTGAGAACATACCCCCAACTAAAAAGAACTTGATTGAGACTGTTTTAACCGTCTCGATAGAGCAGACCAGTCTCAAGAATGCGCTACACACGAACCAAGAATTTATGTTCTGTGGGTACGAAAGACAGCATTGAGAATCCCCCGGGAAACATTTGATCAAAGTGAGTCGTTTTCACGGTAGTTGAAAAGTCCATGTCCCAAGAGGAGATAATCAACCCAAGCCCAATTATACTTGTATTCGTGTCTTTAATTGCTTATACTTGTATTCGTCTCCTTAATTGCTGAATAGTTGACGCCGATTGCGAACACCTTTGTCGTGTATACATAATCGATTCCCTCTACTTAGACCATATTGTTTTCTGTTTACTTTTTTTTAAAGGCCTTGTACAACTAGATTCATTATCCCAATTGCACACATGTGGATGAACGGCCTTACTATAGAGTCTTCTACACAGATCACGTTTTTGTTGTAAAGCTGTCACGGACACATGAGGCAAATATGAAGAAAAAAGGAAAAGGATCAAACTTTTCATCCTACACCCAAACAGGTTCAGTCAATTCAAGTCCAATTCATCTTATGAGAGTTTCCGCACCTCAAAGAAAAATCATTTTCATTATCCCAAATTACAGTAGTGGATAACGTTTAGAAGAAGGATTGATACTCAATGGCAATATCAAATGTTTTGCAGAACAGACCTACTTCATTTTGACATTTTCCTAAAAGCGTTAAGAAAGCTAGATAATTGGATTATTCTGTGCCTGAATGAAAGATATGTCGAAACAACTCGCAATCCCCATTGTATATAAGAAATAACAGCATTATTGCTTGCTTTCTTTTGAAATCCCAAAACATAAACAGACAGCATGCAACTGTTTTGTCATATATTGAAAAGCAGTTTGTAAATTCAGTTCATCAACGTTTTTAATGTTTTCTTAAATCTTATTTCTCGAAGGTTGTGGTAGCAAAACCTAGCTGAACCATGACTGAAAGCAGCGTACCCTACCATAATACATCCATTTTATTTTAAAATTAAGAAGTGTAAATAGTCCTCATCTTCTGCTCATTCAGGGACATGTGTTGTGGTTAACTTTAGAATGCACGAAACTACTATAAAATAGGATGCCAGGAACGTGTGTTGTCAACTTTAGAATGCGTGGAGTTACTATAAATAGCATGTAATCAAATTGAAATTATTTACTAAGTGTTGCAGTAAATATGGACCAACAGAGATCTTACTTAATGAGTGTTTCATACGTTTAATCTTCTTTAGTGTTGTATATTCGTGTATTAAAATTCATCTAATCTTTCTGATGTATGTGTTTTAGTCAAACAGAACGCATCAGTGCATGTAGTAGAACAATTACTAGTACACTTTTTGTTGTATATTAGTGTAGTAGAACAATTACTTGTACACTTCAGTGCCGCATGTTGTATTTTATTAGAACAATTACTAGTACATTTCTATGTCGCATGTCGTATTGTATTAGAACAATTACTAGCACACTTCTGTGCTGTATGTTGTATTGTAGTAGTACAATTACTTGTACACTGCTATGTTGCATATTGTACTGTAGTCGAACTAATTTTGATGAAAATGATGTGTAGTGAAGCATGAATCTTTAGATATAAGAATGCGCTACCAATTTGTGAGGACACGGAAATGGTTGGCTGTGAGCAAACACTAAAGGGAATTCCTTTGCATTGATAGTTGGTTGGTTAGTTGGTTTCTATTCCCAATAATTGTGAGCGATTTGCTCTTACTTTCTATGGCCAGTGGTGTGGTTTCTCTGATCTTTCTTTCATACCCAGGAGACTTCAGCTTTCGGCTTATTACAATGCCTATTTAAGGACCTATTTGCACACTGAATTTAAAAGTTTAGACCCCATTTGCAGCCATCAAAAAATAAATATAGGTAAACGAAGTCATTTTAAAACATTTTTAATACAACAAAAAAACTAAGATATATTTATTCTTGTCAGTCATAACAATGACAACTTTTATTTAAACAAAACTATTATTTATGGACAAGAAACAAACTCAATTTCATTCACAAAGATATGTATGGTATGAAATTGTTACCAAACACATCACTTGTTCATTATGTAGTCATCTCCATTTATGCTTAGTAAAGAAACTACCTTCACTACCGCAGGGCAAACAAGGGACAACGCGTATAGATACATAGCTAAATAGATAGAAGACACTACCAATATTTTTGTTAAAAAGACAATTATTTTTTTTTAAACTGGTGAACTGTGTCATCAAAATGACTCAACATAGAACATGTGCTTGAATCAAACGGTTTACAGAACACCACAGTTGGTTATGACACACGTCTTGGATGGCTTGCCGTTCTGAGATCCAGCTTGTTCTACTTCCTTGACAATTTCATACCCACTGACAACCTTTCCAAATACAACATGCTTGCCATCCAACCTGGACAAATGAAAAGATGTACTATCAATACATATTCAACCAATCACACATATCCAACAAATTTAGTATTCAGAATGATAATATGGTCCATAGGAGCATCTCTGAAAACCAGGTTATAAGTAAACTAACCTAACAGAAATTGCTCTACACAATAACCTTTTCACAGCTATCAGATTTCCCCATATTGTCGTTACAATTCACTAAGACGACAAGGGGCACAACCTTACCAAATTGTTAATGTGATGATGTTAAAACATTATTTTCTTTCAAACTGTTCATCATGCCACACTCAGACTTGGCAGATCAATAGAAAAATGAAGTCTCACATGAAACTATATCAAAAATAATTTATTACATATATATTTTAGAAAATAAACTTTCAAACTCAACATAATATTGGGAAAATGTATTTTTCCCTTAGGGGTGCTGAGTGAGTAGTAAAATGAGACACAAATATTGAGATATTTTCTCAAATCTCCTTTTTCCCAAACAGGTTGATATATCCGAAATGCTGGACCAGTCATCTGTACTCCAATACATGACATACTCAAGCAGATTTGTCACATTATAATATAAGTATAAAATGGCGTTTTATTTCACTATCTATTGTCTATCCCCAGGTGAATGATTGTTGATTGCATTCACACTTGCCGTTAAGCGTAGGGGTGGGAGGTTAAGCTGTCGTTCCAATGCCAGATGTGTCGCCGAGGTTGCATTTGGTCCATGTTTGTTCAAGGTTATCTTGACGTTTTCTATCTACAGTTGTGTTGGTCTACCTTTGGCCTTACGCCCGGATATTCTTGTATTATATGCTCTTATTGGTATTTGGTTTGGCTTCATTCTCATAAGGTGACCGAACTATTTTACTTGCTGTCTCTCAATATGTTCAATACATGATATTATACCAACTCTTTTCCCAATTTATTCATTTCTTATTTTATCTAGTTTGGTAACCATTGCAGCTTTTCTCAGACACTTCATTTCAAATGTGACGATTTTTCTTTGCTGCGAAGCTGTTAAAAACCATGTTTGACATTGGTAGCACAGTGTTGGTATAAAAATTGTAGATATTATAGGTTTTTCTATTTCCATCTTGATCTTTGGATGAAGAAGTAATGGTGAAAGTTGGTAAGTCACTGTGTTTGTTTTCTGGCACCTTGTTTCTATTTCTCTGTCTAGTCTTCCATCTTCGGAAAAAATGTTGCCTAGATATTTAAATTCTTTGGCTTGTTTCACTTTGGTGTTATCTATTGTTATATTCATTGGTGTTGAAGACTTGACTTTTATTTCACTGGCAGTTACAAACGTCCAGAACGTGTCTTCTTTCCCTGCTTGTTCTTTGTATTATCTTACATACAAATATGTTAGGTCGGCTGCACATTGATAAAACACATCATCGACAATGCTGCTATAAAGTATTCATAACGTGTGTACATGCCCAACGTTTTTAATGTCAACTTCTTCTCGAAAAACTACATCACTCCTGCGAAATTTGCGATGTTACAATTAGTATCACGAATTTGTTCTCGTTGTTCGAAACTTTAGGTCTAACAAGGAACTTCCCTGACACTTTATATTTGGTACGCAAATTACCTACATCGTGCACATCTTCATGGTGACTACAACTGTCATCACGTTGTAGAAATCTAGAGAACTGTCATACGAACAATATTTTCAATTGCGAAAAAATTGAGTCAAAACATTTTGAACATTTGTAAAAAAAAAAAAAAAAAAAAAAAAGCCTACATAATATTTCCACGATATGTGTACGTGCGTGTGTGATTCAGTTAGAATTATGACCATGCTTAATAATTCGTAGATGGCTAATGAGCCCTATTCGAGCTGTAATTGTTCTTGGACAGTTCGGACATGGAATGACCACTGTAGGTGGGGTTTTATCTATCCGTGACTTTCTAGCTACTCTCCGCTGTTAGGATGCAGTATTTCTCCTCTTTTCACAAGAGGATACGCTCATTTTGACTGTAGAGGGCCGTGTAGATCTATTTTGTGCAAATACCATCTGTCCCGGTCTATTTCAAACGCTTTTAGTGAGATCTTTAACGAGTCCTTGTAGCGCTTCTTTTGTCCACATTGAGATCTTTTACCCTTCTTCAGTTCACCATATTTCACGATGTAAATATGCAGAGACAGCATGAACTGTGACCTACGAAAGGTCACGGCCAGGGATCAACCCAGTGCAAACTAAAAATTTAATATTTTCGCAACCAAACAAATAAAATAAAAATTTTAACACAGGCGGTGACTAGTTTTCTACCAGTATAAGGGACGCTTGACGACTATAAGGGGGGGCATAGATAATATTTGGCTACATAAATATCAAATGTTTGCAAGAAGCAGTGAACCACACATCCTCTGGCCAGACCCATCGTCTGTATCTTGAGCAGTCCTGCAGCATGCGTTCGTATTCTTGATCCATATGGACATTCATCTGTATATGACATCCTCAGTCAGTAAGAGTGGCCAAAAGTTTGCAGTGGCCAGCTCTACGGTATAATAGTGTGACCTGTTGATATGTTAGGTTTTGTATCGAGTTTGCCTTCCCGCTTCTATATGTTTCTTCCACTTTGGCGTGCATGTACACTGGTTTTTTCTTATATACCTGTTTTAGATTTCTACATAATACCTACCATGGAGCCTTGTTTGTAAGGATAAAAAACTGTGATCCATTGGTATTGGGTCCTGAATTTGCCATTGAGAGAAGACCTGACAGAATAATGTTGGGGTTTTTTTTAAATAATGTGCAAAAATGTTTTCCTATTTTGATTTCTCACCACTTAAATACAGTGGAATAACATTATGACAAATTGGTCAGGACTAACAATATGTACGTAATAAGCAGGTCCAATGAAAACAATTATTAACATAAGTTATATTATATAAATTTTCAACAACTCACTTCTACTTTTATAAGTATCTGCTGTTTCTTGTGAGACATGTAAACAGATTCAGTCTCGCAGCAAATTACTTTCATTGTAATTCTATGTTGCACTTTAACTCGTAGAAGACCAATCGAAAACCTATTTATCTTGTTTTCCTTATTGTCCCAGGTCCACTTAGAGTTAATTTATCGTCTATTTGGCCTAGTCTTTAACTTTTTCTTCAATAATGGCAGGTCCTGACAAAAGAAATATTCCTGCTCCTAGCTTGCTGAACCACAGTGATTGCTAAAGCGCCTTCACATTTGGACTTCTTAATTTTCATTTCTTCTGGGGACAACTATTATTTGAAATTGTTGATGTGATGTCTGACCTTCAGGATTGTTTGTAATGTGCTTGGTGAAATCTCATGGTCCCTGCATATTTCTGCTCGATTATATTTTTTTTTCATCCACTATCTCTTAAGATTACTTTAGCTTCGAGAGATCCTTTTTGTTTTACGACAGCAACAGAAGCCATTATGATGTTTTCCCAATAAACGAAGTTAAGATTTGCATGATTGCTTTAGTTTTCTGATGATGAAAAGTGAACAGTTTATGATGCCGTAGACGCTAGAGACAAAAACATGATCATCTGTCCATTCTCTACAACCGCATTTTCAGATGTCTAGTTGTGACTTGATCAAATGACCATCGACGATAGCATGGACAGATTTCATTTAAACACCTGCGGCATAATTAAATGTCATATGTCATCCTTCTGGCCTGAGACATTTGACTTCCCGTGAGTTTCATTTGCTGTTGATACAAAGTGAACAATTAAATTCATGGGAAAAGTCAGTGCATCACTTTAGAACGATGGACCTGACAATGCCGCAGGATTTTCAATCAAACCGATGAAAGACACTGTTGTGCTAAACCATGACATTTGGCACACATGTACTGACTTTGTCCAAATGCGCTTCTAGTAAATAACATGTCACACTGTCTCTGGTTGAATGCCTCATGTGTACATGGTGTTGGAGTCTCATGCAACTTTTCAAATGTACACACAGGTCAAAGGTTCAGAGACTACTTTATTTTAGAAACAAATTGTAAATAGTGCGCTATACAGGGATATGTTATGTTATTAACAGAAAAATTTTAATTAATACAGAGAGTTAAATAATTTAATGTAGATGTCTGCGGGGCAATTCTAGCTAGACAGCCAGGCTGCCTTAAACAAAGGAGGGAGGAAATGGTGAAGATAAAAACAATCGGACACGGACTGTCCTGAGTAACCCGGTCCTACTAAAAGGGTCCTGGTAAGAACGAAAGCAGTTCGGGCCAGGTGTGATAACAACGCGGTCAGGTACAGAAACTAGACAAAAGACACTGTTTCGGCTGGGTTATTACCAGGGAATGCAGTGGCTGAATGTTAATTGATTGTCAGCACCTTCCTCGAGAAAAAAATAATAAAAAGTAAAGTATGTAAATATGACTAAAGTAATAATACAACTAGATAATAATAAAGCGTGTCTAAAATGGACTGACATCAGGGCTCAGGACACATAGCACGAACTCGCCCGACTACACTCGAAACCACAAAACATAATTATATACACAGATGGCTCCGTTAACAGAAACACAAATAAAAGTGGTTGGGGTTTTGTTGCCTACAGAAACGGTCTGAAGTTGGTTGAGAATATTCAGAATATTTCTCTGTCATATCGAGCATTTGGATGGAGATAGAGGGAGTTACAGCAGGACTTAATTGGTTGATAACTGATACATCAACACACGCGGTAATACTCACAGACTCTCAAAGCATGCTGCGCAAGATAGAAAATTATATACTAAGAAAAGAATAGTGGGACTTATTGAACAACTCAGTTGTCCAGTGCATTACATGGATATACTGCCCAGGTCATGCTGGGGTCAGAGGAAATGAGAGAGCCAACTTATTGGCAGGCAATGCGGCGATAGACGGCACATTGCTGAGAAGAGATAAAGCAGACTTAATAAATTCAGTAATAAATTCATTTCAAGATGCCGATGATGTAAATGAAGTTGAGAACGTACACATACAGAGAATGTTAGAAATGGGAGTATATAGAGGTGAGGGAAGGAAAAGTAAACTTTTTGCAAAGCAACTAAGATCACACAATCAACACCTGACCGGGACTCTGAGTCAACATACACTGGGATGGCTGCTGGAGCGGAGGGCGGAGCACTTATGGGAATATCCCGCGTGCTGTGAAGCCAGTTTATAATCAAGAACCTTCCAAGAGAACTTAGACATTTGTAGAGGCTAGCACAAAGAGACTTAAGGCCTATGACAGTCAAGACTTAGTACATGGCAGAGGAGTAGTCACACAGACGGTTAGTCTGGTGTTGGTCAGTAGATTTGGAGACGAAGTAGTTTGTGGGTATCACACAGACTCTGATAAGTAGATAGTCCCAGTGAACAAATTGGCAGGCAAAGAATTTGACCGTTATTCTTTGGAGCTACATATTTTCACTCAGTTTGAGTAGGAAACTCGCGTATTTCGGTACCGCTGATGAAGTAGAAGTAGTAGACAAACACAGAACTTGGGCTTTACTGTCGATTACCAATCCGGGACGTTTTCCCAAAGACTGGCGCGGAATTATAGAACTACATTTAGACTACATTGTAGAAGAAGCGACAGTATGTCAAAGTTGTCAGACGGTGTGAGCTAGCATATTTAGGGATACCTTTTTACTACATGGATGTTGTGAATTTATTTCATGGATTCATCTAATAAACCTTTTTTGTGTAGACATTGGTTGTACTTGGATTCAGTCAGTAGTTAGTGAAGTATAACCTGGTGTCTCTCTTAGAGATTTATAGGAACATATTTGCAGTGCATAAAACTATTTTTACAGTATATTACTACCAATATGGTAAACGTGTGTACTCAAGGGAGGGGGGAGGCTACCGACCCCTACCAGGAGCGTCCATTGTTGACGGATAGTTGAAAAGCCTCTTGGCAAGTAAGCAGCTGCTGACCAAACATGTGTTGCTAATATTTCCACTGAAATTCCTGTGTCCAGTGACTGGCAGCATCAAGCGAGTATGAGCCGTTATAAACACGGGTTGCTGGAGTGGGGTCACTGGCACAAACGTCAGGAACGTGCCTGGGGGGGAGGGATATGTGTTAGGTAGGGTTAGAGGGTTGGGTGGGACAAGGGGGAATTATGGATATTGGAACAAGAAAGAGGAATACTTTTAAATCATCACCCATGAGCGAGAGGTGCTTTCGATCACAAGAAATAAACCACAAAGGAAGGATAATGAATCCCTGGCAACAAGAAAATTATCCTAGGAGAGGGGAACTCTACTTCAAAACCCCGGACAGATGGTGCTCGTTAACCCTGGCAGACAAATCCTTCGATGGGTAAGGGCTAGGGAAACACATCTTGACCCAAAAGTAAGATGGAAGACAGAGTGTGACAAACAGCAGATCTGCACGTAGTGTGACAGAGTAACAAGTGACGATGCTGGTAATTGTCACTTTAGTGTGACAGGGTCGATGTCTTTCAGCTATGTCACTTTGTGACAGTGAATATTATGCACATTTAGACAGTCGTCTAGTGTGACAGAGAATGAGTGATGCGTCACCAAGTGTGACAGTGTCATAAAAGTGACAGTAAAACAAAGATACTTGTCAAGCGTCTTAGACAAGACCCTTTCTGTAACCTCTGGTGCTGTGGCCAGGTCTAAACCTGTGGAACTCTTCTTGACATCAAATATTCACAAAAGCACTTCTTGTCTCAATATAAGAACGACTTTTAATATGAACAACAAATTCTGGAGTATTTTTCTACCTCCGTGACGGACATAGATCATGAATATAAAATATGCAATGTCAAAACATTAATGAAACGACTCTAACACTTCCAATACATGAACACATGTTACGGTATAAACTTAATGAGAATAATAAAACATCTCATTATTCTACTCTAATCTCACTTTGCTCCAATACTAGAACTAGACAGCCCTATGATTGTACATGTCCTTTCCACAACAACTTCTTCTACAGTTTATGAACTGTTTCCTCAGTATGGAAACCCGACCGGACAGCTCGGCATTCGATCCTCCAATCCTCCCCTCTCTCAACTACCAAGTCCTTCCAACCGCCAAACTTCCCACAAATCAAAAGCTTTCATTTCCCCAGAGGAAAACCTCTGACCAATCAGGATGAATTCATGTAGTCATACAATAAACGCACGTTGCCTCATAGCAACTGCAAACCAATACAAATGTTTCTATTTGATCATTCAATAACACACGTTGAATGTTCATAACTTACTTTGGAAATCTTAACAACTTCAGACCAATCAAAATGCTTCTACCTGGTATGATCCCATCTGTTTACTATAAACAAAAAATCTGGCACGTTCTAGGTAAACACACGTTTGCATTTGATCGTCGCTTGACACATTCTTTGATAAACACACATTATCATTGTGTGTCAGCAGCGTCCGTAGCGACAACATGTACGCAAGAGCTGACCATGCAATGTGTGGCATTTCACGCCGTCAATCTCTCGCTATCTGTGAAGGGTTCTCGCTTCTTGCTGTGAAGCCCCTTGCTTATGAACGGTTCTCTATATTGGAAACTGTGCCTACAGGCTTTGGTGGCTAGAGTATGGTGCAAAACTGTCACAAGAGACACTGGATGGAAAGGTACAAAATAGTCCAGCCAAGGCATGACTAAGAAAGCTGAAAATCACAGTGTCACGCAATGAATTCACATGTCAAATAAAAGGTTACAGATGATTCGTTTTGGTGCTTCATCTGGGGAATCCCGTCAGGGGGATGAAGTGCCGGGCTCTGAGCCTCGAATAAGCCCACCCTCAGCGACTAGTGGCACCTCTGTCTCAATTTGTGGAGTCAGGAAAAGATACCAGAGTACAATAACTACTGGTTCAAAAAATACACATAAAAATCATGATGCAGACTCCAAGAATAAGCACTTCAAAATAGCGTAGTGGAATGCAGAAGGTGTCTACAATAAAATGACTGCACTCGCAAACCGATTGCACAAAGAAGAGATTGATATAGCATGCATAAACACACCTCACAAACAATAATAGATTCAACATCCAAGTATACCAAACAATTTGGAATGATAGAGAAAAGAGACACAAAGGAGGAGTACTTATACTGGTGGTCAAAAGCAATATCGTTGTCTCAGTCCGAGGCTACGATATAATAAATCCGAGTAAACACTGAAGGAACATGCTTAAATAATTGGAACCTGCTTAACCCTTTCAACTAAAGAGGTTACAGTATATATCCATTACTGTCCACAAGAATGATATAAGAAATAAGAGCATATATCTGCACACAATTAACACAGAAAAAGATAAATGTCTTGTGATTTGTGACTTTAATAGCCACTTAGTTGGGGATATACAGAAGAAAAAGTGAAACACTGGCAGTGCGAGGTGAAACTTGGTGGAAGTGACCATCGCCCCATCAAACTCACCATTGACATTAATCACACCCCTACTGGCCCTACAACCACACTTAGATGGAACTTCAAGTAAGCAAACTGGAGTACGTATGTTGACCTGACACACAAATTCACAAAAACCCTAAAAGCCAAGGATTAAAAATGTGAATAAAACTGCACCACAACTCCTGGCTTCCGCACTTTTTCAAACAGCCAAGCAAATCATGCCAAGAGGTGCTAGACAAAATTACAAGCCACTATGGAAAATAACAACAATGCTCAACAACGAAGATAACAAAAGAGCACCAGTGGCTATAGAGAATGGCGGAGATGTACTCACAGGAAAGAAGGCTGCAAATCATTTTATACAGCATTACCAAAGTACTGCCTGCCACAAAGTCAATGATAATAGGAGAATAGAAGTAAGAAAATAGCTACAGAAAATCGAAAAAGAGATCAGCAAAGATAAACAAGATGTCATGAATATGCCATTCACGATCAATTAATTAAATGAAAAATTTGCAGTCTTAAGACTTAGGAAATAACGTGGCCAAGACGACATACCAAATGAACTGCTAATTCACATCGGACCATCAACGAAAAAGAAACTAATACAAATTTTAAATAACTATTAGGATAGAGGTCTATTGCCACAAATGTGGAATACTACCATAATAATACCCATCCACAAGAAAATAAACTACAAAAAAAAACAAGGTGGACAGCAATTTGCCCAATAGGTCTGACCTGTTTGTGCAAACATATGGACCACCTGGTAAACAAAATAATGGTGTGGCTCCTAGAAAAATAAATCATGCTAAACCAGCAAGCTAGTTTCAGCAAGTGTATATCATCTAAAGACCAGATCACACTAATTGCCCAGAAAGTAGAGGATGCTTTCCAGGGAAAAAAGCAGACATCAGTGGTGTGAGTAGACATGGCTAAAGCCTTTGATTGTGTGTGAAAAGATGGACTCCTCCCTAAATTACAACAAAACAAAGTGACAGGGCACATGTATTGCTGGATAAAACACTACATGCACAACCGAAAGGCAGCAGTGAAGCTTGAAATGGAACACAGCAGAAAGACACTCTTCCAGCATGGAATACCACAGGAAGGTGTTCTATCCCCTACTTTATTTCTTATATTAACGAATGACATTGACCAAATCCTCTTGCGTAAAGTAAACTCTGCAATGTATGCAGACGATCTGGCAATATGGTGCTGTGAAGAGAGCGTAAGAATAATAAAAAATAAGATTACAGGAAACTATGGACAATTTGGCCAAGCGGACAGACCAATGGGACATGTCTATTAATGTCCCCAAAAAAACTACCTACACCATCTTCAGCATGTCCACCAGACCACAGAAAATCCTACTAACCATAAATGGTCAAACATTGCCAAAAGATGAGACACCCACATACTTTTGTAGTCACTTTTGACCCAAGACGTACATGGAAACAGCACATAGACAAATGCCGAACAAAAGGTATAATGATGACAGCACTTCTTAAAAATTGGCTGAAACAGATTAGGGTGCAAGTGGGAAAATTCTAAGTACAGCAAATGCTACACAGGATACGTAAGAACAGCTCTGGAATATGGAATAACATCATAAGGGGGGGGGGGGGGGACTGCAGTCACAAAATCTCAAAGATACACAACTGCAAACTCAGAATTATAACAGGAGGTATGAATACTATCCCAATCACAGAAATGGAAACATGCACAAGTTTGTCATGCACAAGCACATGAATGGAAGAAAGAAGAAATGAAAATATTCTCACACAGTATGAAAAGTTCAGATATTTAGAGAATCATCAAATGAACTAAAGACTAAGCAGGCCTACAGAAGAGCGACTCAAAAGAGGTAGCTTCCTACACTCCACTAAACAGCTTCAGAAAGTACTCACAGATACAGATCTAACAAACCCTAAAACCACTAAACACATTTAACACATATTCAACCCGGGACAGGAAAAAGTTCCCAAGAATTATGGACAATAGGCTTATACCAAGAATTATTTCAAAAACAGAAACTACTATATAATTACTAAAAGAGACAACTACGAATCACATACAGAAAATATACCCAAAGGATATATGGACACGTGTATATAAAGATGGATTATCGAAAGAAGCGGTATTAGATGGAGGAGCGGGAATATATATAGTAACACCAGATGGAAAAGAAATAGAAAACTCCATACCCACAGGCAAACATTTCAGAAATTTCAAAACAGAAATGAAAGCCATAATAGAGGCAGTCAAAATGCTCATGAATTGCTTGCCGAGTCACAACAGACATGTAGTTATTCTAAATGATGCAAAGTCAGTATTGCAGGCTGTGAACGATCCAAAGAACGCGAACATGAATGAACATATGGCCTGCTTACTACACCTCATCAGTACTATCAAAGAAACAGTACTGCAGTGGATCCCTGGACACTGTGGCATAGCTGGAAATGAAAATGCTGATCTGGCAAGAAAAGGGGGGGGGGTCACTGGAACAAATAGAAAGTGGTCATGCGTACTGTGAATGTAAGACTATGTTAAAAGCAGAATATAAGAAAAAGTGGAAGCAGATGCACCCAACTGCAAAACCAAATGACCCCTACTATCAAATGTCACGCTAGGAACAAACCATCATCTTCAGACTACGAACTGGCCACTACAGACTCAGAAGTCACATGTTCCGAAAGCTGAAGATTGGCGAGACAGACCTGATCAACTGTGGACTGAGCCCAGAGACTACAGAACACATTATTCATGCCTGTCAACTCTACCAAGCGCCCGTATGTTGTCGGGACCCGAAAAAGTTGCAAAGAATAGCAACACTGTTTACCTTCCATGAATGTCGTACGAGGCAACTAAGGAGGATATGGGATGGAGTTGGCTATCCCATCCCATATAGGATCAGTGACCCAAAGCCATGCTAAAGTCGGATGTGTCAGGCCGAAAGGCGCAGAAATCGCAGCAATGCTGTAAAACATGACACAACGCATTCCGTTCTCCGGACTACATCATGCTGATCTGCAGGAGTTTGAGAACGAACACAGAAGAAGAAGAACTCTACCAAGAAAGAGGGAGAAAATATGGCCTACTGAGACGACACTACTTCCAGACTTGAGACTAACGGGAACACATTCCAGACTTGAGGGGTTCCATGGATGACCTGAAGCTAATCACACAATTCATTGAAGATATTGACGCTGCAACCTGTTATCTGACTGAAGAACGATGAAGAAGAAGAAAATCATCAGCTTAGCTGCAATATATGCGCCGTTCAGTTTGCAGTGATGATGATCCGACGACTAATAACAACCTGGTCAGATCCATTTGTATCATATCAAAACCACTGTCTGCCATAGCAAGTTAGATCCAAGGGAACTTAAATTCCGAAGTCGTATTTAGTCGGAAAGGCGTGGATATCGCAGCTAAGCTATAAACAGTAACACAGTGCATTCCATTCTCCAGACTACATTCTTTCAATCTGCAGACGTTTGAGAATGGAAACAGAAGAAACTGTCCACATGATCCATTGCTCTACCACTACCAGCTCTCCGTTACCTTGAACACCCACATGACCAAGCACAAAAATGAATGTAACACCTTACATATAAGTTTATTTATTGCCTCAAACTCCCACCGGATCTCATAACAGAACAATGGTCTTACTAGATTTCCAGCAGCATGTATTCCAGATAATGGAAATGAGTTGTGTTGCCGCTTTATTTGCACGAATGACTCGACACATCTGACTTCGATTGTCTTATCAGATTGAACATTCATTAACACTTTCCTACCCAGAAATGCCGAGGAAATACCACCATGGTTTCACCATTACTGAAATGGTAAATTTTATATATCCAAAAGTCAGGGTTATTATGCCAGAATTTCAAAAATATTCAAATGTGATCCACAGATTGTTAATAGTAAAGGCTTTACAAACAACAAACTAAACATGTCTTATAATAATAAGACATTATAATAGTAATAATAAGACCCATAACCCGTCAGGATCGTGGGGGGGTGCCACACTGGATACATCAACACAAAAAGCTATCCAAACAACTCTATCCTCAGCAATTCGGAGAAGTGTAGAAAAATCATGCCCAGACCATTCCTTGATGTTATCAATCCAGGCTTTTCTCTGTCCTTCTTCCATCCTCAACTGTTTCTTGAAAATAATATTAACAGACAGGTTTATTTGCGGTCGTACAAATATTTATTTGACATGTTCTATATAGCTATATAAATATGTCTTACCCTCTTCATCGTGTTTCCTTTTGAAGTTTTCATCCTTAAATTTCTTTCCATAAATGCTCTTACCACCAGTTCCATTGTGGTTTGTGAAGTCACCACCCTGGCACATAAATCCAGGAATTATTCTATGGAAAATTGAGTCTTTGTATCCAAAACCTTTTTCACCTGTGCAGAGGGCCCTAAAGTTTGCTAAAGCAAAAACAATGAGAAGATATTAAACCTTACCTTTATGAAAACAATCAACAATCAGATAAACTAGACTTATAACTGTTAATAGTGATCTGTGGGAAAACCATGTGCTTTGGTGCTTAAGGCACTCATCATCATCAAGTGTCGTCTCTGTAACGAAGGTTGGCTGCAACAGAACTTCAACATCCCGTCTCTTGTTCTAGTGGTGCACTCTGCTACACTGTAACCTGTACATCTTGTTATGTTACTCTCACACTTGTATCTCTACCTCTTGCTCGCCTCCCTTCGACTTTACCCTAAGGTCTTCAACAAGGTTTCATGTCTTTTAATGTGTCCAAAATATTGTATTTGCTTGATCTCTATTTCCTGTACTACCGATAATTCTGTTTTCATATTAAGTGTTGTTAGAACCTCCGTTTTCTTCTCTTTCCGTGATTTTCTCATTCTCCGCATCTGTGAATTCTGTCTTCTAATTATTTATTTATTGTCCATGTTTCTGAGCAATACATTAATAAAAAGATGCATCATTTTATAATTCATTTTTAGCTTTGTAATTTGTTTAGATTATTAATATTTTTCTCGTATCATTGAAAGTGCTTTTAACAATTCATATTCTCCTTTTAAATTATGTTTCGCCATCTACCTTCATTTGTTCTTCTTCGTCTGTGTTAAGCTTCTGCGGTCATGTTATATTGTCACGCCTGTTGTCAGGGCGAGGTCCACTGTCTTCTCCAGGTCAGAGCGGCTGCCCCATAGCTTTTGCCTCAAATCTGTATCCCCTAGCGAGGTCTGCTGTCTCTGCTCTTTGTATGTTGGCCAATCCTGAAGTGTTCCGGAGTCTGGGTTCCGGATCCACATGGGCATGCATCTGTGTATGAGATCCTCAATCGATAAAGGTGACCCAACAGTCTGCAGTGGCCTGTTCTAATGCGAAATAGCGTGGTCTGTTTATATCTTTAAAAGTGATGTATTGCATTATGTTTGTCTTCCACTTCCATTTGTATGTCTTGTATCATTCAGCTCGTTATGCATTTTTTCTAGGGTCTCACTCCAATAAGGCTTGTACTCTTTTCGTCTGCTCCCTTGGGATTGCCTTCGGTGGGCTACGTTTATTTATGAGACGATGTGGTTTATGTTGTTAGTGAGGGTGATATTCTGGCAGAGATAGTCTGTTTGTTCACAGAAGAGGATCTACTTTGCTTTTTTTAAGTTCCAGTTTGGGAACACGCTATATTGTGATCTACTTCCTGTAATGGGGATTTGCGGGATGACTGATACATGGTCACTTCCTCCCAGATGATTTTCTACTGTTCTTGTAATGTATCTATCTATGTCACCTGTTGCCATGCCAAACTCTGGTGAGCTAGTTTTTTTTCCATGTTCTGGAGTAGAATGTTGGTGTATCGGATATGTATCGGATATGATCCATATCCTCGTAGCCCTAGTTTGGTGGATGGCCATTAAAGTCACCCATTATGAAGGTGTCTCAATTCCTCTATCTTTAGTTTATATATTTCTATTTTTGTTGCATGGAAGGGGCTGTAGAAGTTTGTGACTGATGTTTCTCCGCCAGGCAGCAGCAATCTGATTGCTATATGGTCGAGTTATTCTCCTGATCTGTTTACTTCTACTGCTGGTATTGATGTTTTTACAAATGTCAGTATTCCTCCTTTGATTCTTTCGGATCGATCTTGGCGGAAGGACTCATATCTCTAATAAAGAATCTCTTCGTGTCCTTTAAGTGAGTCTCTTGTATGCACAGTATATCACTCTGGTTTTTCCTAAATTCTTTTTGTTTTTGTTTCGCACTCCTTGCGCATTCCACTGAGCAACTCTGAGGCATTTCGTTTGGTCAGTAGCACTACTCTGCTTTCCCCTGACCTTTTGGTTAACAGAGGCACCGATCGCTTTGGTGGGCCCTTTCGAGGCAAGGGGCCCATCTCCCCCCTCCCCGGTTTTGGTTGATAGGATCAACGCCATGGTTGATTGTCGCATGACCAGATTTGTTCAATAGCGTGTGCGCCCTCATTTATCTAAGTATATGCGCCATCCCTGGCTAACTCACTCCATCTTCGGCAGTCTGTGTTGTGTTTTTCTGTCTGGGGTGTCTCCCATAGCCTTTCCATCTCCTAACGGCCCCTTCAATACAGTAATTTAGAGTGTTCTCTTCTAGGAAAGCTGTCTTACATGACTTATGAGCCTTTCTGCCCAAATATTTTTCCCCTAACCCTACCCCAAGCCTTCCCCCCTCCCCATTGGTGCGTTCCTGGCGTGGTGTCAGCGACCCCACCCCAGCAACCTGAGCGTATAAGAGCTCATACTCGCTTGATGCTGCCAGTCAATCGACACATGAGGTACTTCAATGGGGATATCAGCGTCGCCTGATATCCTGTCCCGTCCTCGTAGTCAGCAACACCTGTTTGTTAAAGTGACTTTCATTTTTTTGTCGGGACATGCGGGAGTCCAGGGTAATGAGAGAGCAGATAGGTTGGCCGCACACGCTGCTACTACGACTGTTGGTGAAGCGATGGATCGGGCAGACATTTTAAATGCCCTACGGGAAAACGCACGAACAAATGACTGTATAAGTGGCGATGACTTTTTTTACATGACTATAATAAGGGAGATTAGTTTGAAATGTGGTGTTGCTAGAAAGGAGAGGTTTCGTGGGCGAGAAAGAATGATGGTCAATCAACTGCGTACTGGGACCGTAAGTCAACGTGTAATGTCGGATACACTCAATAAGAGATCTGAGCTTGTCCTGAGTGCAGTAACGATGACAACAACTAGCTAACCTGTTTGGTCAACGGCTGTTTATTTTCACAGAAACTTATTTGCAGCTGGCCTCTATAGAGGCTTTTCCACTATACGCCACCCGTGGACGTTCCTGATAGGGATCGGCAACCTCCGCATGATAATGTTCTACTTGCAATCCTTAATGCATTACTGGCACAAAATTGGGTTGTGGCATAGATCTAGTTCATTTATTCAATTGCAATTAATGATTATTGACTGAGTCAGAGTTGACTCTTCGGGTGACTAAACAGACACCTGTATTGAGTTGTTGAGAAAAAACATATGGGAGACATCAAGCACTGGAGTAAATGAAGTCCTCTACGCTTCTCAGCTCCCAAATGTTAGCACACGTATAGCAGTGCATGAAAGGGACAAATCTAGCATTTCAATGTCATGCATATCACAAGGATTCGTGTACTAAGCTCCATTAATAAACACTGCCACCGTAAAATTTCGATACATGCTTGGTTGCCAGGCTAACCGGATTCCGCCGTTCTTCTTCTTCTGCGTTCGTTCTCGAACTCCTGCAGATTAGCAGGATGTAGTCCGGAGAACGGAATGCGCTGGGTCATGGTTTACGCAATGCTGTGATATCTGCGCTTTCGGCCTGACACATCCGACTTCAGCATGGTTTTGGGTCACTGGCCCTATATGGGATGGGACAGCCAACTCCATCCCATAACCTCCTTAGTCGCCTTTTACGACATGCGTGGAAGGTAAACAGTGTTGCTATTCTTTGCTCCTCTCTCGGGCCCCGGCAACACAAGGGCGATTCCGCTGTATTACCTGAGAATACACCAACTGACAATCAATATGGTCACTTGTGATTGTAAAAATGATTTTGTATTCACCTGCGTTAATTCTCAAATCCCTGCAGATTAGCAGGATGTAGTCCACAGAAGACCACCAATCATGAACTCCCCTACTATAACGGGGGACAATCAAATGTCACTACTAAATACATCAAGTGAGAATATAACTCATATCATCAAAATTAAAACGTCACTGGAGCTGACGACATTTCAGGAGAAATGTTAAAAGAAGCTGACGACACGTTCCTAAACCATCTACTATATCTATTCAACCAAATATGGCAGAATGAATCATCGCCACAACAATGGAAAAATGGAATAACTGTTAAATTACCAAAGAAAGGAGATATGTCACTGCAACAATTGGCGAGGTATCACGCTACTATCCATCCCAGGTAAAGTCTTTCTCAGTATATTACTACAAAGACTAAGAAAATCCATTGATGAGGCTCTCAGAGAAGAACAAGCGGGCTTTAGATCTCACCGCTCAACAATATATCACATCTACACTATAAGGACAATAATAGAAGAATCCACAGAAAGACAACCTTCGGTGGCGATCATCAGTCAGGTTGGGACTCCGGATTCTATGATATAGGCTGCTGTCTGTTTTAGAATGTCCACTGTACCATACAGTTTCTCTTCGATTGGGGTGGGCTATGTCCTGTTTCTCAGGTCTGCATGCTGGTGACATTCTTGTAGGATATATTCTGCTGTCATATTCGCAAGGCTGCAATGGCAGAGCCCAGTTGTACCTGTTTTGAATTTGGTGTACAAATGATGTCTCATTTTGTTGTGACCAGTTCTGATGCGCAGCAGGTATGTGAAGACCATAAAAAACCTGGTCTTTTCTGGATGGTTGGTAATACCCGTCATCTGCATTATATTAGGGGTGGTCTTCTTTCCACTTTTTGTTATAGTTGCCTTTAATGATGGTCTTCACTTCTTCATAACTGACCAGATAGTCTTCTTGAGGTAAATTCCCTCCTTTTTGGCCAGTCTATCTGCAACTTCATTCCCTTCAATGTTACAGTGTGACGGTATCTACTGGATCACTACTCTTTGGAAATTATTGTACAACTGAACTAGAATTGCCCTCAATTCATTAAGTTCGGTGATCCTGAGAAAGACAACCAAAACTCATGATCAATTTTGTAGATTTCCAGAAGGCTTTCGATAGTCTTCACAGACCAATTCTCTGAAAAATTCTCACGTTCTACGAAATACCCAAAAATCCCAACGAAATACATGAATATCATAAAAGCTTTTTACTCCGATACGGCTTGTTGTGTAAGAACAGAAAGTGATTTTTCCAGCTGGTTCCCAGTGAAAACGGTAGTAAAACAAGGATGCGTTTTGTCACCAATACTGTTTTGCATTGCGATTGACTGGGTGATGAAGAAATGCACAGACAAAAAACAACTAGGAATCAAATGGGTAAACAACAAGACCCTGGAAGATCTCACCTTCGCAGATGATATTGCCACACTGAGTTCAACATACCAAGATCTCCAAGAAAAAACAGAAAGACTAATATTTTTTCACAACAGATAGACCTTCAAATAAACACACATAAAACGAAAATCATGAACTTTACCGGCCTGACATAATCAATTAAACTATATGACAATATACTAAACAACGTTTCAAATTTCGTATATTTGGGAAGCAAGATAACAGCAGACGGCGATACCAACTCAGAAATCAAGACTCGAAGCGCTCTCGCCTCCAACACCTTTAACAAACTTTCAATCATCTGGAGATCGAAGATCGAAAGTAAACACATCAAACTGCGACTATTCAATGCAAGTGTCATTCCATCATTGACATATGGATGCGAAAGTTGGAAATCTACCGCAATAATGAATAAGAAGTTAGTTACCTTCGATAATAGATGCCTCAGAAAAATCACAAACACTAATTGAAAAGACTTCAAATCAAACGACATACTAAGAGAGGAGACAAAACAAGAATATGTGACGAACATCATCAGAAAACGCAGCTGGATATACATCGTCCACATACTTAGAATGAATAAGACAGAATTCCACAAGTCTTCATGTAGACACCAGACGGAAAAAGAAAAAAAAACTACGCTCAGAAGAACACTTATGAATGAATTAAAATCAACAGGCATAAGACCTGCAATCCTTGGCAACTGACGGACAACTGGAAAACTATGACATCCGCCCTATGTGCCAAACGTGGCAAAAGAGAAACTGACTGAGTCCAAAGTACAGACACATTGTGTCATGGTTTGCAACTTTGCTGAACTATTTGGGGCTTTGATCCTGACACATCCAACTTCAGCAGAGTCACTTTGACCCTATATGAGATATGGCTGCTAATTCCGCCACATAAGCTCCTTAGTTGGTTGCTGATCCAGCTGTCCATGGGCTCATACCCTTGACACAATGCTATTATGTGATAAGTAAAGCAAAGTAAAGTAACGCATAGCATTTATTAATGCCGTTAAGTAAAGTAACCCATATAATTTATTAATGCCGTAGGGGTGTGAGATGTTAGCGATCTTACATTTCAGAGGCTCTGCAAATGAGGGCGGTAGCCATTTCCTCTCCCTCACAGTCTTTACTTCTCGGATTAATCCGGTACCCATTTAAGGCTGGGTCGACCCGGGAGCCGTTTCGATCTGAAAAACATTTCCGCCTCAACTGGGGAATGATCCAGCACCACTCATATGCGAAGCCAATGCGCTAACCACTGCGCTACGCGGCTCCCTATATTGTGTGATATATGCATGTGTATGTGAGCTTTATTTTATTCTATATACGGTGCACCATTTATCTGGTCTCTGAAAGGAAGCATTTTTCTGACGTCACGCGGCGCTGAACATTCAAACAGGTGGTAGTCGAGAGTTTAGTAGGGATGAGTGCATAGCCTGCACCTTGGAGTGTGTTTGTATTCTGTTCAGCTGATTGTTAAATTGTACATGTGTGTGAAGGCGAAAGATGATACTCTGGTTTTTCCTTTTCAAAAGGTTGATATTTTGGGATTTGAGCTGGTAATATATTAGTAGATTTCCCTCCAAGTATTTCTGATGGCTCATCTGTTCATCCAATTCATTTTATTAACATATTTCAACATATGTTTAACTGTGTGCATGGTTGTTTATGACTGCTTGTGTCTTGCTTCCTTCTTTGCTAATCTGCCATGTCATTGCCAGGTGAGTTTGAGTTTCAGGAATCCACTGCATAACGATGCTGACTTCATAATATTTAAGCAGCTGGTTGGCATGGTGATTTATTTGAACTAGCTCAGACTTACAATGTACATCACACTCAAGTGCTTAAAAAAGCCGACTTCTTCTTCTTCTGCGTTCGTTCTCAAACTCCTGTAGACTAGCAGGATTTAGTCCGGAGAACGGAATGCGTTGTGTCATGGTGTGCAGCATTGCTGCGATATCTGCGCCTTTCGGCCTGACACATCCGACTTCCGCATGGCTTTGGGTCACTGACCCTATATGGAATGGGACAGCCAACTCCACCCCATAACCTCCTTAGTCGCCTCTTACAACATGCATGGAAGGTAAGCAGTGTTGCTATTCTTTGCTCCCCTTTCGGGCCACGGCATCACACGGGTGAAAGAGCCGACTAAAATCACAATGTGTTGGATTTTTCATTGAAAGTCATCAAATATGGTCTGCAGATGGTGCAAGAAAACTTCTAGTACTGTTATTTCAGCTTCATATTTAGAATATATCATCCCACACGCATCAAACAACTCATCAGATGTTTTGTCTGAATATTCTATATAGATACCATAAACTGCTTTGCCCGTGGATTTCAAGGCAGACCCATCAATATAGATATGAATCCATTGTTTTCTGTGCTACTTTCACAAGACTTACTGGGTCAGAACATTTCATTGCATTATCTCTTTATTTGTCTTGCTTTATTGTAATTTAAAGCATGTGTGGTGGTAAACATTTTGTTACTCTGCAGTTCTTGTCTGTCTGAGAGGTGATAGTCGTCTTTTATTTCACTGACATGGCAGAGGACCAACTTCTGTTAAATTCTTTGTTTTAGTTGCCAGCTTTCTATAATTTTTTTATTTACGTGGTCTCTGTTCATTATTTTACTTCTTTCATAAGCCTTCATTGCAGTCGCATCTCTCCGTATCTCTAGGGGTCCTACATGTGTATGCATGTCACATGATCCATGGGGGTGTAGATCTCATTTGATATGGCATTTTTCTGCCCTCTAGGGATTCTACCTTTGTCTTGGAACATGTCGGGAATGCAGTGTTGTACTCTAAAGCAGAACGCATGTAACCATGACAAAGTCCCCAGAGGGTATCCTTGCCTTATCCCCAAGATCTGTCAGTAAGCCTTTTTCAGTAGCTGTAACTGTTTCAGCGCTTTATTTGATATTTTTACATGCTTCATGACGATACGCTAACTATCAAGCTCAACTCGTGGAATATTCTCATGGCAATTTCTGTGTATCTAACTATAGATTACAATTTTCTACTGATGCATTATGACTCTTGGTAAATATAATATAGACAGCTTTGCTGTCTCGAGTGCATGGTTGTGCTAGGAGGATTTATGAATGTGTGTTTAGTCATCGAAGGTAGGCACTTCATTCAGTCAGGAGTGCAGCATATCCATCTGGGAAAACCAGCCCATCATTCTTCCATCTTGTTGACCCATCTGTAGTGATGGCACATATAGCATTCACTGCCACCTAGGAGTCTGCCATACAAAAGAACAGGTGCAATATTTGCTGGCCTGAACCTCCTCATTCATTTGACAGAAGACTAAAGTAAGAAAGCGAGACAAGACATGGAGTGACAATGATTTTTTAACAGGTGACAAGTTGTCAGCCAATCAATCAACTTTCCTTAGTAGCCTCCTACGGCATGTCTGGACAGAAGACAGTGGCCCGCCCTATTCTTTGCACCCTGAATTCTAGAAGCCTAGGCAAGGTTGCCACATGAGCAAAATTTGTATGATAAACAGGAATATATACAAAACAAACATACAACAGCAATGAAGCTAAAACATCTATTACCTGCTGTCTTTGGTACTTCTTTGTCAAAGACCTGAAAATAAATAATTTTTTTAAAGAATTTTATTATTCAAGTAAATAAAAAATGCTTATCTTTAATACACGCATAACAATAAAAATCCATATACTATTATGTCTTTTCTGTGCTCAAGCGCCTATAGATTATCAGGATGTACCACCCATGTGTCGTTGAGGCCCGAAAGGAGTGTGCAGAATACCAACACTGTTGGATCAAAGTGACCCAGAAGACATGCTAAAGTTTCATTGTCAGACCAAACGGCTGAGATATATCTCAGGAAAACTGTAAACCATGACAACGCACTCCGTTCTCTTGACTAAATCCTGCAGGAGCATTAGATCGAAGAAAGAAGCCGCGTGTGATGATGATGATGATTAAATCCCTTTCGATGTAAGCAGGCAGCTCTTGACAGCCCATAACCTTCCGAAGCAGGATGTACTCCAGAGAACATAATCATCGTCTGCAGTAAAGACCTGTTATTTTGAATTGTCACGTGATCGGGATTGGGGCCATCTTTTTGTACACATTGTGATCTCACATATCATCCGTATGTTATATTGTTAGTAAATTAATCTTGTTTTGTTATGTTACAATTAAGAAATTATATTTGATGTCTTCTAATATTGTCACAATAATCACACAATATTATACGAGTACAGCAGCAGATATGCATGGACAGTGTTTTCCTAGCTGCACTTCAAACTATCTTGCCAAAAAATGATACCACCAAAGTTTATAAAGTGTATTTACATTTCCCTCGGATATTGAGATTAGACAAAAATGGATTAAATGTATCCGCAAAAGAACTGGACACACTAAATCAAGTGTAGTATGTAGCAAGCATTTTCTTTCATCTGAACTTATCCATTAAGACAAATTCACAGACAAACATGATGTTGAGCCTCCAATTCCGTGAGTACCATCCTACTTTTAAATTTTTTAAAAACTTCAGCTTCATAAAGACCCTGAACAACGTGATACACATATTACTAGTATTCATGATCAAAAAGGCATTGAATGGTTTTCTTTAGATATTACACATTTTCAACACCTACAATCACAGATAATAGATAAATTGAAAGAACAGTTAGGGAAAAAGTGGAACTATACTAATGTTGATAGAACCTTAACACGCATAGTGTTATATAACTGCTATAAAACTAGACTCTGCACTATCCATAGCAGTGAGTGTAAAAGTAAAGTCTGACATGACTCTGCAAGTTTTTGTTCAGAATGAAAAAGATTAACATCTTAACTGGATTATAGATAACAAACTAGTGAGATGGTCACAGCTTTAAATTCTGTTAATTCACTGCAATAATTTTGAGTCTATTCAAACTGAACACAGGAATATCTTCTAGGATTTCATTGGAAAAGTTCAAAGTCATTTACAACGTGCCACTAAGAAACAATTGTTTCATCGTGAGATAGATGCAGAAGTAACACAGACACAAATCAAATTTTTTAAGAACAATTTAATTTGTTAATTTGCTGCAAAATAAAGAAGGCGCTATAAGCAGTAGCACTTTGTTTTACTTTTATGCTTGTTTTTTCAATCTCCGTGTTGCTACATATTTATTTGAAAATCGCAAATGTTATATGTCTGCTCCATCGAAACACATTACGAAATTTAACTTCACTATTGTCAGCGTCTGTTAGTAATGGTAGTATATTTCACTATCTGAAATTGAAGCAAAGTCAGCTGACTAGACTAGAAAAAGCTTGTAGCTGTTCAAATGGATGAGATCACGTTAAATTATAAACCTACTCTGGTGGTAAACTAAAGGAAAATACAGATAATTCAAACGCAGCTGCTACAACAATATAGGCTTTTCTATTTCTTCTATCTTTGGACGCTATCAAGAAGTAATAGAAATTGCCCCAATGAATAGAATGACGGTGAATCTGCATTTAAAGTTGCTGAATTGTATACACTTTATGCAGAGATCTGGTTTCATAGTAGTAGCTGTGATTGCTGACAACACTGCTGTCAAATGCAACGTGTACACTGAACTGTTGAAATCAGCTAAACCAATACGTGTATTGAGAATCCTGATTATGCTGATTAAAAAAATATTTTTACTTTATGAATCTGTGCATTTGTTAAAATGCATCTAGACTAACTGGATCAACCAGAAAGATGAGGATCAGACATTCAAGTACCCTTGTCTAACTGGACAAATGCGGAATTCAAGTCAATAATGAAAGTACAGAAGCGAATTATTCACACGTGAAGCAGCTTATTTCAGGGATCGTCAAAATATAGCGAAATTGGCACCTTTGCTTTCATGCAAAGCTATTTATTCCTCCTCCTTAGACAGAAAGAAAGTTCCACTTGCCTTAGCAATATTTAGTGAGAACAATATTGCAGCTCTAAGTGTGTTTGGCAACAATGATACTACCAATTTCACAGAAGCCATCCTTAAATGGTGGTATGTAGTCAATGTGAAATGTAAATTCATTGGCAAGAGCACAGTTTGCAGGAATACCGTAGTGATGAGATAAGCACTATATGCTCTGAGTGATGCTCCAAAGAAAATATTGTTTCCAAGGCAATGTCTACATTTGCGAATGTTTTCCTTAATAATTATAGAAAAGTACAGAATGTCATCTCCCAAAATAAATCATCATATTAAAAAAGGAAGGTAGCCAAATTCTACATACAAAACTTTCAACAAATGTATAAAGGATTAAATATATTTTTTCTCGTCCACCGAGCCGTTAATTTCTATATTTTGGAGAACCGATATGCCAAAAGCCGCTCACTTCGATATTTAATGACAGTACTATTACGACTTATAAAGCGTGACAAGAAGGCAAAGAAACCATGCATCTAGGCTACTACTGCATCAACAGCAGAAAATGTCCCGTACCATGATAAGCCACTTGTTGTACACATGTATAACAAATAAATGTAAAGTTGTGACAAAGATGACCAGAATTGGGTATGTACAATTTGTTTTCACTAATTTTTTTTTTCTTAATGAACTTTTCCATAACTAACACAATATTGTATGTAAGCAAACATACTCTACTCATTATTATTACATATCCATTTTTTTCGCCCGTGTGTTGCCGGGGCCCGCAAGGGGAGCAAAGAATAGCAACACTGTTTACCTTCCACGCATGTCGTAGAAGGCGACTAAGGCGGTTATGGGATGGAGTTGGCTGTCCTATCCCATATAGGGTCAGTGACCCAAAGCCATGCTGAAGTCGGATGTGTCCGGCCAAAAGGCGCAGATATCGCAGCAATGCTGTAAACTATGACACAACGCATTCCGTTCTCCGGACAACATCCTGCTAATATGTAGGAGTTTGAGAACGAACGCAGAAGAAGAAGAAGACATATCCATTTTTGAACAATTTGGTGTCAGATTTGTTCACGTGGACAGAATACAGCTATAAAGAGTTACGCCAAAATAACGGGTATATCTACATGAGCAGGATAAGCTGTAGGCAACCATCATGTGATTTTTACGAAGAATGATGAAAATTATATTCCAAGAAAACTAATGTAGTAGTCCCCAAAGATGCTGGAGTAAAAAGACAAATTATAAGACGAAAAAATTAAAAAAGACGACAGTCAAGATTTCTAAGGAATTTGAGTAGAAAATTAAGACTTAAAACTTTTCAATTAAAACTTGAAAATTTATTAACCATCGGAAAAGGCAACAGGAGAAAAGATAAAGGAAGACAGAAAAAATTATGGCAAAAAAAAGGATGTAAACAACAGAACATATTAATTAATAACAGAGCTGTGGAGAAATATGATCGCTTACGTCACTCGGAGTGGCACTTATTTGATTGATACTTACATGTAGGCCTAATTAGTTTTACAATGTATATGCATGTGTTGAGACTAAGTAGGAGAATACCATAACCAAACCGGCAGAAAGCCAGTGGTAAACTACTGCTGTATTATCCCTAGATTATATTATGTTTCGTACGACTCAGATAACATGCAAGTTACAATAAGCAAGTCCATCAAATACAAGTCAATCAAGATTGCAACCTGGAACTTTTGGACACTGTCAAGATAGAAATGGGAGTCAGGCAATGTTGTGTAATGTCACTGAATCTTTTCTCCCTGTATACAGAATATAGTATGTGAAATATATAAGACATGCTAGGAATAACAGTGGGAGATGCAAGACTTTAAATATGCTGACGACACAGTACGTATCGCAGGAAGTGAACAGGAACTATAAGCCCTGTTAGATAAAGTAGTGGAAAAAATGCTTCCATTGATTCATTAAGACCACATGGCCTTTGTTGGGCCTAACAAATTTTCAAACTAATCAAACGCCAATCTAGACAAATAATATTCTACTCACCTCGATGACCATTTTACCGCAAGACTTATCATCAATGGAAACCTCGAAAAAACAATGTGTCATTTTGATCGGTTTGTTTGATTCACGACGAACAGATCTGACCGAATGCAACAAGACACGCTGCAGAATGCCAGTAGTTATCGAAATAATCGCTCGTGCAAACTCTCTAACCTATTAGCTATCGCGTCGAACAATTAGCTATAGTCCGTGTGTGCCAGATTGGCTTTTAAAATATGTCTGATTAATTTCACCAGTCACGCCCATGTGTTACAACACTTGAAAGGGAAGCAAAGTGTGGTATCACTTGAATTACATATTAGATACAACTAAGGAAGTTTATGATCAGTGCAGAATTTACGTATAAACTACAGAAGCTATGGCTTAGGGCCCCAACTTTCTTGGGGACCCACCAAAAAAAATTGTCAGTGAGCAATTGTCATATATTATGTATAAAGGACGTATAAAGGGCATGACTTCCTGGCCAATACTTTTAGACTCGTGTATGTGGAAGCTGTAGATGGAATAAGAATTGTCTGCAAAAGAGATAGGCAATATCTCCGAGACCTCTACACCAACACACCCAGCAGCACTGTCGGTACACAGTGGCGTACGGCATCTGTGCATTTTGTCTCAGTCAATCCAAAAAACGCAGACGCATTTGAGGAGAGTGGGTGCAAAGGGGAGCGCACTGCTCTCGGCGGATCCAGGGTTAGCAGATAACCAAGATTCCAAAAGTACTTCCTCGTGGTCCACCTTGGAAACAGAAATACAGCTACTCGTTCTGATTATGGCTAAACCCTTTGGGGATCGTCACCGTGAATGTGGAGGCAGCAAATGGAAAAATAATTGAGTGAAAAAGAGACAGTCAATATCTCTGACACCAATGCGCCACTACATGCAGTAGCACTGTCGACAAACAGTGACGCTAGTCAGTCCGAGAATTGGAGGGGCAGCCAATGCAATGGACACGAAATGGTAGATGCATAACGAGAGACGAAAAAATAACATACTGAGTACAATGAGAGGGCAGAACAGCGCCAGAGGGCAGAACAGCGCCAGAGAGCCGTCCCGTGTGCAAATAGAAAGAGAAAACGTTCCAAGGAAATCTAAACTACAAGTTCTGTCAGTTTGAGGCAAACTTCTAGTTACCGGTGCTCCTTACGGACAGAGACCCACTTGTGGGTGCCGGCAAAGAAAGCAGTCCTGACCCAATTCTAATGTCGAGCTTTCCTATAGCGGAAACATGCTCGCGAATAGAAAAGGTTCCGTTAGAACTTTCCTATGCCTGCCACTCCAATAGCCCATGCTTTTTCATCTATGACTTTCCTATGCCTGCCTCTCCAATAGACCACGCCTTGTCATCTATGACTTTCCTAGGCCTGCCTCTCCAATAGCCCACGCCTTGTCATCTATGACTTTCCTAGGCCTGCCTCTCCAATAGCCGACACCTTCTCATCAATGAATTTCATATGCCTGCCTCTCCATTAGCCCACACCTTGTCATCTGATAAATGTTAATGCTGTGATCAATCCCTCGAAAGCAAAGGTCGTCTGGTACTCTTTAAATAATAATCTGGTCAGTGACACACTGCCAGCTGTCAGTTTCAAGGGCTCACTCATTGAAATAGAACAGGACCTTAAATATTTTCGGATAATCTTTGATACAAATCTCTCATTCAACAAACACATCACAAATATGATTCAGAAGGCTAAAAGATGGATCAATGTTATCAAGGTTGTGGCGACCTTCGACATGCAGCAATTGATACTTTTTCTGCTTCTGCAAGTGATGGTTCTATCTGTCATGGATTACGGCATCGGCCTTCTAACACTGTCACAGACACAAGTCGATAGATTGGGAAAAGTCCAAAATGAGGCAATGAGAGCGATACCGGGGTGTATTAGAGATACACCCATATCTACTATGAGATTTCTGCTTAATCTCCACAGCATTAAGTGCGACATCGGTAGCACAAGTTAAGTCATACCTTAAAGTGACAGAATACAACCACCACCCATTACACCAACGTCTAGATGAGTAAAAGGGAAAACGAATCAAGTATGGCAGATAATGGATGGCAGAGGCTGAAGACACACTGCGAAGAGTATGCGAATTGGAAGAAATAAGAAAGGGCAGTAAATGGGTAGAGATAGACACTGTGGAGAAATCATTGACTAAAGTAATAATACAACTAGATAAAGCGTGTCGAAAATGGACGGGTGTCAGGGTCCAGGTTACGGTGCTTGAACTCGCCCAGCTACACTAAAAACCACAAAACATAATTATATACACAGATGGCTCAGTTCACAGAAAAATAAATAAAAGTGGTTGGGGTTTTGTTGCCTACAGAAACTGCGTGAAGTTGGTTGAGAAATCTTCAGCATATTCGACTGTCACATCGAGCATGAGGATGGAGATAGAGGGAGTTATAGCAGCACTTAATTGGTTGATAACTGATACATCAACACATTCTGTACTACTCACATACTCTCAAAGCATGCTGCGCAAGATAGAAAAGTTCATGCTGAGAAAATAATGGTGGGACTTATTGAACAACTCAATCGTACAGAGAATTACATGGATATACTGCCCAGGTCATGCTGGGGTAGGAGGAAACGAGAGAGCCGACTTATTGGCAGGCACTGCGGCGATAGACGACACAATGCTGAGAAGAGACAAAGCAGACTTGATCACAGCAGTATTAAATTCATTTCAAGATGAAGATGATGTCAATGAGGCGGAGAACGCGCACATACAGAGAATTTAGAAATGGAAGTATCTAGAGGGGAGGGAAGGAAAAGTGTGTTGTTGTTTTTTTTGGAAGACCCTGAAGATCACCCCATCAACACATGACCGGGACTCTGAGTCTACATACACTGGGATGGCTGCTGAAACGGATTGTCCTTGTTATATGTTTTATTGTTAGTTATTTATTTTTTTCTATTGATAGTCAGGTATTTTACAGCAACATTTCTATCTTATTTAGTATTTCCTACTTATTCGTTTGGTTACTGCGGTAAATTCCATTTTGTTGGACATCCTCGGATATTTTGGTTATTTAGATTAGCCAAAACCTTGTCATCTACGACTTTCCTAGTACTGCCTCTCCATTAGACCAAACTTTGTCATCTACGACTTTCCTAGTACTGCCTCTCCGTTAGACCAAACTTTGTCATCTACAAATTTCCTAGATCTGCTTCTCATTAGCCCAAAAAGTGTGATGATCAGGATGGAAGGATAAAGTGTGAAGATCGGGATGGGGGATAAAGTGTGAAGATCGGGATGGGGGATAAAGTGTGAAGATCGGGATGGGGGATAAAGTGTGAAGATCGGGATGGGGGATGAAGGTGAAGATCAAGATGGGGGATAAAGTGTCAAGATCATGAAGGGGAAGGGAATAAAATGTGACGATATGTGATGTGGGGGATAAAGTGTGATATTCAGAATGGGGATACAAATTGTGATGATCATGATGGGAGGATAAAGTGTAATTATCACGATGGGAGGATAAAGTGTAATTATCACGATGGGAGGATAAAGTGTAATTATCACGATGGGAGGATAAAGTGTAATTATCATGATGGGAGGATAAAGTGTAATTATCACGATGGGAGGATAAGGTGTAATTATCACGATGGGAGGATAAAGTGTAATTATCACGATGGGAGGATAAAGTGTAATTATCACGATGGGAGGATAAAGTGTAATTATCACGATGGGAGGATAAAGTGTAATTATCACGATGGGAGGATAAAGTGTGAAGAAATTTAATGATCGGAATAGAAGGATAGAGTGTGAAAAAAAATGTTATGATCAGGATGGAAGGATAAATTATAATCATCAGGATAGGAGGATAAAGTGTGAATAAATGTAATATTCAGGAAGAGGGAACAAAGTGTGAAGAAATGTAATGATTAGGATGAAGGGAATATAAAGTGTGAAAATCAAGGTGAGAGAAATGTACAGAATAAACATGAATGATGAAGGCAAAACATGTGTAATGTTTCTTTTTGCAAATAAGAGCAGGACAAAGTACAAAATTAAAAATGTTAAATTATCAAACTAGTTGGAACTTGTTTTTAATCAGAAGTATGTCAATACAAAAATTTAGGATGAATATCTACTTGGTAGCTTACAATATTCTAATAGAAGGACTACTTTTATGAATACCCAATCTCCCAAATGACGCGGAGTGTTCAAAGTACTTATACATTTACTGGCGTAATAAACTTTCCATATTGCTGCTTTAACTCAAGTCACAGTGACTTTAAACATTTTGCCTCCTTATGAAAGACGAAGTCGATTTTGTGTTAATACAATTAACTAATTGATGAAGCAAAGTCGCAGGTGGCTAAAAGATTCATGCTTTTCATTAGCAGTGTTGATATATTGAACCACATCGCTACCCAAGAAAATACAACTTCAACCAAATACTTCATACTTTGATATGCAAATTAGAAAAACAGTCTCAGAAACATCAAAACGTATTCATATCTATTCAAATGATAATATATTGGCGTATGCACCATCAATTTCGCAGTTGCCATGAGTTGGCGGCTCCTGGCATAGGCCGATATAACGTATTAACGTTTACGTGTGTTTCGCAATTTTGCATTTATTACGAATGTGCAGGGCCGTAGATGTGATTTGTCTCTTGAAAAAGGTCCCATTTGGACCGACACGTTGAGAATTGTCCTGTGTAGTGTTATTGTATGTTTTTTATATACTTTTTATATATTTTTATTCATAGATACGGTAAGTGTTTTTAGTAACCAGTTTAATTCATTTTGCTTTACCATGTGTTCGTTCGGCTACTGCGGCACCCTCCACTTTGTCGGACACCCTCCGACCATTTGGTTATTTATATTTATAGCCGTGATTACCTTAAGGAGGGGGTTTTATCTGGAAACAAAATGTAAATTTGGTCTTTTCTCCGATTTCGTGTGTAAATTTTACTACCTTAAGGAAAATTTGAAGAACTTTTTCCAAAATCGCTGAAAGGGGGTTACCGACCTGTTGATTAAGTCCCTAGTACTAAAAGTCATATTTAGGTTAGGTCTGCTCTATCGCTGCTCAATATTGTATCATCAATCACAGTTGTGCCCACCAATGAGATTGTTCTGTCGCTGTCTCTGACCCATGTATGACCAGGACAGTGTATCCGTGCACTACTTTGGACTCCAGAGTTGTTCATTTACGTAACCCATTCTTTTTATCCACCTTTGTATCTTACGCAGCCATGCTTTGAGGTCTCAGAGTATAAACCCTTGAGTTGGTATTTTAGCCATCAACCGAGTGCCGCTCTCACTGCTTCTATTTAAATTTTAATACTCGATGCTGTTGTGGAGTAATCAGACTATTTCTCAAACACCTTCCTACCATTCTTGTTGGCTACAAACCCCATCCGCATTTATTAATTCCTCTGACTAATCTACTGCGTATTTGATTATGCCTTGCAGTTTTCAGTTCAACTGAACATATTTTTGCACAGTATTCACAGTTCTTATAGCAGTCCTTTCCCGACACGCTTTTCCCAATTGTATTAAAACATTTCTCAGATGCTTTCTGTCAACCTCCACATTTATTGACTTTACCTACGTCCTTCAATTCACAAACTTAACGTGTCCTCTGCTTTTTTGATCCATGACTTTCCACACTTGCTTCCTTTTCCCTTTTTCTCAAATAGGCGTTGGTGTATTTGGTTCATACTAAATTGTGGCGTCGCTTTCTAACCTTAAAAAAACATATCTTATGAGGCTCATTTCGTGGACAGGCTCTACATCGCAAGTCAGCACGACAATGAATAACTTTGTCGCAGGGTTGACAGTTTTTATGCCAATACCGACATCCGAAACTGCATCATGTGTATCAGTCTGTAGACTGGTGTGGCAGTTGTCTGATCACGTCACTCCATCAGGTGTCATATTCAAGATGTAAACCACAAGACAACCATTCCGGTCTACCTCATATTAAATACAGAAGTTTAAGATCGAACAAATGATCCCTTAACATGTGAGTCTCCATCCTAGGGAGTCGTGTATGAATTCGGTTTCCATGTTATCATCATCATCAACGAAGGTTGGCTGCAACGGATCTCCAACATCCCCTGTCTCTTGTCATGGTGATGCACTCTGCTAGACTATAACGTGTCCATCGTCTGATGTTACTCTCCCACTTGTATCTCTGCCTACCTCTTGCTCGCTTCGCTTTGACTTTACCCTCAAGTAAGGTCTTCAATAAGGTGGCATGTCTTTTAATGTGTCCAAAATATTTTATTTGTCTGATCTTTATTTCTCTTAGTAGTTCTTTCTTCATATTAAGTGTTTTAGCACCTCTTTATTTGTTTTCTTCTCTTTCCATGATGTTCTCCCTATTCTTCTATATATCCAAATCTCAAAGGCATCAATTATGTCTTTTAATATAATTCGACGTTATACCAGCCAGACCCAATTGTCCCTTATAAGTACCACATTCTATATTTCTCTGGAGATTAGTTACACACGAGTAAGGAAACTCTCCTCTACATTGAAACACGAGACACTAGCGCCTAATTGAAGATGTCTTAATCATTTCGCATCTTCAGATTAGCTAGTCTAACCAATGTCAGTTTATATCTTGTTTACAAGTATCCTTGTAGGTTTGCTAAGAGCAATCAACACTGGTGCTTCAAAAAAGAGGATAACATATTGGCAGTTAAATTGTGTCTACTTCTTCCTACGTTCTCCACTCAGGTCGGTTGTCATGATTTGACCGAAAAGCGGTCATGATCTGACCGGGAAGCGGAATGAAATGTAATTTTTCACGGCAAGTCCGGCTGTGGATTTTTTTTAGCCTTTAGAAGCGAAAAATCAATTTTTAACATTTCATTGTAGTTGTTCACTTTCTTCTTGTAATGGATGAGTGGCTGATCTCAACTCTCCTTGGTTTCTTATTAAATACATCTTAGAGTGTTCACTTCCTTACTCCATTTACGATCCTTTATAGGCGGCTAATGAGATTTTGGGCAGTGGCGTAGAGAGGCGGGGGCGGAATTGCGGACCGCCCTGGCGGCATCATCGGGAGGGCGGCCAATTTATTTTCGCCCAGTCTTTCACAATCACTGATATTTTTTTCATGTCACAAGGGCGGAAAATTATTATATCGCCCCGGACGCCATTGACCCATGCTACGCCACTGTGTACAAGTCTATGCATTTCTGCGAACCAGTCGATTTTAGTTCTTGATTCTTGATTAGAAATTGGCTTCACAGCAGACGGGACATTCCCATAAGGGCTCCGCCCTCCACTCCAGCAGACATCCCAGTGTATGTAGACTCAGAGACCCGGTCAGATGTTGATTGTGTGATCTTCGTGACTTTCTAAAAATTTTACTTTTCCTTCTCTCACCTCTGGACAGCGGCGTGCATAGGGTAATTGCAGCCCAGTGCGAGGAATCTTTTGACCTCTCCCCCCCCCCCGCCCCCAACCTGCCTGAAATTGATTTTAAAAATTCCGAGTAAAATTTTACAAGTTTATTAATATTATCGATTTTATCCACATTTAACAAAGATAGAAATAAATTTTAAAATGTAAATTTAGAATTACAAATTCACTTTACGAGCTTTTTGACTAGCGAAGTTATTAATGACTGTGTCGAAGCTCACATCATTGACCAGCTCATGTTCGATTGATATAATTGCGAGGTTGTTTAATCTCAAGTTGCTCATAGTTGACCTGCGATAGTTTTTGATTAATTTGAGTTTGGAGAAACTTCTTTCACGTGTAGCTATACTAACTCCTAGAGTTAGGAACATACACAGTAAAAGACAATGTTGAGTACTGAATGGGAAAGCTGATGTTTCTGAATGAAGACAAGTAATTCCATAGACCCTTGGGCCTTTAAGTTCAAGACCGAAGATGCTGCGAATAAATTCATTAACTTTCTGTAGAGTAAAAAATCATCCTTGTCGATGTCATCATAAAGGAGCGCTGTGAAGATCAATGTCGACTCGATCATCTAACAGTTGCTTTGGAGAAAGAAAGTCAAACTTGTCAGCAACCTCATGCATTTGTGCAATTCTTGCTGAACTCTCCTGATTCACTCTGTCCATGGAAGCGCATATTTCCAACCAAAGTTCATTTCTGTAGCTTAACCCGGCATCAGCGGCTTCTTCTCCATGCATCTTCTTTTACGACGTATTCGCAGCTCCGTAGGGATTCCAAGTTCAGAACGCACCGACTGCGCATAGCTCAAACTCGCATCGGTTACTCTTTCCCTCGAAGTTGTGAGGAATTCTCTCAAAACTTTCATTTTTGCTGCACAATACTTAACGCTCAAGCTCTTCTTCTTCATATATACCTGCGTGTCATTTATTTCCATTAAAACTGGATCCAAGAACAGAACCCTAGATACGTCAAGAACGTGAATGACTGCATCGCCACCAGCAAGCTGTCAGCCGCGGAATTTTCGGTTCTCTCGGTTAAAATTGCAAGTGTTTCCAGAATCTTCAGAAAGTGGCTTTTAACCATTTTGACTACTTCACCTCTCTGCTCCAGCGTGTTTCGGCTAATCGTTTGAGACTCATTCCAGTAGTTTTCATCAGCACTTCACAAGGGTGAGTGGAATTGGAGAAGAAGGTGTGCAGACGATCAAGCGTGCCGAAGAAGGTCACAGAGTTTATTTCTTCTCGTGCCGCACGGATTCTAGCTAGGATTAAACTATGGTTAGAACAGACAATATACTGGGCTTTTGGATTTATATCGCAAATCCGTTTCTGAACTCCCGAATGTTCCCATTTCATCACAACAGTGATATCGTACCCTTGACCTCGGCAGTCCATGATGTTAAGGTCGTCCGCCTCTAACTTTTGTAAAATCAATCTTGCAATCCTGGCGGAATTGTTTTCTCTGTGTCAATAAAAGAATCTTCAACAGACACACGATGGCCAAATGTGCTTAACAAGAAAAAAATATAATTTTTTCAACGGTACGGGACATCAACTTTGGCACGGCAAAGACACTTAAACCCCATTTCAAAGTTTTAATTATTTTGAGAGGCATTTTGATGCCCATCAAGTCTTGATGCCCGGTGCGACTGCACCCCATTTCCCCCACCCCCCCCCCCCCCCATCCTTGGTACGCCTCTGGAACCACCATAAACAACAAGTATAGGTACACTATGAGATAACTGGATAATCTTCAAACGAAAACAATAGTATGCAACATGATTGAAGATTTGTACCACATAGAAACATGGAGGCGCTGAAGTTTGCATGTGTGGCTTCGTCCATTATAAGTGATGATGACCATTTTTACATCTACTTTTGAAAATTCAATTAGAATTATGACCATGCATAATAGTTCGTAAATGGCTAATGAGCCCTATTCTAATGAGCTAATGGTCTATCCGTGATTTTCTAGCTACTCTCCGCTGTTGGTCTGCAGCCTTTCTCCTCTTTTCACAAGATGAGCTATTTTTTGACTGTAGACATGAAGTTAACATAAAATATCACGTATGTGGTTGCGTCTGTGGGTCTCACCAATGGCCCACTAGACAAACCACCCATGTAACAGAAAACCTTAGTAGATGACATGCCGTTATATTGAGGTTATCTTCTTGTAGAAGCTTCATGGCACGTCATCTATACAATTATGCTAATTATGTTTTTGTTTAGTTGTTGAAATGTGTTTCATGATTACTTGAATATATGTATGCACCCTCTGTGGTTGGGAGGGAGCCAGAGATGTTCTGTGCAGCACTGGGGAGGAGGAAACTGACAGCACTGTTTTTTTCCTATGACTGAAACCCATCATAGAGGCCCAGTGACTCAGGATGTGACAATCCTTTTGACGTGAACATCTGGTTGCATGCCTAGAGCAATAGAGAAATTCGGCATAACCAGTAGTCAATTGGTGGCGGGGAATTAGCACAGTGAACCCTATCTTGGTTACAGTGCATAGGTTGAATCCTACCTTCCTGGAGGTGTGATAGTTATTCTCTGTCTCGGGGTGGGCCGAAAATCTACAGACTTCCCAGCAATATAATGCCATTGGGTCAAGGGCATGAGCCCATGGATCAGCAACCAACCAACCAACATAAAATATCAGCAAAAAAATAAACATTGCTGCAGAAATAACTAAATAGAAAATAAGCCAATGTCAACAGGTGGTATTTCTTTCTTGTGCAATATCTGTCTTACAAGCCCTTTACAACAATAAACTGCCATACCAGAAGAAAGTCATACGTGAAGTGAGCATCCAAAGAAGGGTAGTACTAAAGTGGATACCATCCGATACCAGGGCGTGAAAAGACAGATAGGCTATGCTTGTAAATTACGGAGCAACACAGTAACAAAAATACCAAGAAATCACCTACAAAGAAAAGGAGACCCTCATCAAAGCTTTCAAAAAAGTCTATCAAAGACAACTATCAATATCTTGACAGAGCTGAACAGGTTATTATCTTCCACTTCAGAACTGGTCATAATATACAAAACAGTCACTTAAATAGACTAAGACTGGCTCCATCACCTCTGCGTCCATATGGGCAGACAGATATGTTCCGCTGATTGTCAAATCTAGTGGAAAACAAACCTTCTGCTCACCCCAGTACCTGCGAGCTGTGATTATTTACAATTTTTTCAATTGAAAGGGTAAAATTACAGTGTTAAATGACGGCAGATGTGAAACAAGTGAAAAGGAGAATAGAAGAAAAAAACTAGAGCAAAAAAATAATAACAAAACACTACCGAATACCATGCATGTTGTAAGAAGCGATTAAAGAGCCTGGGTGTGGAGTTTACAAGCGAATTCCATGATCTTCGAATGCCTCCTAAAGACATACAGGAGGCCTGTGATATGTCTTTGCCCTGACCACGAAGGAATTTAAGAAAAAAATTTATTACAACAATTATTTCTCCTCAACTTAACGATCAATAGAATTTATGCCATCTGTGCAAAACATTTAAAAGACTTTCAGAATAAAATAACCTATTTTTCAAACTAAACCAGTTATCACAAGCCAGTCCCCATGATGGCTGATGGTTCCGATTCTATGTTAGTTCACTGCTCTTTTTGAGCTCTTTGTCAGGGTTCTCTACGAGCCACGCCCATCTTCACTCCCAATTCCCCCATCGAGGCCAACTCCTTGGCGTGGAGATGGTGCTTAGTCCAGCGAACAGAGACTGGAAACTAAAATTGGTCGAGCCAACCCAATATCGAGCAGGGTCACAATCCTGCCCAAGCAAGCACAGGTGCTGAAGTCAGAGATACCAGCCTGAGAGGCGCACCAGCAACCATGGTATCATGCAAACCGAATAGTTGACATGTCTGCACGACAAAATTTTAAAAATCGTCATGGTGCTCGCCCTGTGAAGTCCCCCCCCCCCCCCCCCAAGCAAGGAGCAGTGCCGGATTCTGAACCTCGACAGAATCCACCCCAGTTACTCTGGAGGTCCCTCTAGTCTACCTCGTGGAGCCAGGAGAGGAAAGCGACTGGTCAACCAAACAGGATGAAAACCCCTCTGAATATCATGCACTGGAATGCAGAGGGAGTTAGATACTAAAAAAACCCGGAACTAGAAAACACCGTGCACCAGAAAGAAATTAGTATTTACTGCATACAGGAAACCCATCTCAACGATAAAATAACATTCAAAATACGAGGGTACCAATGCTTTAGAGTAGACAGGAAAGATCGGAGGAAAGGCGGCATACTAACTCTGGTCAAGGATAACATCAACGCCATGGAAACGAAAATACAAGAGGAAGGTGCCGAATACTAGATGATTCACATAAAAGACAACTCCCTTGAACTGGACATACTAAACTTCTACTGCCCAAATGACATCCCACCAAACATGACTAGTATTAACATGCAGAACAAACACTTTCTGGCAGTGGGAGACTTTTAACAGCCACTCCAAAGCTGGGGATATAACAATTTAGACAGAAGGGGAAAAGAGATAGAAAGTTGGCAAGATGATAACAACCTAATCCTGAACAATCCACATGATCCACCAACTTTATACTCAAGAAGATGGCATAGCACATCAACCCTAGACCTGGCATTCTGCACCCCAGAACTGGCTGGAATAATGGAAAGTAACAATCAGCGAACAACTTGGTGGCAGTGATCATCGTCCAGTTATCATCCAAGTGAATAAATCAACAATTACAAGACCAACTAAGCCAAGATGGAAATACAAGAAAGCAAACTGGCACATATATAAACATAGAGCAAACCTACTTACCAAAAGACATAAAAGTAACAGGCAGAAAGAACACAATTATCATGGAGTTAAGTTCAAGATTGGCAACACGGCCATGTGTACATGTGGCCAGGCAGCACAGAGTGCCAAACATATACTTCAAGAGTGTTCTGAGCATGAAATGCTGAGGCAGACATATTGGCCAGAGGAAACAACACTGGAATCAAAACTCTATGGGTCACTGTATGAACTACAAAAGACAGTGAGTTTTATTAAGGAGACAGAATTACAGATATAGACATGTTTCAAGTGAACGAAAGAAGAAGAAATCGTGGAGTTTAATAAAGGAATACTTCAGGCAGCTAAGGAGACAATACCAAGAGGAGCAAGGAAGAATTATGTACCATATTGGACCAATACACTCCAAAAACTACAGGATGAACTGACTGAAGCACGTAATATGGCAGAGACTCAACCATCCCAACAGAACCACATCGTTCTACAAAAAAAACCACAGCACAGTTCACTAAAGACAAGATAGAAACACAGAGAAGAAGAGGGAGGGAAAAATAAAAAAATTAAACTTTGAAAAGGAAGGGAGAAAACTGGAAACTAACCAAGCAAATAAATGATGATAGCAATACCTAGCTGGAAAAAAATTACACTGGAAGATTCAGGTAAATTCCACTCTGGCAAACAAGCAGCGACAAGCTTGCGGAATCTTACAGAAAGGAAAGCACAATTACCATCAATTCATGAAAGCAACAAAATATTTGTCAAGAAAAAAACAATGATAAGAACATAAACTGCCCAGATGTCATGTCCAAACTATTCACACTACAAGAATTAAAGGCATCTATATAGCAATCAAAGGATAGAAAATCACCAGGGCCGGACAACGTTACCAATGAAATTCTTAGGAACCTCGGACAGGCAGCATTGTACAAATTATTACAAATATATAACTATAGCTGGGAAACTGGCAATGTACCACAGTTGTGGAGAGAAACGTTTATGTGTCCTATTATTTAATAAAAAAAAAGGTAAGGACAAACAGAAGACTGACAGTTATAGACCAATAAGTCTAATGAGTTGTTAGACTAAAGTGGTACCTAGAATCAGAAAAGCTATTGGTGCCAGAACAAGCTGGGTTTAGAGAGTGTAACATCACAGAAGACCAAATAACATTCTCGTCCCAGATTATTGAAAATTCATTTCAAGAAAAGAAAAAAGTTTTCACCGTATGGATAGATCTTCAAAAAAGCTTTCGACAAGGTCTGGAAAGATGGACTGATAATAAAGTTACAAAGAAATGGAATTGGGGGCAACATGAGCAAGTGGATCCATTCCTTCCTACACAATAGGAAAGCAAGAAGAACCATGGAAGGATACAACAGCAAAAAAATTATCTTAAGACATGGAGTTCCTCACGGTTCAGTAGTCTCCAACTCTGTTTCTTGTCTTCATAAACAATATAATTTATGAATTGCCACAAGGTGTAAGAGCTGCAATGTACGCTGATGACTTGGTCGTGTGGTGAAGAACATCTAAAGATTGCCAATTTTAAACAATAAAAAAGGCAGCGGACAACATAGCAGCATGGGCAGATAAATGGATGGCAAAGATAAATGCTGAAAAGTCCTAAACAACACTTCACATTCTCAAATAAGGACAAAGCAGGAGAGATAAAACATGGATGCCTCACATTGAGAAAGTAGAAAGAAACTTGCCTTCCTGAGGAAATTGGCAGGAACAAACTGGGGGGGGGGGGGGGGGGGGGAGAGAACCGGCCCCAATGTGGTAACCTTAAAGAAGGTATATACAGATGCAATTAGACCAGTACTAGAATATGGATCAACAGCATGGACTTCAGCAGCCAACTCCCATCTACAAGCTCTGAACACAGTACAAAATCAGGCACTTCACATTATCACAGGTGCCATGAAGACCTCTCCCATAAATGAAATGGAAAAAATTACAGGCATGACACTAAGACCATGGTCCATGCAGAAAAGTACAAGAGAATGCCAGCACATCCAATGAGGGCCAGATACGGCGACCTAGCCAGTGGAAGACTGAAGAGGAGCAGTTTTATACACCGATCCAAAACATAAAATATCAGGAAGAACTACCAGACATAACAAGAGAGATATCACCAACACTTTTTCCAGTTCCGTGGGAGCAATACCCAAATCTCACTATCAGAACCACCATAAACAACTACATTATGATAGAACAGAACAATCTCGAAAAGAAAACAATAGTATGCAACATGATTGAAGATATGTACCCCAGAGAAGCGTGGATAAAAGTATATACCGATGGATCAGCAACCAGATCAGTGAAGAATGAAGGTGCTGGCCTGAACATAAAATATCCAGAAAAAGAATCCACATGTTCACCAACTGGAATATTCTGCTCCCACTACTCTGCAGCCTGCGGGGGATACCGACCCCTACCAGGATCATCCACAGGTGGCGGATAGTGGAAAAGCCTCTTGACGCCAGCTGTGAATAACCATCTGGGCAAATAAACAGCCACTGACCAAACGGTGTCGCTGACCACGAGGACGGGGTGGGATATCAGTCGGCGCCATATTCCCATGGAATACCCCATATGTCCATTGACTGGCAGCATCAAAGCGAGTATGAGCCGCTATAAGCTCAGGTTGCTGGAGTGGGGTCACTGACCCCACTCCAGGAATGTGCCAGGTGGGGAGGGGAGGGGGTAGGATAGGGTTTAGGTAGGGTTAGAGGGTTGGGTAGGGTAAATTATAGATATTAGAACAAGAGAGAGCAATGTTCTTAAATCACCTTCCCTGAGTGAGAGGTGTCTTAGATTACAAGAAATAAACCACAGAGGAGGATAATGAATACCTGGCAACAAAAAATTATCCTAGGAGAGGGGAACTCTACCTCAAAACCCCGGGCAGATGGTGCTTGTTAACCCTGTTAGGCAAGCTGTCTAGGAGAAGAAAAACTCCAAAATGAAACCTCCACTGCCCTGTGGACAATCCTTGGATGGATAAGGGCTAGGGAAACACATCCTCTCAAAAGTAAGATGGAAGACGGAGACACTGGACCGAAAGGTACAAAATAGTCCAGCCAAGGCTGAAAACCAGTGTCACGCAATGACTTCACATGTCAAATAAAAGGTTACAGATGATTCGTTTTGGTGCTTCATCTGTGGAATCCCGTCAGGCGGATGAAGTGCTCTAAGCCTCGAAGGAGCCCACCCTCAGCGACTGGTGGTACCTCTGTCTCAAGTTGTGGAGCCAGGAAAAGAGATCAGAGGAAAAAAACTACTGGTTCAAAAAAATCACATATAGATCATGATGCAGACAAAAATAAGCACTTAAAAATATTGCAGTGGAATGCAGAGGGCATGTACAATAAAAAGACTGCACTTGCAAACCGATTACACACAGAGGAAATCGACATAGCATGCATACAGGAAACACACCTCACAAACAACAATAGATTCAACATCCGAGGATACCAAACATTTCGGAACGATAGAGAAAAAAGACATAAAGGAGTTCTTATACTTGTGAAAAACAATATCGTTGCCTCCGAAATTCGAGTAGACACAGAAGAACAGGCTGAAATCATTGGAACCTGTCTAACCCTTCCAACTAAAGAGGTCACAGTATATAACTATTACTGTCCACAAGACAAGAGCCTATCTCTACACACAATTAACACAGAAAAAGATAACTGTCTTGTAATTGGTGACTTCAATAGCCACTCACAGAGTTGGGGATATACAGAACAATATACTAAAGGAGAAGAAGTGGAAGACTGGCAGTGTGAGGTGAAACTTCAACTGCTTAGTGAACCTGAAGACCACCCAACTTTCTACTCTAGAAGATGGCACACCACCTCAACCCCTGACCTAGCCTTTGCAACAGACGCCTAGGCGAAAATAACATACATGGAAGTGCTGGAGCAGCTTGGTGGAAGTGACCATCGCCCCATCAAACTCACCATTGACATTAACCATACCCCTGCTGGCCCTACAACCACACCCAGATGGAACTTCAAGAAAGCAAACTGGAGTAAGTTTGCTGACCTGACAGACAAATTCACAAAAACCTTAAATCCAAGGATTAAAAACGTGAACAAAAATGCACAACTCCTGGCTTCTGCACTTCTTCAAGCAGCCAAGCAAACCATACCAAGAGGTGCTAGGAAAAATTACAAACCGTACTGGTCTGACGAACTCGATGAGTTGGAGAAAGAAGTGTCAAAGGCCAGAGACACAGCAGAAAAAAGCCCATCCACAGAAAACAACATATCACTAAAAGCTGCTGTAGCCAAAGTAAGAAAAACGACTATTACAAACACAAGGAAAAGCTGGCATGAAAAAACAGAAAATTTAAACTTCGACAAAGAGGGAAGAAAGCTATGGAAAATAACAAAAATGCTCAACTACGAAGATAACAAAACAGCACCAGTAGCTATAGAGAATGGTGGAGATGTACTCACAGGAAAGAAAGTTGCAAATCACTTTATACAGCATTACCAAAGTACTGCCTGCCACAAAGTCGATGAAAATAGGAGAAGAGAAGTAAGAAAAGAACTACGGAATATCGAAAAAGAGATCAGCAAAGATAAACAAGATGTCATGAATATTCCATTCACGATCAATGAACTAAATGAAGAACTAGCAGTATTAAAACTTAGGAAATCACCAGGCCCTAATGACATACCAAATGAACTGCTAATTCACATCGGACCATCAGCAAAATAGAAATTAATAAAAAATTTTAACAACTGTTGAGATAGAGGTCTAGTGCCACAGGTGTGGAAAACCGCCATAATGATACCCCATCCACAAGAAAGGCAAGCCAAAAAATAAGGTGGACAGCTATCGCCCAATAAGTCTGACCAGCTGTGTTTGCAAATTAATGGAGCGCCTGGTAAACAAAAGAATGATGTGGTTCCTAGAAAAAAATAAAATCCTGCTAAATCAGCAAGCTGGCTTTAGAAAGTGTAGATCAACTGAAGACCAGATTACACTAATTGCCCAGGAAGTAGAGGATGCTTTCCAGGGAAAAAAGCAGACATCAGTGGTGTGGGTAGATATGGAAAAAGCCTTTGATTGTGTATGGAAAGATGGACTCCTCCTTAAACTACAACAAAACAAAGTGACAGGGCGCATGTATTACTGGATAAAACACTACCTGCACAACCGAAAAGCAGCAGTGAAGCTTGAAATGAAGCATAGCAGAAAGAAACTCTTTAAGTATGTAGTACCACAGGGAGGTGTTCTATCCCCGCTCTGTTCCTTATATTCATGAATGACATTGACCAAATTCTCTCGCGTAAAGTAAATGCTGCAATGTATGCAGACGATCTGGCGCAGTGAAGAGAGCGTAGGCACAACAAAAATAAGGTTGCAAGAAACTATGGACAATTTGGCCAAGTGGACAGACCAATGGGCCATGTCTATCAATGCCCAAAAAACTACCTATACCATCTTCAGCATGTCCACCAAACCACAGAAAATCCTACTAACCACAAATGGTCAAACATTGCCAAAAGATGAGACACCTACATACCTTGGAGTCACTTTTGATCCAAGACTTACATGGAAACAGCACATAGACAAGTGCCAAACAAAAGGTACAATGAGGACAGCACTCCTTAAAAAATTGGCTGGAACAGATTGGGGTGCAAATGGAAAAATTCTAAGTAGAGCATATACAGGTTATGTAAGACCACCTTTGGAATATGGAATGTCAGCATGGGGGACTGCAGCCAAGAGTAACACTCAAAAGATCGCAAAGATACAAAACCGCAATCTCAGAATTATAACAGGAGGTATGAATACTACCCCAATCACAGAAATGGAAACATGCACAGGTTTGCCATCAATGGAAGAAAGAAGAAATGAAAAAATGCTCACACAGTATGCAAAGTTCAAATGTTTGGAGAGTCATCAAATGAAGACTAAGCAGACCTACAAAAGAGCGACTCAAAAGAGGTAGCTTTCTACACTCCACCAAACAGCTCCAGAAATCACAGATACAGACCTACAAAACCTAAAACCACTAAACACCTTTAACACATACCCAACATGGGACAGGAAAAACTTCCCAAGAATTATGGACAATATACCAAGCATTATTTCGAAAACAGAAACTACTAAACAAGTACTAAAGGAGACAACTAAGAATCACATACAGAAAGCATAACCAAAGGATATATGGACACATGTATATACAGATGGATCAGCGAAAGAGGCAGTATTAGATGGAGGATCAGGAATATATATATGGTAACACCAGATGGAAAAGAAATAAGAGAAATCCATACCCACAGGCAAACATTCCACAAATTTTAAAGCAGAAATGGAAGCCATAATAGAGGCAGCCAAAATGCTCATGAATTGCTTGCAGAGTCACAACAGACGTAGTATTTCTAACGGATGCAAAATCAGTATTGCAGGCATTGAAAGATCCAAAGAACACGAGCATGAATGAACTTATGGCCTGCTTACTACACCTCAGCAGTACCACCAAAGAAACAGTACTGCAGTGGATCCCAGGTCACTGTGGCATACCTGGAAATGAAAAAGCTGATCTGGCAAGGAAAGGGGGATCACTGGAACAAATAGAAAATGATAATACGTACTATGAAAGTAAGACCATGTTAAAAGCAGAAAATAAGAAAAAGTGGAAGCAAATGCACCCAACTGCAGAAACAAATGACCCCTACCACCAAATGTCACACAAGGAACAAACCATCATTTTCAGACTACCTACTGGTCAACACAGACTGAGAAGACATGTTTCGAAAGCTGAAGATTGGTGAGACAGACCTGTGCAACCGTGGACTGAGTCTAGAGACTGCAGAACACATTCTTCATGCCTGTCAACTCTACCACAAAGAGGGAGAAAATATGGCCTACTGAGACAGCACTGCTCCAGACTTGAGGGGTTCCATGGATGACCTGAAGCGAATAACACAATTCATTGAAGCTATTGGTGCTGTAACCTGATATCTGACTGAAGAACCATGAAGAAGAAGACTACTCTGCAGAAGTACAGGTTTTAAACATTGCTGCAGAAATAAAAACACAAGCCAATGTCAACAGGTGGTATTTCTTACTGATGCTATGTGTGTCCTACAAGCCCTTGACAGTGATAAACTGCCAGACCTGAAGGAAGGTATCCAAAGAAGGGTAATACTACAGTGGATACCATCCCACTGTGGCATACCAGGAAATGAAGAGGCAGATATACTGGCAAAGGATGGAGCAACACACGAACAAAAAGACCAAGAAATCACATACAAAGAAAAGAGGACCCTCATCAAAGCAATCAGGAAAGTCGACCACCCAAAAGACAATTATTACTATCTCGAGAGATCAGAGCAGGTTATTATCTTTTGCCTCAGAACAAGACACAACAGATTAAACCGCCACTAAGTAGACTAAGACTGGACCCATCACCTCTGTGCCCTTGTGGGCAGGTAGCACAGACTGCTGAACATAACCTGCACTACACTAAACCAGTTAAGAGAAGAACACTAGTCCACAGAGATGCATATTCACAGAAAGATGAGCACTGAGGTGCTTTCAAATACAGCAGCATTTATTAAGAAAAAAGGACATGCTGTGTAGACATGTCAAACTGCGAACGAGAAGATCATTCCAGTAGGGTTTGTAGTTTGTGTGTGCCCCCCTGGGTATGGTTTTCCTAGCAGCATGTAGTATACATCTATTAAATTCACTCACTGCTCTATTGATGTCTTTGTCCACGTTCATGTCCTTAGCTAGAACACTGGTATATTTTCGAGTCTGTCCTCTCATAGTTCTACTTAGTGAGTATGTTGCTGTCCTTGGTAAATTCATTGTGGATTTTCAGAAATACTGGTCTGTGGTTACTACCCCCAAGCTGCTTTCCAATGACGTGTGATGTTCCATTCCAGGCCTGGTGAGGGGAATGCCATGCTCTCGAGTAGAAGGTTGGTGAGTCTGCTGGCTGGTTAATAAGGATGAGATTATTTTCATCATGCCAGCTCTCAAGTTCCTTACCTCTCTTGTCGATGTGATCGTAGCCCCAGCTCTGAGAGTGGATGTTGGAGTCACCACACACCATAAGTCTCTTTTTCTGAAATTTTGTCTAATTCCACCCTTTCGTCTGTCCTTTCGGTCTGATCGGTAGCACTGACCGCCTCGGATTTTAAAGGCCATATCGCTGCTGAAGTGTGTTTCTTGAATACAGCATACATTAACTTGTTCGTAGCCCCAGCTCTGAGAGTGGATGTTGGAGTCACCACACACCATAAGTCTCTTTTTCTGAAATTTTGTCTAATTCCACCCTTTCGTCTGTCCTTTCGGTCTGATCGGTAGCACTGACCGCCTTGGATTTTAAAGGTCATATCGCTGCTGAAGTGTGTTTCTTGAATACAGCATACATTAACTTGTTCTTTACTTAGGATATTTTCAAGTTCAATTTTTTGCTGTATTCATCATTTTTACTGTTTACACCCTCAGCATTCCAGTGTATTATTTTTATTGGTCGTTGTTTGGCCAGTAGCTCTATTCCCTTACCTCCTGCTACTCGGGGCAACTGAGAACTTCCAGTAACTCAGGTTGGGCCCTTTCAAGGTATAGGGTCAGCCACAAGACAGGCACCATAACTATTTATAGATGCAAACATGTTTCCATTGTGTTTTGTATGTGGCATCCTGATTATCTGTGCGCCTTTTGGCTGGTTGCCTCCGTCTTCAGCACTCTTGGGCAGGACTATGGTCCTGCTCGAGTGGGACTGCCCGACCAGTCTTAGTTTCCAGCCCCTGATGGCTGAACTAAGCCCCATCACCTCTACTCGGTGCTGACCTCGATGGGGATTTGTGTTCTGTTGTATGTTCATAAAAGTTATTTCGGCCAAAACTTCGAACTGTTCTGGAAGTGGGTTTGGAATAGAGGATTTTTGCAGGACTTGAAAACCTATCCAGATATGCTCGTGCATTGCCGAGATGAGTGGTGATCAACAATGGAGCCTAGGGTATGGCACTTCTGACTAAGGAGGCTGGGAGCAATTCATTCAATGTCCTCAAACTTGCTGATTAAGTATTGTATGACTTTTTGTGGCTTGCAGTCAGTCATAAAGCAAACAGAAGCAATCCATTGAGCATTTTCTCAGGAATGAGGAAGCGATGTCACAACAGAAGATTTGTTTGCATCTTTCTTGTAAGAGACAACATTGTTCTCCCTGCACGCAGGTTATCCCTCCAGAAAGCCAGAGTTTTGGCAATGTTTTCTCAGATTTTGGGGTCTATGAATGAAGCTATCATTGAGGATGTCTTTATATCTCAGCATTGGTCTACTTTGGGCTCACTGGCCTACAGCCAGTTTTCCAAATAATACTTGTTTTTGAAACGTGTTCTAGTCAACGCTGGATCTATAATCTATTTCTATTAAGTGCTTCCATGACACATAGTAGATGAGTGTGGCAAACACTTCCATGTTGGTGACTTTTGTCTTGCCATTTATTGTTATAAAATTTTGCAGAGACATCTTAGATTTTTGTGTATGTAGGTCCATGTTTCAGTTACTGAAGTTGTGTACTCAGAAATCTGTATCTTTGTTTTAACTTACTTAAGCTTTCGATTTTTCTAAGCTCACTTAGAGTCCGCCAAAAATGGTAGTCGCTTTCCCTATGCATGAGTTTATTTCATAATCTAGTGAAAAGATCTAGGTAACAAATGGTGTCATACGTGATATTCTCTCCCACGAAAGAATAAAGTGCAAAGTCAGCTGACCTGCATCTTTTTTTTTCTTTAGACCCCATTTGCAGCAGGAGCAATTAAAAAATAAATGTTAAACTAAGCCTTTTTTAAATATTTTAATACATCAAAAAACTAAAGACACAATTATTCTTGTCCGTCATAACAGTGACAACTTTTATTTAAACAAAACTATTATTTGTGGACAAGAAACAAACTCAATTTTATCCACAAAGATATGTATGGTATGGGAATTGTTACCAAACACATCACTTGTTCATCAGGTAGTCATCTCCATTTATGCTTAGTCAAGAAACTACCAATATTTTTTGTAAAAGACTTTTTAAAACTGGTGAACTGTGTCATCAAAATGACTAGTGCAAAACATAGAATGTGCTTGAATCAAAAGGTTTACAGAACACCACTGTTGGTTATGGTACAAGTCTTGGCTGGCTTGCCGCTCTGAGATCCATATTTTTCTATTTCCTTGACAATTTCATACCCACTGACAACTTTTCCAAATACAACATGCTTGCCATCCAACCTGGACAAATGAAAAGATGTACTATCAATACATATTCAACCAATCACACATATCCAACAAATTTAGTATTCAGAATGATAACATGGTCCACAGGAGCATCTCTGAAAACCAGGTTATGAGTAAACTAACCTAACAGAAATTGCTCTACACAATAACCTTTTCACCGCTATCAGATTTCCCCATATTGTCAATAAATCACTAAGATAAGGGACACACAAATCTTCCAAATTGACGATGTGATTACGTTAAAAATTCATTTTCTTTCAAACTGTTCATCATATTATACTCAGACTTTGGCAGATCAATAGAAAAATGAAGTCTCACATGAAATTCTATCAAAAATAATTTTCTTCTTCTTCTTCAGCGCACATTCTCATACTCCTGCTGAATTTCTCTTGTAGCGGGACCATGGTCCTATTAGATTTCCAGCAGGATGTAGTCCAGAGAATGGAAATGCGTTGTGTCGCAGTTTTATTTGCGCCAATGGCCCGACACATTTGTCTTCGGCAGAAAAAATAATTTAATACATATATATTAAAGAAAAACTGTTAAACTCAACATAATAGGACAATTTATTTTTACCTTGGGGATGTTCAGTGAGTAGTGCAGTGGAGTCATTGAGACGCAAATATTGAGATTCCTCTTCTGCTTTCGTTCTCAAACTCCTGCAGATTAGCAGGATGTAGTCCGGAAAACGGAATGCAGTGTCATAGTTTACAGCATTGCTGTGATATCTGCACCTTTTGTCCTGACACATTCGACTTCAGCATGGCTTTGGGTCACTGACCCTATATGGGATGGGACAGCCAAATGCGACCATAAATCTTACTCCCAAACAGGTTGATATGCCCGACGCTGAACCAGGCAGTCACCCCAATAAATGCCATACTCAAGAAGATTGTACATCGTAATATAAATATAAAAAAGATATTTTACTTCACTGGCAGTTACAGATGTCCATAACGTGTCTTCTTTCCCTGCTTGTTCTTTGTGTTGTTACATGCAAATATGTTAGATCGCCTGCTCATTGATAAAACTACTCGTCTGCAATGATGCTATAAAGTATTCATAACGTGTGGCAATCTCATCAAGATTATGTACATGCCCAACATTTTCTACAAAATTCTCAACTTCTGCTCAAAGAAATATATAACTCCTGCGAAATTCGTGATGTCACAATTAGGACCACAAATGTTCTTCTTTTTGTTGGAAACATTAGGTCTATCAAGGAACTTCCGTCACTTTCCATGTTATATTTTGTACGCAAATTACCTACATCGTGCATATTTCCATGGTAACTACAACTGTCATCACGTGTACATACGAACAATATTCTCAATTGCGAACACATCGAGTCAAAACATTTTGATAATTTGTAAAAAAAAAGTCCAGAAATGTTTCCACGATGTAAAATATCCAGGAAAGCATAACTGCGACCTTGAAGGTCATAGACAGGGATCAATCCAGTGCAAACTAAATATGTAATATTGATCGCAACGTAACATTTAAAACAGCGACCAGCCTTGATTAGTTTTCCCACCAATAGAAGGTACATTCTGTGACTTAAGGAGGATATGGATATTTGACTACATAAATAGTAAATATTTGCAAGAAGAAACGAACACATCCTCTGGCCAGACCCATCATCTCTGTTCTGCATGTTGGGCAGTCCTGAAGCATGCGCTTGGATTCTAGATCTACATGGACATTCATCTGTATGACATCCTCAGTCATTACAAGTGGCCAAATGTTTGCAGTGGCCTGCTCTAAGGTATAATAGTGTGACTTGTTGATCTTGCATCAAGTTTGTCTTTCGTTTCCATTTATTTCTTCCACTTTGGCGAATGTGTATTCTGGTTTTTGCTTATATACCTATTTTATGTTTCTACATAATACCTACCATGGAGTCTTGTTTGTAGTGATAAAAAACTGTGACCCGTTGGTATTGGGTCCTGCATTTGCCATTGAAAGAAGACCTGACAAAATAAAAAAAATTTTAGTGTGCAAAACGTTTTTCCTATTTTGATTTCTCACCACTTAAATACAATGGAAAAACATGACAATTTGGTCAGGACTAACAATATGTATGTAATAAGCAAGTCCAATAAAAACAATTATTAACAAAGTTATATCAATTTTCAGCAACTCACTTCTACTTCTATAAGTATCTACTGTTTCTTGTGAGACGTAAACAGATTCAGTCTCGCAGCAAATTTCTTTCATTGTAATTCTATGTTGCTCGTAGAGGACCAATCTACAACCTATTTATCATGTTTTTCCCTATTGTCCTAGGTCCACTAAGAGTTAATTTATCGTCTGTTTGGCCTAGTCTTACGCTTTTTCTTCAATAAGGGCAGGTCCTGACAGAAATATTCCTGCTCCTAAATTGCTGAACCACAGTGATTGCTAAAGCGCCTTCACATTTGGACTTCTTAATTTTCATTTCTTCTGGTGACAACTATTGTTTGAAATTGTTGATGTGATGTCTGACCTTCAGGATTGTTTGTAATGTGCTTGGTGAAATCTCATGGTCCCTGCATATTTCTGCTCGATTTCAATTTTTTCATCCACTATCTCTTAAGATTACTTTAGCTTCGAGAGATCCTTTTTGTTTTACGACAGCGACAGAAGCCATTGTGATGTTTTCCCAATAAACGAAGTTAAGATTTGCATTTTTGCTTTAGTTGTCTGCCTCGCCAACCTTCAGCTTTCGGAACGTGAATTCTCAGTCTGTTGTGGCCAGTTTGTAGTCTGAAGATGATGGATAGTAAAGTTTTTACAAACTAAACATTTCTAATAATAAGACTCATAACAGTCAGGATCGTGGAGGTGCCACACTGGATACATTATTACAAAAAAGGCCTTCCAATGCTTCTCTATACTTGGAGAATGTAAAAGAGACCATAAGGAAAACAGATGGTGCACCACGAACCTACGGAGTACTCTACAGCCTCCTGAAAAATATTGCAGACGACCGGCTTAAAGCGATTTCAACACCACAAGTTTGAAAACAAGACACATACCAGAAGAGTGGCTACACAGCTACCTTCTCCCCCAGGCACAGCAAAATAAAGAGTTACTGTATCATCAACTTACAAAATGTTTACGGCAAGGTACTGGAGAGGATAATCGCTAGAAGACTGTCCTTCGATTTGGAAAATAGGGGTTTACTTTCTGACACTCTAGGTGCATACAGATTGGGGAGAGACAACCACAAATGCGGCAATCCTCGCCTATGACATCTACGAGGGCTTTCAGGCAAAGGAGGAAGCAGTGGTCGCCACGATCAACGTAGAAGATGTTCACAACAGAGTCAGCTTTGGCCAGCTGATAAATTTGTTCAGTGAACTCAGCATCGACTTGTGGATAACTAGATGGATAGCAATGGTGTTTTAATGTCCAGAGCTGTTGCTTTTAAATTGGGATCCTGGACATTAGAGATCAGAACTATAGCAACGGGATTACCACAGGGATCGCCACTATCACCTGTACTCTTTAACGTCTACACATACAAAATAGCGCAGCTTCAAGACGCTGGGCCCGGAAGGATACTAACATATGTGGTGAATGACCTCTTGCTGTACAAGCACGGCAGAAACAGAACCTGTACTCTTTAACATCTAAACATACAAACTAGTGCAGCTTTAGAAGGCTGGACCCGACAGGATACTAACATATGCACAGAAGCATGGCAGAAATAGAAGAGACATGATTGATGACATCCAGAGTAATCTAGAACATTTGTCATTCTAGTGCACTGACTACAAGGCAGTCATCAATCCCACCAAGACAAATGTCTGGTTCTCTCTGAACAACAGTCACAGAGTACCAGCAGCAACCTGCATGGGCATGAACGTTGACAGGGAGCAGACTGAAATAACTAGGCATCAATTTAGATATAAGTCTTTCACAAAATGTGGAAAATGCCATTCAATAATCTAGGAAGGGTGTTGGTGCAGTCAAAATCATGACATCCGCAAAGATGCCGCAACGAACCCTTTTTCAGATAATACCGGCAGTGGTATTCATGGATGGATATACTGGAGAGAGTTCAATACTAGGCCATGTCCTAGTTTGCACAAGAGATACCCCTATGAAATATACTGAGGCCATGAGGTTTCTCCTCGACCTACTGAGCATCAAAGCAAAAAAAAAATAGTTTGGGTTAAAGAATAATCAAGGTCGCCAATAATGATCATCACCTCTTACAATAATCTCTAGACAACACAAAAGGAAGGCGTATCAAGAAAGGAAAGTCTTGGGTGGCAGAAGATACCCTACTCAGAGTTTGTGAGCTGGAGGAAGTGGGAAGAGGCTGTGAATGGGTTACATGGTGAATAATTTGGCAAAGATAGCAAATTATTGACAACAGTTGTGATACAGATGGGAAGAGAGTGGCATGACTGGTCTGCCAACAGAACAAAACGGAATAATCCAAGAACTCATACTGCAGCACTCGAAGCCACATGATACAACAATAATTTATACAGATTCAGAAATACAAGAAACACAGAGTTGGGGTTCTGTAGCCTACCAAAATGGCAAAAAATTAGCTGAGAAGCCAGCTGAGTACCCCACTACAACATCGAGTATGAGAATGGAAATAGAAGTGACAGCAGCTCTCGGCTTGCGACACAACCACCAGCAGACTCAGTGAATCTATCAGACTCTCAAAGTATGATGTGCAAGATAGAAAAGTGTATGATCAGAACTGAATGGGTCACTTTTCTCAACGCGTAAGCATTACATGGGGCTCAGGGGAAACGAAAGAGCTGATGTGTTGGCTGGTAAAGCTCTTGTGAATGGCACCAAGATAAGAGACAGGACTGAACTGATTAGAGCAGTCATGAATAGCCTATGAGAAGACGGTCAAACAACGAGACAATGTACATATTCAGAGTATGGTCGAAATGATAGGGACTAGAGCCGATGGGAGAAAGTGCTCCCTTTGGAAAAGATCAGAAGAATGCATAATCAGCAACTGATTGGGACACTGAGTTTGTACACTTTTAGATGGCTGATCAACGGCAAGCAGAGCATATATGGGAATGCCCCCAGTGCTGTGACACTTGTTCCTAATCAAGAATCTATCCTCTGCCATTTGGAGGAGTGTTGAAAAATAATGCCCAGACCATTCCTTGATGTTATCAATACAGGCTTTTCTCCATCCTTCTTCCACCCTCAAATGTTCCTAGAAAATAATATTAACATGCAAGTTTATTTGAGGTCATACAAATATATTTGACTATATATATGTGTTCTATATAGCTATATAAATATGTCTTACCTTCTTCTACGTGTTTCCTTTTGAAGTTTTCATCCTCAAATTTGCTTCCATAAATGCTCTTACCACCAGTTCCATTGTGGTTTGTGAAGTCACCACCCTGGCACATAAATCCAGGAATTATTCTATGGAAAATTGAGCCTTTATATCCAAAACCTTTTTCACCTGTGCAGAGGGCCTTAAAGTTTGCTAAAGCAAAAACAATGAAAAGATATTAGACAACCTTTCTTTATGAAAACAAGCAACAATCAGATAAACTAGATTTATAACTGTTAGTGGTTCTCTGTTGGAAAGCCATGTTCTTTGGTGCTTACGGCATTCATCATCATCAAGTGCCATCTCCACAATAAAGGTTGGCTGCAACAGACCAACATCTCGTCTCTTGTATTGGTGGTGCACTCTGCTAGACTGTAAACTGTACATCTTGTTATGTTACTCTCCCACTTAGTATCTGTCTACCTCTCGCTCGCCTCCTTCGACATTACCCTCAAATACGGTCTTCAACAAGGTGTCATGTCTTTTAATGTTCTTCTTCGGCGATCATTACTCAGTCAGGTTGGGACTTCGGATTCTATGATATAGGCTGCTGTCTGTTTTAAAGTGTCCACTGTGCCATACAGTTTCTCTTCAACACTGATTGGGGTGGGCCATGTCTTGTTTCTCAGGTCTGCATACTGGGGACATTCTTGTAGGATATGTTCTGCTGTCATATTTGCAAGGCTGCAATGGCAGAGCCCAGTTGTCCCTATTTTGAATTTGGTGTACAAATGATGTCTCATTTTGTTGTGACCAGTTCTGAGGCGCAGCAGGATAACCTGGTCTCTTCTGGACAGTTGGTAATACCCGTCATCTGCATTATATTTGGGGTGGTCTTCTTTCCACTTTTTGTTATAGTTGCCTTTAATGATGGTCTTCACTTCTTCATAACTGACCAAATAGTCTTCTTGAGGTAACTTCCCTCCTTCTTTGGCCAGTCTATCTGCAACTTCATTCCCTTCAATGTTACAGTGTGCCGGTATCCACTGGATCACTACTCTTTGGAAATTATTGTACAACTGAACTAGCACTGCCCTCAATTCATTCAGTTCGGTGTTCCTGTGTAGCTTCAGTGCTGTTATGACAGAGAGTGCATCTGTTAGTAGTACAATATTCCTGTGCACTTGTTCTTTGTGTTGTAAGATAGTTTTAATGTTCAAAATATTTTATTTGCTTGATTTTTATTTCCTTTAACAATTCTTTCTTCGTATTAAGTGTTGTTAGAACCTGTTTGTTTTCTTCTCTTTCCATGATTATCTCTTTCTTCCACATCTCTGAATTCTGTCTTCTAATTGTTTATTGTCCATGTTTCTGTGTCATACACTAATATAGAATAAATGTATCATTTTATAATTCTCATTTTTAGTTCTGAAATTTGTTTAGATGTTAATATTTTCGTGTCATTGAAAGTTCTTTTACCTATTCCTATTCTCCTTTTAAATTTTGCTTCACATCTACATCATTTGTTCTGCGGTCATCCATTTTCTAGGTCTGCTTTCTCTGCTATTTGTATGTTGGGCAATCATGAAGTATGTATTCTGGAAACTGGGTTCAGGATCCACATTGGCACTCATCTGTGTATGATCCTCAATTGGTAACCCAACAGTCTGTAGTAGTGGCCTGTTCTACTGTGAAAATGTGGTCTGTTGATATCTTTGGAGGTGATGTATCACATCATGTTTTGTCTTCCACTTTCACTTGATTCTTCCACATTGCTGTGAATATGTTCTGGATTATTGTTTTTGCTTCTCTGTAGGACAGCGGGTATATGTGTTGTTCCATTTCGATTCCTGTTTTTGACAAAAGCATTTGCTTTCTTACTTACCATGATTTCAGTGTGATGGTGTCCATTGAAGGTCAATAGCTAATAATTTTTGGATATGTGATAGTTCATCTCTGATGTTATGCAGAAGGCTTTCATTTCTGATGCTCTGGATTGATTCCAGTAGGGATCTGCAGTCTGTGAATATAGCTTCTTCTTTGGTCTTGGCAGCCCTGGTTTGATGAAAACTTTCAGTGCTTGATAGAGCGCAACTGCTTCTGCTCTAAAGTTATAGTATTTCCCAGTTGAAAAAGCTTTTGATATTATCTTCCCATCTTTGAGTCTTATAAGAATTCCACTTCCTCCGTTCCTTAACACTCTCTCTGCCAATCCATATTTGTTTTTGATGCTGCTGTCCAGGCAGTCATTTAATATCCTACTACAGGTCTGAATGTACCCATGTAGACTTTTCGGAGAATACTTCCATTTGCTCCCCAGCTTGTGCCTGCAAGTTTCTTCATTAAGGATAGTTTTCTGGTTGCTTTTGCTCAGTGGTATCAGGTGTGGTTTACTGGTGACTCGCTTGTCTAGTTTGACCCTGAGATATGTAGGAGGTTCTCTTCATGTGCTAACTCACTTTTATTTATTTGTAGATTCGCTTTTTCTTGGTGGTTTGAAAAGTGAGAAGATGGTTGTCAGTTTTAGAGAGGTTGATCTGGGCTCCCCAGTCAGATGCCCATTCACTTATAGTGTCAAGTGCGGTCTGCATTCTGTTCTTTGCAGTGGATGCATTATGCCTGCCACACTCCAGGCAGCAAAATCATCTCCATGGAGGGCCTTTGAAATATGATGTTGTGACAGTTTCCAATATCATTGATGAATACTAGGAAGAGGATAGGAGAAATCATTCCTCCTTGAGGTACTCGGAGAGCAACACATTTTCTTAGTTTACCATCTACTTTTCCTGCTGTGCGGCAAGAGGTAATCTTTTATCCAGCTGAACATTCTGCCTTCAATTTTGTTTTGTAGATCTCAATGTATATGGCACTGTTCTGCCCTCTAGGGATTCTACATTTGTCTTGTAACATGTCAGGAGTGCACTGTTGTACTCTAAAGCAGAACGCGTGTAACCATGACAAAGTCCCCAGAGGGTAGCCTTGCCTGATCCCAAAGATGTGCCAGTAAGCCTTTATCAGTAGCTGTAACTGTTTAGCGATTTATTTGACATTTTTACATGCTTCATGACGATACGCTAACTATCAAACTCAACTCGTGGAATATTCTCATGGCAATTTCTGTGTATCTAACTATAGATTACAATTTTCTACTGATGCATTATGACTCTTGGTAAAGATAATATAGACAGCTTTGCTGTCTCGAGTGCATGGTTGTGCTAGAAGGATTTATGGATGTGTGTTTAGTCATCGAAGAAGATGCTTCATTCAGTCCGGAGTGCAGCATATCCATCTGGGAAAACCAGCCCATCATTCTTCCATCTTGTTGACCCATCTGTAGTGATGGTACATATAGCATTCACTGTCACCTAGGAGTCTGCCATACAAAAGACAGGTGCAATATTTGCTGGCCTGAACCTCCTCACTCATTTGACAGAAGACAAAACTAAGAAAGCAAGACAAGACATGGAGTGACAATGATTTTTTAACAGGTGACAAGTTGTCAGCCAATCCATCAACTTTCCTTACTATCCTCCTATAGCATGTCTGGACAGAAGACACTAGCCCGCTCTATTTTTGCACCCTGAATTCTAGAAGCCCAGCCAGTTACAAATGAGCAAAATTTGTATGATAAACAGGAATATATACAAAACAAACATACAACAGCAATGAAGCTAAAATCTCTTATTACCTGCTGTCTTTGGTACTTCTTTGTCAAAGACCTGAAATTAAATTAATTTTTTTAAATAATTTTTATTATTCAAGTAAATAAAAAATGCTTATCTTTAATACATGCATAACAATAAAAATCCATATACCATTAATAGATCATTTCTGTACTCAATTAGCAGGATGTACCGCCCATGGATTGCCGTTGCCCAAAAGGAGTGTGTAAATATCAACACTGTAGGGTTCAAGTGGGTAAAAGAACAGGGAAAAAGTGGAACTATACTAATGTTAATGGAACCTTAACATGCATAGTGTTGCACATAATAGCTATAAAACTACAATCTGCCCTATCCACAGTAGTGAGTGTAAAAGTAAAGCCTGATATGACTGCAAGTTTTTGTTCAGAATGAAAACATTAAAGATAAACAACTGGATTATAGATGATTATATACCAACTAGAGAGATGGTCTGAGAATGAAAATCTTTTTAATACACTGCAATAATTATGAGTCTATTCAACTGAACACAGGAATAGATACTAGGATTTCATTGGAAAAGCTTGAAATAATTTACAAAGTGCCTCTGAGCAACAATTGTTTCACAATGAGATAGATAGATGCAGAAGTAACAGACAATATTTTTTTGAAGAACAATTCAGTTTGTTAATTGCTGAAAAATTCAGGAGCTATAGCAGTATTTTATGCTATTATTTCAATCTCAGTGTTGCTACAGGTTTATTTGAAATTCGCAAATGTTATATGTCTGCTCCATTGAAGCACATTACGAAATTTAACTTTTCCATTATCTGCATCAGATTGGACTAGAAAAGTTTCTAACTGTTCAAATTGATGAGATACATGTTAAATCAACAACCTACTCTAGCAGTAAACTAATGGGCAATACAGATAACTCAAAAGAAGCTGCTACAGCAATACAGGTTTTCCTTATTTCTTCTATCTTTGGACACTATCAAGAAGTAATAGAACTTGCCCCAATGAATAGAATGACATCGGTGAATCTGCGTTTAAAGTTGGTGAACTGTATCAAGTTTGGGTAGAGGTCTGGTTTCACAGTAGCAGCTGTGAATACTGACCAGAATGCTGTCAAATGAAACTTCAAGAAGGCAAACTGGAGTATGCCAACCTGACAGACAAATTCACAAAAATACTAAATCCAAGGATTAAAAATGTGAAAAAAAACTGTACAACTGGCTTCTGCTTCTTCTTCAAGCAGCCAAGCAAACCGGTACCATATACTGGTCTGACAAACTTGAGTTGTAGAAAGAAGTGTCAAAGGTCAGAAATGGAAACATGCACAGGTTTGCCATCAATGGAAGAAAGAAGTGAAAAAATCCTCACACAGTATGCAAAGTTCAAATGTTTGGAGAGTCATCAAATGAACCAAAGACTAAGCAGACCTACAAAAGAGCGGCTCAAAAGAGGAAGCTTTCTACACTCCGCTAAACAGCTCCAGAAATCAATCACAGATAGACCTACAAAACATTAAACCACAAACACTTTTAGCACATATCCAACCTGGTACAAGAACAACTTCCCAAAAATTATGGACGATATACCAAGCATTATTTCGAAAACAAACTCTACTATACAAGTACTAAAAGAGATAACTAAGAATCACATACAGAAAGCATACCTGAAGGATATACGGACACATGTATGTACAGATGGATCAGCGAAAGCAATGTTAGATAGAGGTTTGGGAAATATATATAGTAACACTAGATGGAAAAGAAATATAAAAATCCATACCTACAGGCAAACATTCCACAAATTTTAAAGCAGAAATGGAAGCCATAACAGAGGCAGCCAAAACACTCATGAATTGCTTGCCGAGTCACAACAGACGTAGTATTTCTAAAGGATGCAAAGTCAGTATTGCAGACATTGAAAGTTCCAAAGAACACGAGCATGAATGAACTTACGGCCTGCTTACTACACCTCAGCAGTACCACCAAAGAAACAGTACTGCAGTGGATCCCTGGTCACTGTGACATACCTGAAAATTCACGATATAATAATATCCTACAATATAGGTCTATACATTTTTATGTTTGGGAAAACTTTCCGAATCTGCTGGTTACATTACCATTATTTTTAGATACAACCACAGCGAATTAATATTCAAAAAGGCAAATTTACATAAAATTCATTTTCATATAGGATTGTTAAATGTCCTAAATGTTTCAGTGCTTCAAATGTGAAAAAACTTTCATGGATTATGTGCATAGTATAGTGATGTGTTTAGTTTTGTGAGCAGCTTTTGTGGGGGAATACTATCATGTGCATCTACCCACACCCCAAATGCATTAATACTTATTATTATTGAATTGGTGTCATTATTGTGCATTGTGACTGTCATGTTCTATGAATATACTTGAGCAATTTGTGAAAACAAAAAGTAATGAATAACTCGTAGTGCCGTAATTCAGATTTCTTGATTATGAGCTTAACAATTTGCATAAAAATCTGCTATTTATAGCACAATGACAGTAGATAATTTACCAGTATTTCTAATGCTGTGACTGTAGCATTGTTTTGAAAATTTTGTCCAAGTACCTATGGTCATGTCAGTGTGGCAAAAGTCCTGATAAAATCTAAAGATGGACTAATAATTCACTCTAAGGAAACAGCAGCATCAAGTACCTTTATTATTACTTTATTATTACAATTATTAGGTACAACGCCTATGTACTTGTAGTGTGACTAATTATCATTATATCATATTTATAATATAATGATGATTGTAACTTCGAGCTCCATCCTTGACCCGTCAGAGCTTCTTTTTAAGACCACCTAGAGGGGCCTAACTTCTTTTTTGACTAGGCTTACAGTTAGTTACACTTAGTAGTTATCAGATAGTAATAAAGTACTCATTCTCATGGAACGAGATAGACAGTCTTGTTTAGTTAGGCTACATCAGAGCTTATGTGTCAGATAATTGTGCATTATCATGATATTACGGTTCTGAGTAATCCATTCACGATCGTGACTATTATTATATATTTATAACCGATAACCCATTTGGACATTTTATCAGGGAAGCCATCATCGAGTTCATTGAGACCACATGGCACATGGCTATCACATCATGCCCCTCCTAATGTTTTTGAATGTCAAACTAACCAAGCTCCAACCTAGTTAAGACAAATACTATTCTACTCACCTCGATGACAACTCTACCAGAAGGCTTCTTGTCAATGGCAATATCGAAAAAGCAATTTGTCATTTTGATCGGTTTGTTTGATTCACAACGAGCGGACCTGACCGAGTACAACAATACACGCTGCAGAATGCCAGTAGTCTTAGAAGAAGACATCGCTCGTGAAAACTCTCTAACCTATCCGCTATCGCGTCGAATTAGCTGTAGTCATCGTGTGCCAGATTGGCTTTCAAAATATGTCTGAATAATTTCGTCAGTCACGCCCATGTGTTACAACACTTAAAGGGAAGAAAGTGTGGTATCACCAGCATTACATGTTAGAGACAACTAAGAAAGTTTATGATGGATTTAACTGCCCAATACCATAGGCTAAAGTGACCCAGAAGTCATGATGAAGTAGGATATCGCATGCTGAAAGGAGAGATATCGCAGCCAAGCTGTTCATCAGGTGACATTCTTTCCAGAACGTAGTCTTTCCTATAGATCTCTTGAATTCTCCGCGGTCTTGAGCAAGTTGTCCTGCATCTTCCAGTGACATGCGCAGGCATTCCTGAATGTCTTTTATCCAACGGCGGCCTTTGCCCCTGTTACATTCTATCCTCCCATCCAGTAATACTCTCTCCATGTCGTCGTGTCTCTTAATGTGACCGAAAAAAACTAGCTTTTTTTTAAATATGGTGTCCGAAAGCCAGCCTTCCTGAACGTTAATTGTTCGTAACACCTCCTAGTTTGTTTTCCTTGCTGTCCATAGTATTCTCAAAACTCTTCTATAGCACTTTAATTCAAATGATGTTATTCTCTTGGCCACTGTTTTATTTAGTGTCTATGCTTCACATCCATATGTTGCACAGGAAACATGTTCGTAGTAAACACAATTTGGTTCTTATGTTAGTACTCTGCCATAGTTTCTTTATTTGTTTTAATTTTGCCAGCGCTATTGCTGTTCTTCTCTTAATATCAACGGTGTAGACCCCCACATTGTTTATATTAGTTTCTAAATAATCAAAATGTGTGACTTCTAAATTGCAGTTCTCACTATTAATTTTGGGTCTTGATTTAGTTTTGTCAGTTGCCATTAATTTTTTTTTCATATTTAAGAACAAATTTTGCTGTTCGCTGAACTTTTGGGTTGAATTAATTATGTTCAGTGGGTCGTGTTCGTTTGTTGTTAATAGCACCGTGTCGTCTGCATATCTAATTTCTGGTACCTGCAGCCCTCCTATATTTATGGGTCTGAAATCAGGCTTTATTGTTTCTTGTCTCACGTTTCTCATTATATTTTCCGCATAGATGTTGAACAAGTATGGAGATAAAGTACAACTTTGTCTTACTCCTTTCTATACATTGAACCACTTCGATCATGCACCCTCAACAATATATATATATATATATATATATATATATATATATATATATATATATATATATATATATATATATATATATATATATATATATATATATATATATATATATATATATATATTGTATCTTGTCGATAGGTGAGTAGACATTCACATAATGTGGTTGTGAGCCAGGACCAAAAGTATGCCGAAATCGGAAACTTTCGAAACTGATCGACTCCAATTTTTTTTAAAAGTGTCGTAATGATCACACTAATTGACCCGTCACAGCAAGATGCCGTCATTGTGAGGTGTAAAGAGTCTCACATCGCTCTCGTGCGGACCCAGGATTAGTGAATAATGAAGATCCTAAAAGTACCTCCTCGTGGTGCACCCTGAGGAAACAGAAATACAGCTGCTCTTCCTGGCCAACACCCTTAGACTCATGGATGTGGAAGCTGTAGATGGAATGATATTTATCCGCAAAGAGACAGGCAATATCTCAGAGACCTCTACGCCAAGATGCGCAGCACTGTCGGTACACAGTGACGTTCTGCATCTGTGCATTTCGTCGCAGTCAGTAAAAAGATACAGAGACATAGGGGGTGCAAATGGTACCTCACTGCTCTCGACAGTCCCAGGGTTAACAGATAACAAAGATCCCAAAAGTACCTCTTCGTGGTGCACTCTGGAAACAGAAATACAGCTGCCCGTGCTGATTCTGGCGAAACCCTTTGGGGATCGTCTCCTTGAATGTGGAGGCATCAGATGGAAAGAGAATTGAATGCACAAGATAATGAAATAATTCTTTAAACAATGTATACCAACAAACCATTCGACCACACTTAGATTACGGTTCTACAGCATGGAGTTTGTCATCAAATACCACACTAAAGAACTTGGACAAAGTACTTCTTCTGACTTTGCTCTCTTGTAACCACATCGAATAAATCGTGTGATTTCCGCCTGGGAGCGTGAAGTACGTTGTACTGCAAGCTCCCCAGTTGAACTGTGTTATTTGCGCCTCGGTTGGTTCACTTTGTGACGGGGACATCTGAGGCTCAACACGTACGTTTTAGTCATGCCTTTAATTCGGGTAGTAGGCTTCCCTAGTCAGTGACAGTCTGCCTATCTGTCGACGGGGACGCGGTTGTATAAAGACGATTGTCGTTCACGTCTATCTCACACGAGGTGTTCAACCGTCAGTGAACTTGCCTCGCGCAATTAGACATTCTGTGCCCATCGGGTACTGGACCTTTTCTCCTCCCCGAGCCTGGTTCCAGTGAAGGAAGAACTCGACAGAAGAGTTGGACCTGAGCTCTTTCGTCTTCTTAGCCGAGGTGTCGTTCACCGACATCGTGAACCGTCCAAGTCCGAGTCTCACCACGCGTTTGGGAGCAAGACGTGTTCTCAAGCTGAACGACCTTATCCCATTTGTGCCTGAGCCCATCGGGAATTGAACCCTTCCTCTCTGCAACCATATATCCGGTATAGGAAAGCTCGACATTAGAGTTGGGCCAGGTCTTCTTTCCTTGTCGTGTCGCCTCGATTTGGTATGTGTCTGTAGGGATCACTGATAACTAGTAGCTTGTATCGAGCTAACAGAGCTTGTAGTTCCCATTTCTATAGAACGGTTTCACTTTTAAATGCAGTTAGCGCTGGCGCTGTGCTGCCCTTTCGTTGTACTCAGTATGTTGTATTTTCGTCACAATTTCTGCATCTAAAGAAATGTATCTACCTTTTCGTGCCTTTTTCATTGTCCACCTCTCCAATGCTTGGACTGACTAGCGTCACTGTGTGTCGACAGTGACACTGCATTTGTTGGCGTTGGTGGTGTCAGAGATATCTGTCTCTTATGCAGTAAAATCTCCTTTCATCTGCTACCTTCACATTTCACGGACACGATCCCTAAAAGTTTTGGCCATAATCAGCACGAGTCGCTGTATTTCTATTTCCAGGGTGCTCCACGATGAGGTTCTTTTGAGACATTGGTTATCTGCTAACACTGGTCCACCGAGAGCAGTGCGTTCCCTTTGCACCTTGGATAGAGTACAGAACCAAGCACTTAGAATCATTACATGCGCAATGAGATCCACACCAATTGTAGAAATACAGAATATCCAAGGGGTGCAGTCATTGAAAGAGCGTAGGGATACTAAAATTATAATTCATGGAGAAAAGTTCCTTTCCCACCATTTCCACCCAATGAAGGAAAGATTTCAGAATCTGTTACAAGGACGGCTTAAAACAAGAATGACAACTTTGTACACCAGGCCAAGCGTCTACGTAGACAGGTATCAGATCTTCCAGAGGTAACAATACCACTTATATCTCAACCAGTACACACCCCTTGTGAAAAACAGACATACCTACAAATGACACATTAAGGTGCACATACTGGCCTTCTGATACACATATGAGTGTTAAATTTTATGATACAAAATAAGAAATGGAAAACACTGTCCAATTTATAAAAGAAGCAGCACTGCAGATATAGACATTATTAGCGAACGAAAGAAGAATAAGACTGCAATAAAGACAGTCAATATCTCTGACACATCTGCGCCAACACATGCAGTGGCAATGTCGAAACACAGTGACGCTAGTCAGTCCGGTCCGAGTATTGGAGGAGCGACCAATGCAATTGATACGAAAATGTAGATTCATTGTGAGTGACGAAAATATAACATACTGAGTACAATGAGAGTGCAGAACAGCGCCATGTGCAAATAGAAAGGGAAAACTTTCCAAGGAAATCGAAACTGTCACCTCGAGAAGCTTCTAGTTACGGGCAAAGACCCTGTCGGGCATAGAAAACAGCCATAGCCCTATTCTAACTCGAGAACACACTTTGCTCCCAACCGTGCAGTGTGACTCAAACTTGGACGAGGGATTCAATATGTCTGTGAACGACACCTCGGCTAAGAATGCGAAAGAGCTTGTGTCCAACTCTTCTGTCGAGTTCTTCATAAACCGGAACTAGACTGATGGATGAGAAAATATTCAGTACCCGATGGACACACGCACAAAACGTATGATTACACGGGGTAAGTTCACTGGCTGTAAAACGCCTCGTGCGAAATAGACGTGATCAACAATCGTCTAAGCGAAGAGTCATTACACACCCGCACCTGTCGATGGATAGTCATGCTGTTACAGGCTATGAAAATCAACTACCTGAATTAAAGGCATGACGAAAACGGATGTGCTGGGCTTTGGATGTCCGGGCCACAGTGTGAGCCAACTGCAGTGCACGTAACACAGTTCTACTGTGAAACAAGCAGTACAACGTACCCCCCGGCGGAAATCACACGCTTTACACGTGGTGGTTATAAGAGAGAGAACGAAGAAGAAGCAGGAGCGGCCAATGTATTTGGTATTAGGTCTGTTGATTATCCTCTTCGCACACCGGACACGTCCATAGGTGCTCAGATCTCCGCATCAGCAAATCTCTCAGGGTATAACGGCTGATGGTTCCGATTCTATGTTAGTTCACTGCTCTTTTTGAGCTCTTTGTCAGGGTTCTCTACGAGCCACGCCCATCTTCACTCACAATTCCCCCATCGATGCCAACTCCTTGACGTGGAGATGGGGCTTATTCCAGCCAACAGAGGTTGGAAACTAAGATTGGTCGGGCCAACCCAATATCGAGCAGGGCCACAATTCTGTCCAAGCAAGCACAGGTACTGAAGTCAGAGATGTCAGGCCGAGAAGCGCCCCAGCAACCATGGTATCATGCAACACGAATAGTTGACATGTCTGCACGACAAAATTATAAAAATCGTCATGGTGCTCGCCCTGTGAAGTTCCTCCAGGCAGGAGCTTTGCCGGATTCTGAACCTCGACAGAATCCACCCCCAGCTACTGGAGGTCCCTCTAGCCTACCTCGTGGAGCCAGGAGGTAGAAGAGAAAAGCGACTGGCCAACCAAACAGGATGAAAACCCCTTTAAATATTATGCACTGGAATGCAGAGGGAGTTATAAAAAAAACTTAACTAGAAAACACCTTGCACCAGAAAGAAATTAGTATTTACTGCATACAGGAAGCCCATATTAACGAAAAAATAACATTCAAAATACGAGGGTACCAATTCTTTAGAGTAGACAGGAAAGATCGGAGGAAAGGCGACATACTAACTCTGGTCAAGGATAACATACACGCCAAAGAAACGAAAACACAAGAGGAAGGCGCCGAATACCAGATGTTTCACATAAAAGACAACTCCCTTGAACTGGACATATTAAACTTCTACTGCCTAAATGATATCCCACTAAACATGACCAGCATTAACATCCCGAACAACACTTTCTGGCAGTGGGAGACTTTAACAGCTACTCCCAAAACTGGGGATATAACAATTTAGACTGAAGGGGACAGAGATAGAAAGTTGGCAAGATGATAACAACCTAATCCTCCTGAACAATCCACAGGATCCACTAACTTTCTACTCAAGAAGATAGCATATCACCTCAACCCCCAGACCTGGCATTCTACACCTCAGAACTGGCTGGAATAATTGAAAGAACAATAGGCGAACAACTTGGTGGCAGTGATCATCGTCCAGTTATCATCCAAGTGAAGAAATCAACAATTATAAGACCAACTAAGCCAAGATGAAACTACAAGAAAGCAAACTGGCACATATATAAACATAGAGCAAACCTACTTACAAAAGACATAAAATTAACAGGCAGAGACATCAACACTATTATCATGGAGTTTAATAAAGGAATACTTCAGGCAGCTAAGGATACAATACCGAGAGGAGCAAGGAAGAATTATGTACCATATTGGATCAATACACTCCAAAAACTACAGGATGAACTGACTGAAGCACGTAATATGGCAGAGACGCAACCATCACAACAGAACCACATCGCTCTACAAAACAACCAAAGCAAAGTTCACTAAAGAAAAGATAGAAACACAGAGAAGAAGCTGGCGGGGAAAAACTCAAAAATTAAATATTGAAATGTAAGGGAGAAAGCTGTGGAAACTAACCAAGCAAATAAATGATGATAGCAATACCCAGCGACACAAAATTGGCTGTGGAGACGGGTCTTGATGAAATCTAGTCATCATTTATTTGTTTTTTATTTTGTTGTTTTCTGTTGTTTGTCTCTTGAAAAACGTTCAATTTGAGCCGATACGTGGAGAATTGTCCTGTTTAGTTTTATTGTATGTTATTTTATATATACTTTTTTAAATATATTTTTATTAACAGGCAAGGTAAGTGTTTTAGTAACCTGTTTAATTCATTTTGCTTGACTATTTGTTCATTAGGTTACTGCGGCACCATCCACTTTGTCGGACACCCTCTGACCATTTGGTTATTTATACCGGTTTACTTGAGCACTACGCTAGATAAGAAACTGACATGGAGGCCTCACATTGAGAAAATAGAAGCAAAGGCAAGAAAGAAACTTGCCTTCCTGAGGAAATTGGCAGGAACAAACTGGGAGGGGGGGGGGGGGGGTCAATGAGGCAACTTTTAAAAATGCATATACTGGTGCAATTAGACCAGTACTAGAATATGGATCAACAGCATGGACTTCAGCAGCCAACTCCCATCTACAAGCCCTAAACAAAGTACAAAGAACAAAGTACAAGATCTTCTTCTTCTGCGTTCAGCATCTGTGGTCATGTTGTATATTGTCAGGCCTGTCATCAGAGTGAAGTCCACTCTATTCACCAGGTCTGAGCGGCTGCCCCATAGCTTTTTCCTCAAGTTTATTTCCTCTAGCCAGGTCTGACAAAGGACATAATTCTAACTGAATGTTCAAAAGTGGATATAACAAATGGCTATCATCACTTGTGATTGATTAACACTCACGTGTTGGTGCAAAGATGTCAGAGATATAGCTTATCTTTTTGTATTAAATTCTCATTATATCTGCAGCCTGCACATTCAGATGCGCGATCCTCAAAAGTGTTGACCAGAAGGAACGAACCGCTGCATTTCTGTTTCAAGGGAGTTCAACGAGAAGATACTTTTGAGGTCTAGGTTGTGTGATAATGGAGCCTCAAGACAGCAATGCGGTACCCTTTGAACGCTGATTGTATTGCATAACATAAAGTAACAATTAAGAGAATGTTGTGTGTTGTTATCAAGCATTTTTTTACGACAGAGGTCGGAGGAATTTTTAAATCGTTTACCCCAAACTATTATTTTTTTTTTTGCACTGGGTCAAATGACATAAGCACATGGACCGCTAGATCAGCAACAAATCGACAAACCATTTGTTTGCACCAAAATTGCGGTTTCGTTACTATTCGCCTAACAGACTGTCTGAAACAAGCCTGCATCAGTTGTAGTTGATGTAGCAGTAGCACAAGCAAGGCAGGACTTCTCATAATTGAATCTGCCGATCCATGAGCTCGTTATTGAATTCTCGAAAATCCTGACACCATTATACAGGCTAGTCTCGATTTAGCAAAGCGATCTTTCGCCAGACTTTCTTGTTATATACATATTTTTTTAATGAAAAACCTGGGGTGCAAAGGGAACGCATTGCTCTAGGCGGACCCAGGGTTAGCATATAACCATGATCCCAAATGTACCTCCTCGCGGTGCACCTTGGAAACAGACATACAGCAGCTCGAGCTGATTCTGGCCAAATCATTTGGGGATCGTGTCCGAGAATGTGGAGGTAGCAGATGGAATGATATTTGACTGCATAAGAGACAGACAATATCTCTGACACCACCATCATCACCACATATAGCGACACTATCGACATACAGTAAAGCTAGTCATCCCAGTCCGAACATTGGTGGGGCGGCCAAGTGAGAGCTGCTGTCACCACTTCTATTTCCATTCTCATACTCGATGTTGTAGTGGGGTAGGCAGCTGACTTCTCATCTTCTTCTTCTTATTCAGCGTTCATTCTCGAACGCCCGCTGGATTTCTCTTGTAACAGGACAATGGTCCTACAAGATTTCCAGTTGAATATAGTCCAGAGAATGGAAATGCGTTGTGTTGCAGTTTTATTCGCGCCAATGGTCCAACACATCCGTCTTCGGCGGACTTCTCATCTAATTTCTTGCCATTTTGGTAGGCCACGAAACGCCAACCACACCTGTTTTGTTTCTTGCGTTACTGAGCCGTCTGTGTAAATTATCGTGTGGCATCGAGTGCTGCAGTATGAGTTCTTGTATCATTTCCTTTGTTCTGTTGGCAGCCCAATCGCGGCACTCTCTTCCCATCTGTATCACTACTGTTGTCAATAATTTTCTCTCTTTGCAAAATGTCACCCATTCACAGCCTCTTCCCACTTCCTCCAGTTCACAAACTCTGAGTAAGGTATCTTCTGCTTCTGCCATCAAGGACCTTCCTCTCTTGATTCGCTTTCCTTTTGTGCTGTCTAGAGATTGGTGTAAGACGTGATGATCATTATTGGCGACCTTGAAGTATTCTTTAACCTGGGCTATTTTATGTCTTGATTTGATGCTAGGTAGGTCTAGGAGAAACCTCATGGCCACGATAGGTGCATCACTTGAGCATCCTAGGACAGCTCTCATGGCCTCCTTTTGAACTCTCTCCAATCTATCCTTCTGTGTCTGCGACAGTGTCAATAAGCATAAACCATAGTCCAACACAGATAATACTCTGCTTGTATCATCTGAAAAAGGGTTCGCAGCGGCATCTCTGCAGATGCCTTGATTTTTACTGCACTGACACCCTTCTCAGCTTTCTGAATTATATTGTTCACATTTTCGCGAAAGATAGACTTCTATCAAAAGTGATGCATAGATATTTCATAGTCTGCTCCCTGTCCATGTCCATGCAGAAGAATGTGTCTGTGACTATTTTGTTGTTCAGTGAGAACCAGACAATGTTTGCCTTGGTGGGATTGATAACTGCCTTGTAGTTAATACAACAGAGCGACAAATCTTCAAGATTACGCTGGACTTCATCAATCATGTCTCTTCTGTTTCTGCCGTGCTTGTACAGCAAGAGGTCATTCACCACATATGTTAGTATCCTTCCGGGCCCAGCGTCTTGAAGCTGCGCTATTTTGTATGTGTAGACGTTAAAGAGTACAGGTGATAGTGGCGATCCCTGTGGTAATCCCGGTGCTATAGTTCTGATCTCTAATGTCCAGGATCCCAATTTAAAAGCAACAGCTCTGGACATTAAAACAACATTGCTATCCATCTAGTTATCCACTAGTCGATGTTGAGTTCGCTTAGCAGATGTATTAGCTGGCCAAAGCTGACTCTGTTGTAAGCATCTTCTAGGTCGACCGTGGCGACCACTGTTTCCTCCTTTGCCTGAAATCCCTCGTAGATGTCAAAGGCGAGGATTGCCGCATTTGTGGTCGTATTTTTCCTCGGTCTGTATGCACCTAGAGTGTCAGGAAGTAGGCCTCTATTTTCTAAATAGAATGTCAGTCTTCTAGCGATTATCCTCTCCAGAACCTTGCCATAGACATTTTGTAAGGTGATCATACGATAATTCTTGATGTCGGAGGTGTCTTTGCCTGGCTTTGCTAGGGGGAGAAGATAGCTGTGTAGCCTCTCTTCTGGTACGCGTCCTGTTTTCAGACTTGTGTTGAAATCACCACAAGTGTTTTAAGCTGGTTGTCTGCAATATCTTTAGGGGGGGATGTGTGTAGCGTATTCCATCGGGACCTGTTTTGCCATCTAATGTTTTCTTTATGGTCTCTTTTACATTCTCCATCTAATTTCAATGCTCCCAACATTATCTTAAGTGCCTGGTTTTGCACTTTATCTAGATCTTGTAATGTGGTGTTTCATGCAGGACACCACGCAGCTGAATCATATTCCAAGTGTGATATTATGCCTTGCTGGTAAACTTTACGGAGTATATTCCCACTGGCTCCCCATATGGTTCCACTTTGTTTTTTTCAGGATAGCTAATTTCCTCCTGGCTTTTGTTGTTGCTTTGTTTTATGTTGTTTCCATATCAGCTTACCATCAAAGGTAACTCCGAGTAATGTAGGTTGTTTGTCGTCTTTCAAGAGCTCTCCATCTATCTTTATATCACCGTCTTTTTGTTTTGGTGAGAGGGTAAAGAGTGCAGTGCTGCACTTATCTGGGTTAATGTTAACGCACCATCTATTTGCCCATAAAGTTAGACCATCGATATATTTTTGTATTTGTTTAATGGCCACTGTCCCATGTTCCTCTGTGCACCAGATCACCAGGTCGTCAGCATACATTGCCACTTTGATCCCGTGTGGTAGTTCAGCAACTAGGTCATTGATGTAAACCAAGAAAAGTGTGGGTGACAGGACTCCTCCCTGGGGGACTCCATGACGCAGTAGGACTTTCTTGCTCTTGCGACCATCTAATTGTACCCTGGCTCTTCTATTATGCAGGTATGCTTTTACCCATTTGTACATTCTTGAGCTAACTCTGCAATTTCGCAATTTCTTTAAGAGCCCTTCTTTCCGGACCTTGTCAAATGCTTTCCTAGGGTCTATCCATGCTGCTAGTATCAGTTTCTTATCTTGGAAGGCATCCTCAATCTCTTGGGAGAGGTAGGTTGCCTGATCTTCAGTAGAGTAGCACTGTCTGAAGCCTGCTTTCTGCAATATCAGAAGGTTTTCACTTTCAAGGTATCACTGCATCATTAGATTGATAATGCGTTCCATTGTTTTGCATTAACAGCTTGTGAGGCTGATGTACCTGTAATTGGAGACTGTGTTGCCATCTTTTCCTGATTTGAGATGTGGTATCATTATTGCTTCTCTCCACGCCTGTGGTACATTACCTGTGGACCAGCTTGTGTTAAAGATCTGCAGTAGCTTTGCTCTTGCTGCAGTTTCCAGTATTTTAATCATTTCATTAGACACTCCATCAGCTCCGTGAGTTTTTTCATTTTAAATTTCGATAGTGCATGCTCCAGTTCTTTCTTTGTGATTGGTGCCTCCATGATTTCAGGTATAGGTTCACCTTGTCCAATGTTTTGCTGGTTCTCTCGAATCTCCTGTTGTTTGTCTAGGCTAACTTTGACGTTATTGTCTTCTGTAAAGGAATCTGCAAAGTAATCAGCTGCATGTTTGCCTGTTAAAATGTTTCTATCTTTATAAAGTGTGATCCTGGTATTTCTCCCTGTACCTTCGTCATTTAGTTGTTTTACAAGGTTCCATAATTTCATAGTATCTCTTTCTAGGTTCAGCGACTCTGTTGTTTCTTTCCAGATGCTCCGTCTGACGTAACTTGGCTCTCTGAAATTTAGCCTTTGTTTGCTGATATTTGTTGTGGTGTTCTTGCCTAGGTCTGTTCTCTGCCTGCTGTCTAGATGTTTTCATCTCGTTTTGCAGCTTTTCCAGTTCATCATTCCAGTAGGGTTTGTAGTTTTTGCGTGCCCCCCTGGGTATGGTTTTACTAGCAGCATGTAGTATACATCTATTAAATTCACTCACTGCTCTATTGATGTCTTTGTCCAAGTTCATGTCCTTAGCTAGAACACTGGTTAAATGCTGGTACATTTTCCAGTCTGCCCTCTTATAGTTTCGCCTAGTGGGTATGCTGCTGTCCTTGGTAATTTCATTGTGGATTTCCAGAAATATTGGTCTGTGGTCACTACCTTCAAGCTGCTTTCCAACGACACGTGTGCTGTTCCACATTCCAGGCCTGGTGAGTAGAATGCCAGGTCTAGTGTAGAGGTGTTGTGCCATGCTCTCGAGTAGAAGGTTGGTGAGTCTGCTGGCTGGTTGATAAATATGAGATTATTTTCAACCTGCCAGCTCTCAAGTTTCTCACCTCTCTTGTCCATGTGATCATAGCCCTAGCTCTGGGAGTGGCTGGTGAAGTCACAACACACCACAAGTCTCTCTTTTTATGGAACTGTATCTAGTGCCAATGGTCTATCATTTGGGCAGTAGTAGTTCAGGAGATGAAATTCTGCACTGTCTGTCTTTAGGTGGAGCATCTGGTATTCTGTTCCTTCCATATACAGTTCCAATGGCATGTGCTGATATTGTTTTAACAAGTTTCAGAATTCCACCCTTTGTCTGTCCTTTCGGTCTGATCGGTGGCACTGACCGCCTCTGATTTTAAAGGCCATATCGCTGCTGAATTGTGTTTCTTGAATACAGCATACATTAACCTGTTCTTCACATAGGATATTTTCAAGTTCCAAATTTTTACTGTATCCATATCTTTTGCTGTTGACACCTTCAACATTCCAGTGTGTTATTTTTATTGGTCGTTAGTTTGTTTGGCCAGTAACTATATTCCCTTGCTTCCTGCCTCCTCGATGCAATTGAGAAGGACCACCAGTAATTGACGTTGGACCCTTTCGAGGTATAGGGTTCGGAACCGTCCCTGCCTGAACGTCCGCCACATGGCAGTCACCAGGACTATTAATAGATATAAACATGTTCCCATTGTGTTTTATGCGTGTCATCCGGATTAGTTGTGCTCCTTTTGGCTGGTTGCCTCTGTCTTCAGTACTCTGCTCACTTGGGCAGGAATATGTCCATGCTTGACCAGTCTCAGTTTCCAGCCCATGATGGCTGAACTAAGCCCCATCACCAATTCACGGTGATGGCCTTGATGAGGAAAGGGCATCTAAAATGTTATGTTCCTCCAGGGCCATAGACGGCGCATAGGGCAGAAACTATAGCTTTCCATTTCTGTCTTTGTGTTGTCAGGTCTTTCGATTCTTGCGTGTTGTTTAGGTTCATTGACATGCCTTCTCTATTAATGGTTCTTTGTAGAGTTTCTCTATGTCTCCCTCTTCTTCTTTCTCCGGGTGGCACCCATAGTGACTGCTGGGGAATTCTTAGGCTGTTCATTCTGAAAACATTGCCGATGTAAATCCAACGCCTTTGTCTAATGAAGTAAGATATATAGGTGTGTTTACTTTCCTCTCTTATAGCAGTGTTAGATTTAAATTCACTCCACTTAACATTCAGAATGATACCTAGGCATTTGTTGTCAAAGGAGTCTAGTCAAAAATGGTCATCAAAATTTATATCAGATTTGGCCTCTGAATAAAAAAAAAAACTGCTACGAAAAACACTTTTTGTATAGAATTGTTCTTAGTTTATAAAAATTTATATTTACAAATTGTTATATCATATGATCTTATTAGTTTGAGCAAGCATTATTTAAAACAAATATAAACTTTTCGGGATCTAGTTTATATTAATAATATTTTAAAATATAGTGTTGATTTTTAAGGTTCTGCAAAGGGTAAATTATTAAAAAAATAATTGTTTACTGCAATTATTTAGGCAATAGTGATATATAAATTATTGGCTATGTTTGTTATAATTTATTATTATTTTGAAAAAGAATCGATAAAAGTGTATTCAAACAACAATCTGCATTTTTTCACTTTCGAGACCTAAAAAGCGCCCCAGTAACGCAGCACTCAAATCGAGGGTAAAAGCAACGCATAGGAAATTTCCTTCTGTACCAGAATCTTGGTCAAGGCCGTTTGTGAAGTCAGGAGCCGGCATAAGAGCAGGACGTTTCATTTTTATATTAAAAATATATACGTTCTCTGTTGAGACAAACCGAGTCATTTTGGTTGAAAATGTCTAACGTCTTCTTCGATATTACTAAAGATGGCAAACCTATTGGCCGTATTACAATGACGGTAAACTTTGAATTGATTTCATGAACAGTAAAATTAAGTTTTAATATTAAGTATTATACATTTGTTAGGTACTTGGACAAAATTTTAAATAATGCTACATAATTACAAATAATAGTTACTTTGCTCCCCTTTATGGCAACACGCATATGGCTGGCAATCTGTCATCTCAGCCCTCTTTGTATCTGAAATATATTTGATTATTATTGTTATTGGTAGGTTAGGTTATGTGCACCAACATTTTCAAAATGGTTATGAACATCATCATTATGAATTATGATATGCTTTTCCCTATATTACACTGCGCAACAAAAAAAAGTTTTTTTTTTTTTACAAGTAAAAAAATTAGTCAATTCCTACTGAAAATGGGTTGAGAAAAACGAATATGACATCAGAAAATGTTTATTAGCTCTAGTTTTTGAGTTATTGTAATTTCAATATTTGTATTAAAAATCATATTTCTTATTGTTTCCTTTTCCTATTGAATAGTAGGCATTAGCACAAAATAGGCTATTGTAACCACTTCTGGAGCTTCTCTTGTGACATTCCAGCAGTACTCAGCAAGCATGGATGTATTCCACTTACCCTGGTATCTTTTTCCCATCAATGCAATGTCTTGGTGGAAACGCTCCCCATGTTCATCACTTACTGCACCACAATTTGGAGGGAAGAAATCAAGATGAGAATCCAGGAAGTGGATCTTAAGTGACATGTTGCAACCTAATTATTGATATGCTGTCAGAAGTTCATTAATAGCAACAGGATAGTTCTCACTTCTATGATTGCCCAGGAAATTTTGTACAACACATTTGAAAGATTGCCATGCACCTTTCTCATTCCCATGAATAATGGCATCAAAATGCTCATCTTTCAATCTGTGGGCCTACAAATAATCCTTCCTTTATTTTACCATCACTAAGGTAATGAAATTTTTTCCTCAAGTACTTAAATGCCTCTCCCTCCCTATTCATGCCCTTGATAAAGTTCTTCATTAGCCCCAATTTAATATGAAGAGGAGGTAGAATTATTTTATTTCTATCAACCAAAGAAATTTGCTGTACATTCTTTTCACCAGGCTCCATAACCTTCCTATCAGGCCAAGTTTTCCTAATGTAATGAGAAGTTCTCAGTCGACTGTCCCATTCACACAGAAAGCAACAATATTTTGTGTAACCTAATTGCATGCCAAGTAAAATTGCAATAACTTTCAAGTCTGCACAAATCTGCCACTGATGATCATCATGTTTTATTGCTTTAAGAATAAATTTCATATTTTCATAAGTCTTCTTCATGTGGACAGCATGGCCTATAGGGATAGAAGGTAATGAATTGCCATTGTGTAGCAAAACTGCTTTCAAACTTAACTTTGAGTCAATGAATAACCTCCACTCTTGTTGTATGTGCTCTATTTTCAAAGCTTCCATAAGCCCATTAACATCATGGCAAGCAACAATGCTATTATTCATTGTGAAAATGGAGTTAGAGATTTCTGACGTTCTCTGTACATAGACACCTTAACATTTTTATCCAGGAGATTCCACTGCTGAAGTCTTGATGCAAGAAGTTCAGCTTTTGTTTTAGATAAGTCAAGATCTCGAATTAAGTCACTTAGTTCATTTTGAGAAATTCTATGTAGAATATCAACAGAACCTATTGGTCTGAATTGAGTATCTTCCTGTTCAAACTCAGGTTGTATTTCTTGACCACAATCTGCATCAAGCTCTATAACTTTCTGGTTGGGTGAGGTAGGAACAGGCAGATATTTTCCATGTGGTACTGGCCGTATAGCTGATGGAATATTGGGGTAATTCAAAGTCCACTTCTTCTTTTGAGATATTCTTTGTTGGAGAGGAGGCACCATACAAAAATAGCAGTCACTTACATGATATCTCGGCTCTCTCCATATCATAGGAATCGCGAAAGGCATTGACCGCACTTTGCCATTCAGCCAACCACAGTTTCACAGTACATGTAATACAGCAAATGTGAGGTGCCCAGGGTTTGTCTTGATCACCTATCTTACAGCCGAAGTAAAGATGATATGCAGTTTTAATTAAAGGTGTAATTTTCCGTTTTTGAGACGACAATGTCCCCTCGCCACAAACATAGCAAAAATTGTTAGCACTATTAACGCACTTTCGTGACATTATGGAATCCAATCTTTATACAAATTCAGACATTTATAGTACTGGAAAATAAAATATATATATATATACTACTTGAAAATATTAATTATATACACATTTTGAAATATGTGGTTTGTTTTTTACATCAACACACGATTTAAACAATATAGCGGCCATTGAGAGAAGTCGCACGGTGTCAACATGCATTCGTCGCTGAATAAATTTTTCTTCAGAAAAATTTTCCACTTTTTCCGACACAATAAACAAGGAATATCACAACAATAAGAGCAAACTGAGAATTATTAATGTGATATTCGTTTTTCTCACCACATTTTCAGTAGGAAATGATTATTTTCATGTCTGTAATTTTTTATGTGTTGCGCAGTGTTATTAGTATTAGTGATATTTAATTAGCCCACTATATAATTTATTGTATATGTTCTGTAGTTTAGGTATTCTTATGTAGAAAATTGAGCAAATTTGATAATAAAAAACAAGAGCATTGGGACAAAGTACAAAGATATAAAAAAGAATGAGAAAGTTTGGAAGATGCTGCAGTTGACGTTCTCTACAACATTGATGATTTATTATTGAAAAAACGCATCTTTCAAACTAAAGTGAACTTTACGAAATGTTCATGAGAGAATTATAAGAATTGGACTTCATAAACAATATCTTATATATATTATTATTTAATGTACAATGTGTTTCTTTATAATTAAATTATCCATATGAAACATGACGATTTGACTAATAAAACACTTAAGTCGTCATGGCGACGGACGCAGGGTAGCACACAGACTCTGCATGGTCTTGTACCAATAATTAAAATTATTTTACATATAAATCTTAGATTTGTTACTAGTATCATTTAAAAATGAATTAAAGAAATTAAAATTGGGTGAAAGTAAAGAATCGTTCTCTGCTGTGCTATAAATAGCACACTGTTGATAGATAATTTCGTCGTATCTACTGTCACTGAAATTTGACACAGTTTTGAGGTATTCCCAAAAGCTGAAGTTGCGCTGATCCACTGTTCGCGCAGAAATGTGCCACGGCTTGCGAGAGGTTATGATAACATGGTTCGCGCGGGAATCGTTTTGGAGATCCGAGGTTAGTTAGTTAAGGCTGTGTGTGGTTTTAAGGAAAAAGAGATAAAAATATAATAAAGGAGAGGGAGGGGTGGTATAAAAGGGGGGGGGGGAATACATGGCATATGAATGTTTAAAAAGGGGGCCTGGGGGTCCCCCCCAGGGGGAGGGGGTGGCATACAAAAGGGAGGGTGGTCTCCCCCCTCATGACATTTGAATGTTAAAAAAGGGGGGAGTTTTTATTTCAAATTATAAAATTTGAAAAGTACTCAAATCTGGTGCTTTATGATGAAATGAGTTGGCAACACTGGGTGAGGCGTGATCGGAAAACAGCAAAAGCCCGCACATTTCAACAAAGTGGAATGGTGATCATGGTTTTGTGTTATTATTATGATTTGAGATTTATATTATAATTAATGCGTGTTTTGCGGAGAATTTATCTCTGACGGAACGCTGAATAAGGTAAGTGCTTCATTTTACCCATTTCACACTGTTTACATTTTAATTAGGTACTGCAGATTTCCGCTAGTGAAATCTCTGCTCAAATCTTTTTTTTTTTTAAATGTCCGCCACGCACAAAATCGCTTGGCGTTCGTTGGGTGTGTGACGTCATCGCATGCGGGATTTGATTGGTTGATGGAATTTCTAGCGGAACTCCATGACGTTGCTTGATTTAAAATGAAAACAGTGAGCTATTTATAGCGCGGTCACCGTAGGTACATAAAATATACCGATAATTTCAACTATCCAACATCATGGATTCCCGTGTAACAGCAATCAAAATAATGGCTGCCGTGACGTCACATCCAACAATCACTTGAGTTCAAACTTATGCATAATCTGTTTGTTTTCCAATTTACGCATTCTTTACAATTTCCTATTATTTGTGGTGAGCGATCAGTATTTCTGCCTGCTAAACGGTGCGAGGTGCGCGCACACATAAATATTATTTAGAATCCTAACCTTACTCTAAGTACTTACCCGTAAGCTTGCCAAATTACACAACAAAGGTCAGGTAACACCTCGACACTAGAGCAAAGGTCACAGCGGAGAACTATAATTTACGCAAGCCAAAATTGACATGCCCGTGTGTTGTCGGGGGCCCGAAAGGGGAGCAAAGAATAGCAACTTTTACCTTCCACGCATGTCATAAAGGCGACTAAGGAGGTTATGGGATAGAGTTGGCTGTCCCATCCCATATAGGGTCAGTGACCCAAAGCCATGCTGAAGTCGGATGTGTAGAAAGGCGCAGATAGCAATGCTGTAAACCATGACACCACGCATTCCATTCTCCTGACTACATCCTGCTAATCTGCAGGAGTTTGAAAACGAACACAGAAGAAAATTGGCAAGAATTGTGGTTGTTAAACATAAATTTCCTTAAATAAGAGACATTTCAGAATTACCGATCAAAGTTCATGGTGTTCGCCTGAACGAAATATGCGCCAAAATATGTATATATACAACATGGGGGGGGGGATGCTAGGCCTCTATCTGGTCTGGTGATAAGCTATAGGGCCCATGAATATCTAGACCCCTATTTCTAGACCAAATAATACACCCTAACACCTGTTTCGTGGATGCGAAAGGAGAACATGGTAAATCTTGCTTTCTGGTGTCCACCGCGCTATAAATAGCACACTGTTTTCATTTTTAAGTAGGCGAGGTCACAGAGTTCCGCTAGAAAACAACACAGCCATGGGATTGCTGGATTTTATGCGTGACCGTCATTTTTATTGTTTTGATCTGATCTATTTGGTTAGTTTCACTAGTGGAAATCCATGGAAATCGCCTAATTAAAATGCAAACAGTGTAAAATACCGTATAAAAAGAAACACTTACCTTATTTATCGCAGTGTGGCAGATACACCTGCTTTAATCCGCACAGGAAAATGGATGATGTCTGCTGCTTTTGCCACCACATGTATTCACTTAAATAAGAAGGAAACTGGCCGGGGCACATCCTTCCTTGATTTCTCTGCTTTTAACCTGGCCCCACAATTACTCAATTGTGTTTGTGTGGGCCCCGGTTTCTCTTTCTTTAACATTCTCGGCTATGATAGATTGACTGTCATATGGAGATAGCCCTCATCACCCAAGCAATTGTATGCCCTCCAGCAGTCTAAAATGATTGTTGTTCCTGGCAACACATAATCCTTGATAATTGCCAGCGAAACTTTTGTCCTTTCCGTGACGACCTTTAGAACAGATCTGTTAGTGGTCTCCACCAAGCCAAACACCCATTCCCCTTGCACCCATTTCCCCCTATTCATCATCATCAGGTGCCATGCCGGCTGGAGTAGGCGGTCATGGCTCTCCACAGCTCTCTGTCCACAGAATTATCAGTATGTATCAAGATCGTTGTTTCCCTGCCGTGCCAGGCTGTCAAACTGTCTAATATTTTCTTACATTGTCGCCCTCTGTCTCTGTTGCCTTCAATTTTGACTGTTGTGACTATTTTCTCCAAACCTGCCTGTCTCATGAAGTGGCCAAAAAAAGATTGTTTTTTTCTTATATTATTAATTAAAGTCCTGTTTCGCATTTGACTCTGTCAACACCTCTATATTTGTCTTTCTGGCAGTCCATGGTATTCTCAACATTCTTCTATAGAACCACATCTCTATTGCCTCTAATTTTCTAGTTTGTTTATTGTCCAAGCCTCGCACCCATATGTTAGTATAGGGATTATATAGCACTGCAGAACCCTCTTTCTCACCTCTAATGACAAGGTATTTTTCATTTTTCTGAATATTTTTGCCTGTCCTATTCTGCATCTTATTTCTGTTGAACTTCTTCCATCTGATGAGATCGTACATAAATATTTGAATTGGACCTGTTTTAATACTATATCATTCACTTTGATCTTGCAAGGTGTGTTACTTTGTTTCTTTGAAATAACCATTACTTCTGTTTTCTTGATATTTATAAAACATTATTCCCCCTATTATATTGTCTTTTGCTGAAGACTTGTCGATTTCAACAACTCCTGGTCCTCCAAGTTTCACTGTACACACATTTCTATGCATATCTCCTTATATACATCCTGCTGGAAATCTAGTTGGACTATGGTCTTGCTATAAGGATCCAGTGAGAGTTTGAGAATTAACACTGAAGATCTTATGCTACATGTTGCAGATTTCTGTGCAATTATAAGATATGATTGATATCTTGAGCACTTTTCATACTGCCAGTATGTTATGTAAATGTTCTGAGTTTGAGTGAATTTTCATAGTGAATTGTGTATATATTTATTTTAAAATTAACAGTTCAAATACATTGGAATCCCTCTATCCTTTTATAACAAATTTCCGTATTTAATACTTTTAAAAATCAATATTTATTATTCTGTATATAACACTTTTCTGTTATTACATACATATTGTCTGTCTGGACCAAGTTGTTATAATGAAATTTGACTATTTAGTTTATTAATGTGGTACATTTTATTTTTTTTCCACATGATCAAGTTATTCGTAGACATAGTACCCAAAACAGCTGGTAAGTTTTGATATATTTTATTTAAATATATTGACTCAAATTCGCTTGCACAACATATTCTATTCTCTGGACTACAAAAGCAGTAGGCAATGACCTGCAGGAAATGAGTACAGTGAATAGTATTGACTGCAGTGTCCTGGAGAGTGCATATATATAAACAAACCTAACTTGTGGTGCAATAGTTTGAATTTTTTCCTGGGTGGGTAGAAAATCCACAGACTTCCAGTATGCATTCCCAGTACAATTTGGGCTGCATCCTGCTAACCAGCAAGAGTTTGAGAATGATTGCAGAAGATATGAGAAGTTATAAAATAGATATCTTAGGAATTTCAGAGATGACAATAAACAGTGTACCAAACAGCAGTCCTCATTCTTTCCAGTGAAGTCACATAATGTGAAGCAATGGGACATGGACTATATGAATTTACATGTAAGTCAAAACAGCTAAATATCAACCAGTTTTCTGTCTGTGTGTTGTGAGGCCGAGAGGGGAGCTAAGAATAGCAACACGAATTTGCCCGTCCATGCATATCATAATAGGTGAATAAGGAGGTTATGAGGTGAAGTTAGCTGTTCCATCTCATATAGAGTCAAAGTGATCCAAAGCATGCTGAAGTTGGATGCGTCAGGCTGAAAGGCACAGATATCGCAGCAATGCTGTAAACCATGACAACGTATTCCCTTCTCCAGACTACATTTTGCTAATATGCAGGAGTTTGAGAATGAATGCAGAAGATGCAGTTATCCACTGCAAAATTTAGTTTGTTCATTCAAAAACTGCTGGATCTCTTATAACAGGACAAGGATTCTAATAGGTTTCTAGCAGGATGTAGTCCAGAGAATGGAAATACTTTGTGCTGTCATTTTATTTGTCATTGACCTGATACATCTGACTTCCACTGAATAACTTCCATTGTACTGTAACCATATCGTAGTATAGCTATAACCAATTGAGCTCATACCACTGGACCACAGAAACAGACATCCACAGAAAGCTGTATGAGAGTTGTGAGGAGCTTTCAAATACTGCAACATTTTTCTGTATTTTTTGTGTAAACATGTCAAACTGCAATGGGATGACTTAACCTTAGGCACGCTGTGTTTACAATTACGCAATTTTTCTTGTGCTGCTGAATACCGCGGAATTTGTTTTCAAAATGCTACGCGATCGTCTGTGGCTGTTTTGAAATCACGACAACTTCTTTGTTGTTACAGATATTTAATATTTGCATATTTAAAGATTAAATTCTGCATATATTGGTGTAAGTTTTGTTTGTATTTGTGTGATACGAGACGTGTGAGAAAGTGATAAAGTCAAATTTAGACTTACCTCGATCTAAACCTACTGTATTTTTGATCGATCATAAGCTGTGAAATCTGTTGATTATTATATATTTTACATAATGGAAAGTAGAATAATTTAATAATAACATATGAACATACCTGTCTACATTTCCGCTGTTTAATCTGTTGAAACAATAATTTCACTGAATATACTATTCACAAATAGTATAACAAACACGATTCACTGTCTTGTCGATTCGCCACGATGCAGAAGACTAGAAATTGCTTGAATTTCCATCTCAAAATCACTTCATATCGTTTTCCACGGCAATCTGCCATCACAAATAAAATGGTGTCAAATTTTCTTCCCAGTGTTGCCATTACATTCTGTCAAAAAGCTACTGATCTCGATTTTTCTAGATTTTTTCGTTTGGTACCGGGTTTACTGAATTGGGCGGTTGATTTCGACTTCAGCAATCAATATATGCCACAATTCCGGCGAAATGCTTTGCCCCAATTGTAATCACAGCGTGCTAAAGGTTAAGTCAGATATTCAGCCTGTACAGGAAAAATCGTATTACCAGGTTGGCTAGTTGGTCCGAAAAAGTTAATTATAACTTTAAAAATGTGTTTATAATTGTGTGATAATATTGATAATGAATGGGTTGACATTAAAAAGTAGATATTAAAAAAATATGCGGATAGTAATTAATTAGAGGACTGTTTTGCGTAGGGAGTTTTTGTGTAGGTATTAATTTTTTCAGGGTATTGTGTAGGTATTATTTGTTAATAAACATTTGTTGCCTGTGTCTTAACTGTTTGATTTATTTGTAGAGAACTTCAGAGCTCTCTGCACTGGAGAGAAAGGGTTTGGCTACAAGGGCTGCACATTTCACAGAATAATTCCAAGCTTTATGTGCCAAGGTGGAGATTTCACAAACCACAATGGCACTGGAGGAAAGAGTATTTATGGTGCAAAATTTGCAGATGAGAACTTCAAACTCAAACACACAGGACCAGGTAATGTCTAATTCATTTGTTGTATATTGTTAGCAGCACATAGATGTATAAACTTTTTTTTTGGGACGTGTACAACAAATTCTGCTCACCAGGGCTGTGGTTAAACTTCATGTTTGGATTTCTTTTTCCCCCCACTATTTAAATGAACATATTCATTATTTTTGTTCGTAAAATGTTATGGCAGTGTACCGTTAAATTCTGAATATAAACCCATCCGATTGTAGGCCGATAACCTAACTATCCCTTCCCAAAAGTGGAGAAAGTCGAAAGTCCGACTATAGACCGACATCCCCAACTTAACAAAGCCGGCAATAATGAACTTCATCATCATAAGAAAGAACCGACATGCTAAATGGAAATTAACACAAACTTTTGCAACTCTAAGAAAATAGCATTCCTTTCATTTGCTTCACTCACGTAACTTGAATGAATCAAGGAATGAAACCCCGGTGGCTACTGTATTCTGGAACAATATATCCGAAAATAATGAATACCCCGTAGGCTGACTTCCCTATCCATGACTATAGACAGTTTATGAGGTGGCAAGACTTTGGGGAACAAAGTTATTCCTGAATGAGTTGGGTGTCTGGGCCTTATGACGCGGAACAGCGCTAGTGAATAGTAATTACTATGTAACTATTATGTCACCAGCTGGCTTTTGACAATGACATTTAAGTGGGAAACGATGAAAGGCAAGACAGCAAGATCATGTTTGTTTTTATAAGATACAGAAGAGTTTGAACTTTGTAACTGGTTATGTTTACCGTGTGGGGAGAATACGGTAATAAAATAAACATAACAGAGGATTGTGAAATTGATCTCGTCTTCCACTAAATGTACAGTGGTTGGGGGAGGGAATCAATTACGGCGGAATTTTAGTACAAAATGCCTATGATGTGTTGTGATTTGGAACTGCGGCCTCAGTGGGCTGGACTAATTAACAATATACGGCTGACTTAGCTAGCCAAGAATACTGCACAAGTAGTTTAGCTTCCAGTTCATACATTTTTATTGTCATTGTGATTTTATTCCTGTAAGTGTAAGCAGGAAACGGGAAAGATGAATGGCCAGACAAAAACATGCCAGATCACATTTGTTTTTAAAAGATACAGAAGAGTTTGAACTTTGTCTGACCTGTATGTTTACCTTATACGGTAATATAAACTGAGGCACAGCTCAGACAGTTTCACTTTGATTTATTTCCTCCATTCCCCTCCCTCCAACACTGCCTAAGCGGCAAAGTTTTGGATGTCAAAAATGTGTTTGTGCAAGACCGTAGTATGTAGAGTAAGACCTCTGTACAGAATTAATTAGGACTTCATTCTATGTTTCTGATTATTGTCTTGGTCAATATTTATATACTTGGAGTCCCATGTTAAAAATTGGCAAGACCGACCAGCGACATGCACGGAAATACTCAAAATCTGCCTTTGATGTGTTGTTTTAAATTTTCTGTACACAGCCTAGTAGACGGTCAGTAACTGTTGTAACATTTGCTTTACCGCAACAAGAAAGTGTGTGACAGTGTTTAGACTACTGGTAGTTAGTGTTTCCCTACACAAACAAGACTAGGCCTAAGCTACCAATCAGCTTAGGCTATGGTATTTCATTTGTTTTTTCCACAGACCATTACCGTATTTTGGTCAATAAATAACATCAGATACTGGTATACTTTTCTGACCAATTTCGATGATCAATTGAAACCTTTATGATATAAATATATGTACTATAAACGGTAAATAAAACCGGCAATACCCATTGCTAAAAATAGCGTTTCCAGGAAATTATTCTAAAAAATGGCGGCATCTCTGAAATAACGATATAGACCTAGTAAGTGAGTTTTTATCAAGAAATATCGGAGATTTTGAAGGAAATATTGTATGATATATAGAAATTAATGTAATTAGAGGCCTAGCATTATGGTAAGTACGCTCTAGATTGCTGGTGAGCCCTAGTAATTTTATCCTGGCTTAATATATCGGGACATGTGACTGTAATGTTTTTTTGTGTTTTTCTCCATTTTTACTGTGATTTGGACGTAATTTTTTTTAAATTTGATCTTACTCTCGAAAATAAGCCTAGGAGTATGAAGTCATCTCTGTTTATTGTCCAAAAATTCTCGGGTTATACACGGAATTTAACGGTATTTGGTTGCTGATCCAGCTGTCCATAGGCTCATACCCTTTGACCCAATGCCATTGTGTCATATATGCATATGTTAGCTGTTGTTTTGTTCCATATAAGATGTTCCATTTATCTGGCCCTGAAGGGAGAAGCATTTTCCTGACGTCATCCAATGCTGGAAATTCAAAAAGGTGATGGTCAACAGTGTCATAGGGATGAGTGCAAAGCCGGCACCCTGAAGTGTGTTGTGATTGTATTTGTTTATGTGATTGTTAAGCTGTGCATGTGTGCGAAGTCAGAAAAGTCTTTCCTTCCCAGGAGGTTGGTGTTGTCTTTAGGATTGTGGCTGGTCATATATTTATAGATTTCCCTCCCATGGTCCACTTGTTCATCCAATTCTCTTTATTCACAGATTTCGACATCATTTTTAACTGGATGCATGGTTGTTTATGTATATGGCTGCTTTTGTTGTGCTCCTATCTTTGCTAGTCTGTCTGTCTTGTCATTGCCAGGAGTGTTTAACCCTTTCACCCTTATGAGATTTCCCAATTGTCAATCCCTGATCCCTATGGCAAGGGGCACAACTCCTCCAAAATATGGATATGATGATTACTAAATTGTATTTTCTTTCAAACTATTCATTATATCACATTCAGACTTGGCATATCAACAGAAAAATGATTAGTCTTGCATAAACCTATATCAAAGATAATTTAATACATATGTTTTAAATAATAAACTGTCAAACTAGACATAATGTGGTGAAAATTATTTTTTTACCTTTGGGGTGTTGAGTAGAGTCATATTGAGACGAAAATATTGAGATATATTCTCAAATCCCCTTTTTTCCAAACAGGGTGAGATGCCCAAAACGTTGAACCTGTCATCTGTACTCCAGTACATTCCATACTCAAACAGAATACACAGGTCCATCATAATATAAATTAAAAAAATTGCGTTTTATTTCAATGGCGGTTGCAGATGTTCAGCGCGTCTTCTTTCCTTGTTTGTTCTTTGCGTTATATTGCATACAAATTTGTCCGATCGGTTGCAAATTGATAAACTCATCATTGACAATGATGTTAAAGTATTCATAACGTGTGGCAAACTCATCAAGATTATGTACAGACCCACCAATGTTTTGTACAAAACACTCAACTTTTACTCGAAAAATTACATCACTATGGCGAAATTTGCGATGTCACAATTAGTGCCACACATGTCCATCTCTTTGTCGGAAACATTAGGCCTATCTAACAAGAACTTCACTGTCACTTTCCATGTTGTATTTGATATGCAATTTATTCTGTTCTCCTGACTGAAAAGTTGATCATTTTGTAGAAAACGTTTGGTCTGTATATAATCTTGATGAGATTGCCACGTTATGAATACTTTAGCATCATTGTCAACGATGTGTTTATCAATTTGCAGCCAATCAGACAAAAATGTGTATGTAACATAACACAAAGAACAAACAAGGAAGAATACACCTGACATCTGTAACTGCCATTGAAATATAAAAATCTTTATATTTATATTATGACGGTGCCTGTGTGTTACTGTGGCCCGAGAGGGGAGCAAAGAATAGCAACACTTTACTTTCTATGCATGTTGTAAGAGGCGACTATGGAGTTATGGGATGGAGTTGGCTATCCTATCCCATATATTGTCAACATGACCCAAAGCCATGCTGAAGTCGGATGTGTCAGGCTGAAATGCGCAGATATCGTAGCATCGCTGTAATCCACAACACATTGCATTCCACTGTCTGGACTACATCCTGCTAATCTGCAGGAGTTTGAGGATGAAGGAAGCAGAAGAATATTATGATGGGTCTGTGTATTCTTCTTGAGTATGGCATGTACTGGAGTACAGATGCCTGGTTCACTGTTTTGGACATATCAACCTGTTTTAGGACAAAGGAGATTTGAGAATATATCTCAATATTTCATTTCAATATGACTCCACTATTCAACACCACCAAGGTAAACAAAAAATTCCCCTCACTATATTGCGTTTGAGTTTATTTAAAAAAATATATATGTATTAAATTATATTTGATATAGGTTCATGCAAGACTTCATTTTTCTGTTGATCAGCCATGTCTGAGTGTGATATAATGAATAATTTGAAAGAAATGCATTTTTAACATGTCGATAATTTGGAGGAGTTGTGCCCCTTGTCTTAGTGATGGGTTATTCTTAGCAATAGGGAAATCTCATAGTGGTGAAAGGGTTAAGAATGAAATCACTGGAGAACTACGTGTTGATGCATCCAATGTAGAATAGTTATATGTGTGCATGCATGAATCTTAAGAAGTGTCACATATATAACTTAATACCTACAAAGAATTACTGCAACAGACAAGAGGGTGAAACAGTAAAATGCCACCATATTAAATGTCCTGCACTAGAAGACCTGCAAAATCAACTGTTGCAACAAAACTCCTCAAACACTCATTATAATTATACAGACACAACAGAGGTGAAGAAGACCAGCATCTACCACTACCTGGCACTGGGAAGAAATAATGAAAGCTCACAACCATGACAATCAGATAAGTAATTAAGAGGTTGTGTAGCATACATAGATATTAATGTGATTGTAACGTGATCATCAAATATTTGTGTGCTTTCCAGGAATCTTGTCAATGGCTAATGCAGGCCCTAACACAAACGGCTCCCAGTTTTTCATCTGTACCGAAAAAACTGAATGGTAAGTTTTAATTATATTACCTAATTGTCCATGTTCCGGGTTCCGAAAGGGGAGTAAAGAATAGTGTCACTCATTGTAAGAGGTGACTAAGAAAATTTTAGGGGTGGAGTTAGTTGTCCCATCCCACAAAGTGATCTGAAGACATGCTGAAGTCAGATGTGTCAAGCTATGTTAGGAAAACAGATTGCTTTGAAACTCATATGAAGCAATCTGGCTAATGCTTTAACGTGTTTGAGCAGTGTAGACTGAGCAAGATGGAATGGTATTTATTGCACAAGACAGACATCACCTGAGAACATCTATCAACACACCAAACACCCCCCGCCCCCTTCCCAGTGAAAATCACAAAAGAATTTAATGTGAGTTGGTGGTTATCAGAGAGCAAATGCAGAACTTTAAAGCTGATTTGTGGATAATTATTTACATATCAGTACGTTGTATATGGTATGATATACCAATCTTTTGTGATCTAGTTAACCTTGATCTATGAAACGGATAATTTTACTCAAAGATTCCTCATGCTGAAGGTCTCACTATTGGTTTATTAGATCAACCAATATCCATTAGTAAACTCTCAGATGACATGCTAATATAGTGAGGATTTCGTCCATGTGTTGCCAGACCAGAAAGTAGAGCAAAGAATAACATTGTTTACCATCTATGCATGTCGTAAGAGGACTAAGGGGAGGTTCCGGGGTTGAGTGGACTGTCCCATTCCATATATTGTCAATGTGATCCAGAGTTCATGCTGAAGTCAGATGTCAGGCTGAGAGGCGCAGATATCGCACAACTTATTCTGTTCTCCAGAATACATCCTGCTAATCTGCAGGAGTTTCAAGAACGAACGCAGAAATGAGGATTTCTTCTTGTGAAAGACTCAGTATTTCATCGATACAATTATGTATCCCTTTGTGTTGTTAAATTCATAGAAATCCGCATTGTACATTATACTGCAGGGACCAGAAAAGCTCAGGCCCTGACTATAGTCCTACTGCATGTATTGCATCTGTGGATCTCACCAATGGCCCCCTAGATAAACCACCCATGCAAAAGAGAACCTTAGTAGATGATGTGCTGTTATATTTAGCTTCTAATATAGAAGCTTCATGGCATGTCATCTATGCTTCTCATGCTTTTATTTTGTTATTTCAATGTGTTTTATGCTTTATTTTTATATATGTATACATCCTCTGGTTGGGAGGGAGCCAGAGATGTACTGCGCAGCACTGGGGAGGAGGAAACTAACAGCACTGTTTTTTTTTTCTGTGGCTGAGGCCCATCATAGAGACTCAGGACGTGATAATCCTTTTGACTTGAACATTTTATTGCATGCCTGTAGCAATAGAGAAGTTCGGCATAGTCAGTAGTCAATTAGTCGCTGGGAATGAGCACAGTGAACATATCTTGACTGCAGTGGCTCGGAGCAGTGCTTAGGTAGAAACATGTCTTCCTAGTAGCATGATAGTTATTCTCTGACTCGTGGGTGGCTGCAAATCCACAGACTTCCCAGCAATATAATGCCAGTACAACAAATATTATTTACAAACGAGATCGAACGTTGCCTCGGTTATCAATGAGATATTCATCTATCTCTCAGGCAGTCTGAGAAATTAACTACTGGAGCACATCAAAAACAACACAGACATACACAGCACCTGCACAAGCACCAAAACCTTGGAAGGAGAATCAGCAGAGCCAAGATTGTCATAAAAGTCTTCGCTTAACATTCTACAACTGAACATCTGTGTTATAAGAAACAAAAAACTAGAGCTTGCTAATTTAAAGCACACTCAAGATACATGTGGCCCTCTTACAGGAGACTGTACACAAAGACACTGACCCATATCTGTCAGGATATACCAGCTATGCCTGTAAGTGTACAAACTGCCGTGGCAGCATTACTTATATCAGGAATGACATTCTGGAACATGTCACCCAGCTAACAGCCCATCCCACAGACATGCTGAAGGTGACCCACAGGTACACAGGAGGAAAATACACAATCTACAACACATACAGCCACCTTGACAACATGAAATTTACTGGAAATGCATACATAATTTCTCAAAATATTTGCTGGCGACTTTATCGGCCACTCACCGCATTGAGGTTACCAAAACCGCAGGAAGATAATATAGAGGATCTCTGTAAAACAAACCTGTCAGTCCTTCAAGATGCAAAGTCTGTACCAACACTTTTGCATAGGAGCCATCTATCTCTCAGTTGACCTGACTTGACTATCTGTTCATCTAATGTAATAGACTCTTGCTCTCTATAAATCTTTGATAACATTGGAAGTGACCATAGACCAATCCTCACCGCCATAACTAAGAAATCGTATTTCAAACAGAAAACTTGCTTGAATTTTGACACAGCAGATTGGAAACTATTCCAAGAAACATCTGATTTCCTGCTATGTAATATCAAAATCAATGACATAGAAATATTTACTGCTGATGTGACAAAAGCTATCCTCAATTCAGCACCACAAAGCATCCCAAGGGGAAGTAGGAAATATTCAATCAATCAATAAACCCATAACCCTTCAGGGTCGTAGGGGTACCACATTGGATGCTTCAGCACACAGAGTCCTCCAGAGAATTCTATCCTCAGCGATGCGGATGAGTGTGGAAATATCTAGCCCTGTCCATTCCTTGATGTCTGTCCATGTCTTTATTTGCCCTCCTCTGCTTCTTCCACCCTTGACAGTTCCCTGCAGTATTGTTTTTGACAAGGAATCGTGCCTGCATACATGTCCGAACCATGCTAGTTTAAAAATATTACAAACCATTCAACAATAAAGAAATGCAAGCTGGAATCCTTGAGAGGACAAAAATAAGAGAAGCCCTTGATATCACACTTTTCACAAGAAGCAAAAATCCTTTACAATAAAACATGCTAAAGTAAAACTAATAGTGAAGATGGCCAAACATGATAAATGAGCAAAAAACATACGCTAATTTAAATCTAAGGAAAAATGGTAGAAAGGTGCTGATCAACAATTTGTCTGGAAAAAGAAGAGCAAATGATAAATCTGTGATATTTGGAAACAGATCAGATAAAGGCAGAAAACTTTTAACCACATTTATGCCAGTGTGAACAGAGTAAGGAAGCTGTCCGAGGCTGACAAGAAGCGTCTGTATCTACTGAAGCAGCAAGAGGAGTCCAAACTTCTAGCTCATCCATATTTGATGATGACTTCAATATACAGGAACACCAAAAAAGGCTGAAGAAATTACAGCCAAGAAAGTCTCTGGACCAGATAGAATTTATAATGAAATTTTAACACATGTGCACATCAGGGAAAAAGTACTCCTTAAACTAAATATGACCTGGATAAATAGAAAACTGCCTAAACATCATGTCATGGGAAATTGGCAGAAAGAATGATTAATATATGACTGACTGGTTCACGGAGAGCTCAAACATCCTCTGCCATGAACAGGCTCGCTTCAGAAAAGGCAGTTGCACAGACAACCAGCTATTTAGGTTGACACAGAAAATACATGATTGATTCCAAGAAAACAAACTTCTTCTTCTGCGTTCGTTCTCATACTCCTGCAGATCAACAGGATGTAGTCCGGAGAACAGAATGCGCTGTGTCATGGTTTACAGCATGGCTGCGATATCTGCGCCTTTCGGCCTGACACATCCGACTTCATCATGGCTTTGGGTCACTGACCCTATATGGGATGGGACAGCCAACTCCATCCCATAACCGCCTTAGTCGCCTCGTACGACATGCATGGAAGGTAAACAGTGTTGCTATTCTTTGCTCCACTTTCGGGCCTCGACAACCTATGGGCGAGAAAACAAACACACTGTAGCCATCTTCTTTGACTTACAACAGTGCTTGTGATCAAATATGGAGAAAGGTTTCTTGATGATGATTGAGGTGGGAATTAGTGGAAAGCTATATAACTGGATAAAATACGTCCGCATTGACATAACAATCCAGACAAAGATAAATGATGAAATTTCATTTAAAGAAGTTCTAGAGAAACCACAGGGTTCTGCTAACATAGAAGCTGAAAATAAAGTGTGAGAAAACTATCTTTACCAAGAGTCATAAAGTTGCCAAAGAAAATATCAGTCTATGGATACACAGAAACTGCCAAGAGAACATCCCACATCTTGGAATCACACTTGATCGACAGCTTACCCTCTAGAAGCATGTATAAAATGTCAAAAATGAAGCACTTAAATGGTTACAATGGTAATCAAGACAAAAGAGATAATACAACAAAAAGTTCCGACCCAATGTCTTATGAAAGCAACACAGAAAACAATAGACACCTACCCAGAACAATGGATTCGTGACTACATTGATGGGTCTGCTTTCAAAGCCACCATCAAACATCAAAGCAGGTTATGGCGTCTATATAGAATATCCAGACAAAACATCTGATGAGTTGTTTGATGCCTGTGAGGAGATATGTTCTAACTGAAGCTGCAATAGAAGTTGCCTTGTACCACCTGAACACCATATTTGATGCCTTACTATCAAAAGTCCAAATATTGTGATTTTTACAATGTCCGCTCTTCAAGCACTAGAATGTGATGGACATTGTAAGCCTGAGTTAGTTAAAGTATATAACCATACCAACCAGCTGCTTGCATCATATGAAGTCAGCATTGTTATACAGTGGATTCATGGCCGCTCAAACACACCTGGCAATGACAAGGTAGACAGACTAGCAAAGAAGGGAACACAAAAAGAACAGCCATATACACAAGTGACCATGCACACAGTTAAAATGTTGAAATCTGTGAACAAAGAAAATTGGATGATCAGATGGGACATGGGAAACACTGGGAGGGAAATCTATAAATATATGACAGCCCAAATTATAAAGACATCAGCTTCCTGGGGAGGAAAGACCAGAGTATCATCTTTCGACTGCACACACATGTACAGCTTAACAATCATCTGAATAGAATACAACCACAACACACTCTAGTATGCCAGCTGTGTACTCATCCCTATAAGACTGTTGGCCACCACCTTTTTGAATGTCCAGCACTAATATCAGGAAAATGCTTATCCCTCAAGTGCCAGATAAATAGAACACCTTATATGGGACAAAACAACAGCTCACAAACATATATATGACACAATGGCATTGAGTAAAAGGGCATGGGCCGCTGGATTAGCAACCGACCATAGTTCTAGCTGCCAATGTGTACTTAACTGCCCCTGACTATGAATAGGTAGCATATGAGGTACCATGAAGAGCCCAGACTCAAGCAACCATGTTAGCCCTGCATAATTGTAGTCCCATTGGGTGGCGAGGAATATATGGTTGGTTGGTTGCTGATCCAGCTGTCCATGGGCTCATGCTATTAAAATGGCATATTTCTGGGAAGTCTGGATTTTCTGCCCACCTCGGGCTAGAGTAAGAAAATAACTATCACACCACCAGGAAGGTAAGTTTCAACCTATGCACTGCTCCACGCCACTGCAGCCAAGATAGGGTTCATTGTACTCATTCCCCGCCACCAATTGACTACTGGTTTTGCCGAACTTCTCTACTGCCCCAGGCATGCAACCAAATGTTCAAGTCATAAGGATTGTCACTGTGCCTCTATGATGGGCCTCAGCCATAGGAAAAAACAGTGCTGTCGGTTTCCTCCTCCCCAGTGCTGCGCAGTACATCTCTGGCTCTCTCCCAACCACATACATATATACAAATATTAAAACACATTGCAACAGCAAAACAAAAGCATGAAAAGCATAATTGTATAGGTGATGTGCATGAAGGTTCTATAAGACAACCTCAGTATAATGGCATGTCATGTACTAAGGTTTTCTGTTACATGGGTGGTTTGTTTAGTGGGCCATTGGTGAGACCCACAGTAGGAACCTCATGCGTGCAAGGAATACATAACTAGCTGCCCCGTCATGGTGACCATGACCCAGAGATGTATTGCTATGGACGTCTGACAGTAAAGAATGATTTGCAGTGGAATTGAAATTCATGCATGTTGCTAAAAGGTAAAAAGGCCAGGAAACCCTAGAATTTATCCCTCTGAGTAAGTGACTTCTCAAAGTATACAGATGAGAGTTGAAGTTTTCTAGGTATGAAATACGGCTCTGGAGAAACCACCTCATTGCATATAGATATTAAGGACTCAATTCTCTGGGATTAAAACAATACTCGTACCTATGCCTGAAGAAAAGATCCTCTGCACTTCTGTTGGTTGAAATCATCTTATTTCATTTCTCTTGTCAATGTCTAGGTATTTCTTCTCACATTCTAGAGAAGTGTTTCTCAACCACGGTTGTTGGGCAGTATCATTTCTACTGGGCCACGGGAGCTTCTCTTTGAATAGAAAGTTATTTGAGTATATAGAATTTGTTTGTACCAGGCTCTGGTCTTATAAAAAACACTTTTATTGGATCTCAAAACCAGGTAACAGTTATAAAGTTTTGCGAATCATTGGAAAACATGAAAATTGATTTTTTTACCAAAAGGCCTTTATCAAGAAAACAATCACATAATAATAGGATGAGAAACAGCACTGTTCATGCTGACAAACAGATCTAACTATAGATTAGCAATCCGCAGAAGATGGATGTGTCAGGCCATTGGCACAAATAAAAGGCAAAATCCTGAACTACATCCTGCAGGACCATGGTCCTGTTACAAGAGATCCAGCAGGAGTTTGAGAATGAACACTGAAGAAGATACACACTGGTGTATTATTAGGACATGTGTCTGAAAAATCATAGAATATGTGTCCTTTCATTTAACCTTTACGGCTCTGACTTAAAAATACGCAATATCCCCTTGGGCCTGACTTATTTTTTGGAAAATTTGCGTTATTGATGGTGGGTGTTTTGAAAAAAATTTTGCTCATCTAAATAAAGGAGTGAATAGTGAATATAATTTTGTTTTTGTTGTTGTTGTATGTGTGATATAACAGTTGTGAGCAAGTAGTGAGGTTGAAAATTTGGGCGCAAAACGCCATTTTCAAGATTGCAAATATATCTTTGCGGCAACCCAATTACATGAGCAATGTGTGGCAACATTGATAAAATCCTCATAAATACCTATACTTATTGTATATATATTGTTTTATATCCAAACTAATATAATATGAACAAAAAACGAATAAAACGTGAAGAAATCGCATATAATGTCCGTCCGGTCAACACTAGGTCTAGCCCGACACACAACGTAATTATTGTCCATGCACAACGTAACACCCCTGATACATATTATTTTTGTGTTTTTTAACAAATACATAAACATTCTTATCAAATAACAACATATTAAACACAAAAAACAATTAGAACATGTAATCATCACTTACCCATGCCACTCGGCACTCAATTTGATAGTAAAATATGGCCAAAAATGGCAAAAGTCGCTCCAGAAATGCGTTGACAAATTCAACCAGCTTTCTCCTCCATACAATCGTATTGTGTAAAAGAATTTGACGTTTAAACTGTGATGTATTCCTAGCTTCGTTTGGCGGGCTATATACGTCATATCCACTCTTGCCATAAAGTGTAGGGGTGATAGGAGCTCGAGCTCTTTATTTCTCATCAGTATACTATACGCTACCGTACATTGTTGTTACACTATTTTACACGTAGTACTCGTTTTGTTCCAGTTTTTTCATATGATACTAACATAATGAAGTATGATCTATAAAAGTTTTTTTGTGTGATCTATACAATGTTTAAAGTGCTATGTCTTGTGCATACATTCCATAGGCTGGATGGCAAGCATGTAGTATTTGGACAGGTAGTGGATGGAATGGAAGTTGTAAGAGCCATGGAAGCTTGTGGACAAGATAACGGCAAGCCAAAAAGCAAGATAGCTATTGCAGATTGTGGGCAGTTGTAGGCATGATTTATTTTTAGATGATTTGAGGATTGTTTAATGTAAAGATGCACTAATGTAGATCCTAACCGAATCATTCTAAAGTACACTACTTGTTTCTGCCTTACCTTAAGAGACCTAATATGCTGATTTAAATAAGTCATGTTATTATATAGTATCAATGTCACCAAGAGTAATTTATAGGCAAAGCAGTTTGTTTAATGCTATATAATACTTCATAGAGAAATTACCGTGTATGCCCACATGTTCTTGTATGTCCACATGTCCATTTAAGTGTTGCTATTATTTCTATTGGGTAGTATTGCATAACATCATCATCATGACTGTCTTTTTTTTGTGTGTGTAGTTTTCACATTTTAATGTAACACTTTGTATATTTTGATATATTTATGTAATTCCTCATGACTAACCGAACAGGGATGGAAGAATATAGTAATGCTTACTGTTGAATTTTTATTTAAAAACCCCATCTGAACCCTTTCACCACTAAGATTTACCTATTGTCAATCCCCCATCACCAAGACAATGGGTACAACTCCAAATTATCGATATGATGTTAAAAATGCATTTTCTTTCACTTTATTCCTCATATCACACTTGTTGACTTGGCAGATCAACAGAAAAATGGAAGTCTTGCAGGAACCTATATCAAAGATAATTTAATACGTGTATTTTTACAAAAATTAACTGTCAAACTCAACATAATGTGGGGAAAATGTTTGTTTTTTTACTTTGAGGGTGCTGAGTAGTGGACTCATTGAGACCAAAATAATGAGATATATACTCAAATCTTTTTCCCAAATAGGTTGACATGCCCGAAACGTTGAACTCGTCATCTGTACTCCAGTACAAGCCATACTCAAGCAGAATATTCAGGCCTATCATAATATAAATATAAAAAAGACGTTTTATTTCATTCGCAGTTAAAGATGTCCATCACTCTTATTCTTTCCTTGCTTGTTCTTTGAGTTGTTACATACAGATTTGTCCAATCTACTGCAAATTGATGAACTCATTGTTGACAATGATGCTAAAGTATTCTTAACATGTGGCAATCTCATCCAGATTATGTAAAGACCCAACATTTTCTACAAAATTTTCAACTTCTACTCGAAAAACTACATCACTGGCAAAATTTACTATGTCGCAATTAGTACCATGAATTTTCTCTTTGTCTGAAACATTAGGTCTAACAAGGAACTTCACTGTCACTTTCCACGTTATATTTTGTGCGCAAATTGTCTACATCGTGCATATTTCCATCGTAACTGCGGCTGTCATCAGCAGTGTACATAAGAACTATATCCTCCAATAAAGGTAAAGGTAGGTCCCGTGGCATCTGCCGTCGCGGATGAAGATAACTCTTCATGTACTAAGCCGCAGCAACTATTAGGTGGGGTGGCCAGTTCCCTTCCTTGCTGTTTTTAACCTTCCCTAACTCATGCGTCAGGTACTCATTTACAGCTGAGTCGACTGGAGGAGTGGTCGTATGTAAAAACTCGTTGAAAATATCGTCAAAAATCAATCCAACATATTTCCACGAATTAAATACGCATAGAAAGCATGAATTGTGACCTACACAAAGGTCATGGCCAGGTTTTAACCGGTGCAAACTAAAAATGTAATATTGATCGCAACTATTCCGCCGAAACGGGTGTGTCGGGCCATTGGCGCAAATAAAACGGCGACACAACGCATTTCTATTTTCTGGACTATATCCTGTTGGAAATCTAGCAGGACCGTGATCCAGCTAGATCCAGTTGGAGTTTGAGAATGAAAGAAGAAGAAGATCACAACGAAACAAGCAAATAATTTTTAAAAAGCCACTGTCTACTGGTAAATTTTAAGTGACTTTAAAAGGCATCTGGTTACGGTTCAAACAGCTGTCTTTTCCACTTTAGTGCAATGTTATAGTGTGTAGTTGCTTAGACCAGGGGTCTGCAACCTTTTGCTGTGTGCCAACGTAACGTTTCAAATTATTCAGGGTGCCAACATCACATAACATTTTATACACAACTTGTTTAGAAGCGTGGGCCGTAATCAATTTGACGTTTTTTCTAAGTAGATCTAGGAACTAATAAAAATATGACCATCTCAGTTTTTTTTATACAATGGGTATATTTAGATTAATCAATATGAACCCATATATATTATTCAACTACTGGCATCCTGCCTTTGTAGATCTAGATCTGTATATTTACAGCACGTGACCGGAAAGTCCATATTGTTCATATTAGAAAACATTTATAAAATGCAAAAACCAACGTTGTTCTATAGTGGGTATCGTTAAAATATCACCTGAAAAATTATATCTGTGATTGTATACAACGAAATCCAGATATATGACTATTACTGTCGTTAGTTTCTGAGATTTCGCATATAGACTGTTCCCCTGACCTACTTAAGACTGCTTTTACAAGTCTGGATAAGTCTGTGGCTGTACCCTGCTACGCCCAAGTGCCGAAATGAGCGAGGAAACCCCGCTAATCGATTTATAATCAACTTTATACAGGAAACCTGAAGAGTCTGCGTGACATTTGAAATTGCTTGGCATGCCAAGGGTGGCACGTGTGCCATAGGTTGCTTACCCCTCACTTAGACCATCTTATAGAAAACCTTTTATGTAACTATATTCTTCATCCATTGCTTCTACACATTTTCCAATGCTTAAGAACATTTATTCTTTTGTATTATTTACAAGACTATTTAAGATGTCTGTTCATTTTGATTTGGGTTCATACATATTATGTTGAAATATTTAGTTCTGCATGCAATGTTGCGTTATTGCATTTAAATTCTTCAAATTATGTTTTGTATCAATTCTTGTATCAGTTATGTTTATCATTACATTAAATATCCATTACAAAATAAACATGCTCTAAATTTGTGATTAAACAGAGTTGAAGTGTTGCATTAATAACATCCTAATAACACAGTTTTAAAAATGAGTTTCGTCACCTTCAATCCATAATTGTTGGAAACCTACAGAAAAAAAATAAATGTGCCCATCATGTATTGTTGTTTCTGAACCATTTTTTTATTTTAATTTGTTTGTCACATGCACATTTCTTGTGTCACCTTTTACTCATGGCAAGTTGTAAACAAGAGAATCTTGCTTCTACACATGAAATTTTGATTAAATTTAAAGATCAAATTAGTTCACTCACACAACTATATTAACATGATTAGATGTTAACTTATAGCTGCTAACACTGTATTTATTTCTAAAAGTATTTAGTTAGAAAGATCACATTTATTTATTTGCCTGTCCATCCACACTTGCTTTGCTTTGAATATTTTGATGTCTCACCACTACCAACATTGTAGTCCAAGTTCTACAGAAGTGCATGCTCAATATTTAATGTACGTTCAAGTGTATCAGCTAAAATTGTTACTTTGGTGTCAAATTCAAGAATAAAACAAATTATCAGCGATTTCTTTGCCAGTTTGTTTTTCACAGGTCTTATTTTCTCTTCCACATGCTACCCACTATTTCATTTCAAGAATATTACATACATTTTTCAAGTTTTGTGTTTTTTTAGATATCAGTTATGCTTCTTTCTGCTTCACTGTTTGTTCTCAAACTCCTGCTGGTTAGCAGGATTCACCCAGAGAACAGAATATGCTGCGTCTTGGTTTACATCTTGACCCCGAGAGCTGCAGCTGACATATCCGGACACCATGGCCCTTGGAGGCCTGAAACATCACCCTGTGCTTGAGAAAACAAATGAGCTATCTTTGACTTTCAACTGAAAAGACCAAGCTTCACATATAAGAAAAGCTTATAAAATCCAGTGAACTATAAAAACTTATAAAATCAACAACAACCTGGAGAAATATATCTCGCTCATATATACTGTAAAACAGACAATTCTAGACATTGAAAGCAGAATTATGGCCAAAACACTATCACCCAATACCACAGCTCAGTTAATTTATATCTTCACAGATGAATCATCGGAGGATGCAATAAAGGTGCTGAGATACAAATACTTATACAAACACCTCAAAAATAAAATTCTCAACAAACTACATGGCAGAGTGACTGCAAGTTGGTTCCCCAGACCATCCAAAAGGAACATAAAAGATCTAAAAAATCTAGAATTTTTAAACTGTCTACTAATAATAAAGTGGTGCTGCAGTGGATCCTTGCACAATGCGAAATGCGGGTAATGAGACAGCTGACAAACTGGTAGGTGCAAGAAAGAAACAATTCCATCATAAAATATCACTGAAGCAAAAACTATCATAAGAAAATAAAAACGTGGCATCAGAGAACAGGCAGAAACTTTTCTCAAGATCCCATCATGAAACTGAAGATAACCTAGTCTCTTCTGGATAGTAGATAATACCCATCATCTGCATTATATTTGGAGTTGTCTTTGATGATGGTCTTCACTTCCTCATTAACTTACAGATACGTGGAAACTTCGGGCAAGTTCCTCCTTCTTTCGCCAGTCTATCTACAACTTCATTCCCATCGATGTTGCAGTGTGAAGGTATCTTCTGGATCACCACACTGCAGAAGATGAATGTGTTGGGACATAGAACAAATAAAGCGACAACGCAATGCGTTTCCATTTGCTGGACTACACCCTGCTGGAAATCTAGTAGGGCCATTGTCCTGCTGCAGGAGGGATCTAGCGAATGTTTGAGAATGAACGCTGAAGAAGATTTATTACTTTGGAAATTATTATGTACCTAAAATAGAACTGCCCTCAGTTCTGTGTAGCTTCATTGCTGTTATGACAGAAAGTGCATGTGTTCTTTGTTGTAAGACTACTTCTGCCTTAAAATTAAGTACTGACGTCCTCTTGGTAATTATCTGCAGTGTAATGTTCTGTAATATCATAGTAATATTTCTCTCCAAGTCTAGTTAGTCATCGGATCATCATCACTGGACACGTCCATAGTTGCTCCAATTTCTCCCAGAGTGTATCCACCATTACATGTCTGCCGACAGTACCGGTCCTCTGCTGGTTGACCATCATTCTACTGCGCTCTCCAAAATGCACTTTTATCAACACCGCATTTCAAACCCTGATCTTTAATCATGGATATTGAAAAGGAACCATCAATCCCCTCCAGGCTGGGATGCCATACTCTAGTACTGGCCAAACACTTCCTGGGTATAGCCTTTTCAGGATTTTGCTGTCCGCTCCCCAGTTTATTTTCAAGTATGCACATTATATTTCTTGATTTTTCTGTTTGTTTTGCCCATGTCGTTCTAGATTTCAGGGTAATTCCTAGGTATGTTGAGTTCTGCTCTAGTTTTTAGGACACCTTGTTCGCGTGTAGTTAAGCTTGATTTGGGGGGGGGGGGGGTTGATAATTTTGTGATTACTATTACCTAGTTGGTTCATCTCCGTTTTTTTTTGTGTAGGATAAATCTTCACTGGCAAATGTTAGATCAGGAGTTGTTTTCCACCTTGAGTAGCAATTTGGGGGATCTTCCCGTGTATTTAACATAGAATAGGTTATTATCAGTTTGCTATTCTTCCACTTCTCTTTTATCAGTTTGCTGATAACCTCATCTTTCTGAGTGGCTATTGAAGTAGCCCGCAGCAATGTTGTGTGTCTGTAATACCCATCATTTCTAATTTAAGGGCTCTATCTAATGGGTTGTATATATTATAAATTCTAATGGGTTGACTATCTATGAACACATCTGTTCATATAATCTATGATTCTCCATTTGCGTTTATTTTTATCTGCTTTGTTGGTATGTTTTTGTGATTCAGAGTAATTACTCCTCCCTTGTCTGAATGTATGGTACCCCGAGAGAGTCTGTGATGTTGGTTAAGATGGGGTTTTTTTTAAATGCAATCCTCAACTATATTGTCACGGACTAATCTATCAGAGCCTGCTTTTTGTGGCAAGGACCTGCATTCCAATGTATTTTCAGCCCTCTTGACTTGTTTAGTTTGCCAGTTGTAATTTCCCTGTGGTTCCCATTTCCTAGTTTTTGAAATTGGGCTAGGGTTACCACCACCATCTTTGGGTGAACCCCTCCGAGGCATGTGACCTGGCACTCTTTAACTGTCTGGCGAAACTCATCGGACAGAGTTCATATCTAGAATTCGTTATCTCACTCTGCATGGGTATTTAAATGACATAAGTTGCATTTTGTTATGGCCAAATGCATCCGATTTCTGCTAGCATTTTTTTTGCAGGTTTGCTTTTCTTAGACGATCTGCTCTCATGGGCACCATCTGCCCTGGCTTTTTTAAACGAGTTTTTCGTCTCCTAGGTGACCTGTCTATCTGGACTCTTGAGCACTAGCTGCCTGAGTAGTTGGTTTAAAGAGTTGCCATCTCTATGTTTCTACTTTCTGCCGTTTTCTCTTATGGGATGAGACTGGCTGGGGTCTAGGTGATTTTTGCAGATTCCCCGTCCCTTTGTGTTTTTTGAGTAGTTTAATCACGTCCCCCTCCCCCCCCCCTAAATAAAGGCCCCACACACTGCGGATGCGCACTGGCTGGGTTAAATAACCTCGGTGGCATGAGCTTATAATGGCTCATACTCGCTTGATGTCTGTCACGAGACATGGGGAAATAAGCACCACTTGATATCCCACCCCATCCTCGTGAGCAACTGCGCCAATTTTGTCCGGACTGTTTATTCATTCAGAGATTTTGCTTTAATCCCAGCTACTCTCCGTATATGAAGTACTATCCGCAACCTGTGAACGCGTCTGGTAGGGGTCGGTCACCCCAACCAGGATACACCTACATGGAATTACTGCAGACCATACACCATACTGCATTAGACATGATGAGGAAACAGTAAAACATCACCTTATTGAATGCCCAGCACGACAAGACCCTCCCCCCCCCCCCGAAAGCAACTACTGTGTACTACCATCAAATCCTCCATCACTACACAGCGGAAGAAGACCTGCATCACCATTACCTGGTACAGGGAACGAAGAGTTAAAACTCAGAACCCCGTAGATCAGTTAAGTATGTATGATTGTAGAATATTAATTTGCTCAGTACAGGGAGTAAGCAATAGCAACACAGTTGCTGTTTAACAATGCATTGTCACCTACATCTTTGTTTCGATATCTGACTTGCGCCCCAAAACATCATGCTTCAGCATGACTTTGACGACTTACCTATGAGATGGTACAGCCAACCCCGCCTCAAGAAACTCTTTAGTGTCACCTCATGACGTGTACAATGGTACACAGTGCTACTGTTGTTGCGTTGCCGGGGACTGAAAGGGGAGCATTGAATAGCAACACTACTATCTGGGGGTTAGCTGTACCATCCAATGGAATGTCAAAGCAACCCAAAAGCCTTGCTGAAGATGGATGTGTCAGACCAAAAGGTGCAGATAATACCACCAAGCATTTTGAAAATATTATTAAACAATGAGAACTACATCCTTCTAACCTGCAGGAATTTGAGAATGAATACGGTAGATGGTTATTTTGTGGACTGATGAGGTTTGGATAAAGTTGCAGTGGAATCTATTGAAACATTATGTAGTTGAACATTTAGAAAAAAAGGAAACACGAAGGAATGAAAAGTATAGTTCTTCACGGAGGACTTCTGATACGCCCTTTTGAGATTAGAACTCGAGATATGATTGTATTATACCACTGCTCTTCTTGCTAGTGTAGACTGGATGATGAAATCAACAATAACTGATTTGTATTCAAGTGGATGTGTAAGACAAGGATGCATTAAATCACCAAGCCTATTTAATATCTACACAGAGAATATCTTTAAAAATATAGAAGAAATACCAGGACTCAAGATCAATGGGAAAATAATAAACAACCTTAGATATGGAGATGACACTTCTTTTGGCAGAAAGTGAACATGAACTACAAAGACTAATAGATCAAGTCAATAAATCAAGTAATGAATATGGACTGGATATAAATATCCAAAAAACAAAAACCATGATAATCAGCAAAGACACAGAAGAACAGGAGGTAAACATAAACATACAGGGAGAGAAACTACAACAAGTAAAACAGTATCAATATCTTGGACACATAGTCATAAATGATGGCAGATGTGAAACAGAAGTTAAAAAGAGAATAGGAATGGCTAAAAGTACCTTCAATGACATGAGGAAATTATTAATATCTAAACAATTTACAAACAAGTTAAAAATGAGAATTATAAAATGTTACATCTATTCCATATTAATGTATGGCTCAGAAACATGGACACTAGATAAACAATTAGAAGACAAAATTGATGCCTTTGAGATGTGGGTATATAGAAGAATAGGGAGAACAGCATGGAAAGAGAAAACAAATAAAGAGGTGCTAAAGACACTTAATATGAAGAAAGAACTACTAAGAGAAATAAAGATCAGGAAAATAAAATACTTTTGACACATTAAAAGACATGACACCTTATTGAAGACCTTACTTGAGGGTAAAGTCAATGGGAAGCGAGCAAGAGGTAGGCAGAGATACAAGTGGGAGAGTAACAGCACACGATGGACAGGTTACAGTCTAGCAGAGTGCACCGCCAAGACAGGAGATGTTGGAGATACGTCGCAGCCAACTTTCGTTGCGGAGACGGCACTTAATGATGATGATTCCAGTGGGTCTTGATATCATTAGAGGGCCTAGATTTTGAGGACAACATTGCGTTGTTTCCCCACATCTACACTCATATGGAAAAGTTGAATATTCTAAATGTCACATAAAATATGCTTGAATATACACAGAGAAAAGATAAAGATTATAAAGATAAATGCAACTAATAAGAACGAGACTACTTGGTGAAACAGCCCTGCAGGTAGTAGAATCATACATACTGTGCATACTGTAGTAGCAACATAGAGAGGGGGAAACTGAAATGAATGCTAGGAAAAGGATACAAAAACAATAGGCAATTTATGTAGCAGTATATTAGAATCAAAAGCAATTTAGTCAAATATAAAAGTACAAAACTAAAAAATATTGAACTTAATTTGTTCTGTTGAAACATGGACAACAACATATTGGGCAACCATAAAAGTAAAAACTGTCATCAATACAATGTAGATAGATGCCTGAGTTGGATATGTTTGAAATAGTTTCTTCTGTGTTTGTTTTGAAACCCCTGCAGATTAACACGATATAGTCTGGATAACGGAAGACATTGTGTTAAGGTTTATATTTTTCTGTGGTATCTTCGCATTTTGGCCATACATGTCCGACTTCAGCATGGTTTTTGGGTCACTTAAATCCTATTTGGGATGGGACAACTAAAGCCACCCGGAACTTCTTAGTTATTTCTTATTACATATAAGAAAGGTAAACAATGTTGCTATTCTTTGCTCTCCTTTCGGGCTATACCAATACACAAAGGCGTTTCATTTTATCACAAGATTTTAATACAGTGTGGCACTGCAGGCGTGATGTTTGTAAAGAAAAATCATTCAAGCAGAAATTACTCTTTCTTGGGTTATAAATCTATTATATTGATGAATAGAAAAAATAGACAAGTTTCTTATTCCATTCACTATTAATGTCTATATCTACAGTGTTGTTTCCTGTATAAATTGCGCCCGTGTGTTGCCGGGGCCCGAAAGGGGAGCAAAGAATAGCAACACTGTTTACCTTCCACGCATGTCGTAAAAGGCGACTAAGGAGGTTACGGGATGGAGTTGGCTGTCCCATCCCATATAGGGTCGGTGACCCAAAGCCATGCTGAAGTCGGATGTGCAGGCCGAAAGGCGCAGATAGCAATGCTGTAAACCATGACACAACGCATTCCGGTCTACATCCTGCTAATCTGCAGGAGTTTGAGAACGAACGAAGAAGAAGAAGAAGTATAAATTGAAGTTTTCTATTTACTGTTTTGTATATAGAGCTTAACATTCTGAGCGTATCAGAAGGTCAGTATGTGCACCTTAATTTGTCATAGTATACACATTGTTGAAGGATATGCTCTGTAGTTTGATTGGCTTACCCACATGTGTACAGTAGTGTCTCTCTAGACCAATGAACACTTTCACATAGTCTTTTACATCAGTAAGTGAAGTTGCTTCTGCCAAATTTGATTTTGATTGATTGAGAACCCCAGGAATTTTGAGCGATTAACTCTTACTTCCTATGTGCAATGGGGACGCTTACGAGCTTTCTTTCATACCAAGGATTCATCTTTCGGGCTTGGTGCATTGCAAATTAGCGGAACCTTCTACTCAGGGGGGTACATGAGACGAGCTGATAGTTTCACTGTCTGTATTCATATTGAAAATCAAAATAGCTTTTGCCCTTTTGTTCTACGCGAGGTTTCCGTCCTCGCGCCAAATTTTATATCAAAGCAATGTCTCTCCATTCTTATAATAAATTCAAGTTAACACATTGGGGATCGATCGCCACTATAACGGCTTTATAGTATGGATATACAGGACCTTTCGCCACTTTAACGGCTTTGATTTAAGTTCGATCATATATTGATCAGTTATATTTCGTTTTGCCCAGTTCAAGTTTTTATGTTAACCTCTGAACATCCTGGAAACTTCACTTCCTTTAGAAAACTGACGACTCGCGTGGCTGTAAAAGAAACCATTTCTTTGACCGCCATACGCTGTGTTTGTTATTTCTGAAATTCTGAAAAAATGGCAACGACCACTTCTTCTAGATACAGTGCATTACAAGCTATGGTTATGTTTCAGAGCTTGCTTATTAGTGAATCGGATAATGAAAGTAAGAAACCAAATAACCTTATAAAAGTAAGAAACCAAAGCAAACTGGTGTAGGTTTTATTAAAAATTTAGCAACTGATTGCATCAGATCAAGGAATGTTAGTTCCTCTGAAGAAACATCTAATAGTAGTGATGAATCTACTGATTCAGGGGATTTAGCTGGTACTTCTAGGCCCACTAATGCTACAAGTAGGCCTATGCATCAAACTTCCACAAATCAACAAGGTAGACCTAGGACTAATGCTGTGTGGCGTGAAGCCCTAGAAGGAGAGAGAGTATAGGAGTGTTTCAATTCAGACAGATACATTCTGGCAGCAAACTTGGTCTTCCTGACAAAGCCTCACCTCTCCAGTATTTGCTATCCTTGATGACAGAATCTTCTTCTTCTGCGTTCGTTCTCAAACTCCTGCAGATTAGCAGGATGTAGTCCAGAGAACGACATGCGCTGTGTCATGGTTTACAGCATTGCTGCAATATCTGCGTCTTTTGGCCTGACACATCCGACTTCAGCATGGCTTTGGGTCACTGACCCTATTTGGGATGGGAAAGAAAACTCCATCCCATAACCTCCTTAGTCGCCTTTTACGACATGCGTGGAAGGTAAATAGTGTTGCTATTCTTTGCTCCCTTTTCGGGCCCCGGCAACACACAGGCGTGATGACAGAACCAATAATTGACAATCTAATAGCCAATGTAAATTCTTATGCCTAGCAGAAATTGAAAATGAATACACCTCGAAGGAAATATTCTAAGTCGAAATGGATTCCGCTCGACCAAAATATTTGTATGAAGTTTCTCGCCACCCTGATAAACATGGGTTTGGACCCAAACATTCTATAAAGGATTTTTGGTCCACAAAAACACACAGAAGTAGCCCCTGGTTTGGATCAATTTTTAGCAGGACCAAATTCTTATTGATTTACCAATCAATGCTTCATGCGGCTGGAGCTGATGCACAGGGTAAATGTAAAATAGAGCAATTCATAAATGAATTAGTTGCGAGCTTTTAGAATGCATTCTATCGTTCTGAAAACATGTATAGATGAGATGGTTATAGGTCACAAGGGAAGATTTAGGCACAAGCAATATAATGCAAGCAAGCCAAAAAAAAATACCATTTAAAGTCATACTCTGCGACTACAACACCGGATATGTTTTCAACCTGCTGGTATATTTTGGTGCGGGCACAACATACAGGCTGGAAACTGACACAAAGTCTACCCATGATGTCAAAATGGAAGCGAAGTATGGATAGTAAACAAACGTACCCAAGATAAGCTGGAGGCAACTGATATATGGTTTTTAAGACGAATGATGAATATTCAATGAACAGACCAAAAAAACCAATAAATGTAGAAGTTCTCAGATGCTGGAGTAAAACGACAAATTATAGCGAAAATTAGAAACAGTCAATCAAGATTTTAATAGTCCGTGACGAGAAAAGTAAAACGTAAACATTTAGTAACCACCGGAAATATCAAGGGGAGAAGAGACTGAGGAACACAAAGAGAGAAATTTCTGGGTGGGTTGCTACTATGGCACAAAAAGAAGTCACCAACTGAACATTTTAACAATACAAGAGACATAGTTGTGGAGAAGCATCATCACCTACGCCACTTATCATGACACTTGATTGATTGAATACTATCACGATCATTGATATTCTCAAACTATACTCTCATACTTTACTCTAGCCGCCATCAGCAGGTAGCATGATTAGGTGGCATGTCAAAATGTACATCACATACTTTAAAAACTCCCGTAAGATGATAATTCCAGATATTAAAAAAAAAGATAGGTGCACATATAAGGGATTGATGAAGAAGAGTACTATTGTGGAGTTTATTTTAGACTTAGAATTAATGTGTGATGCACTTCAAGAGCTTTCTGAACTGAGCCTGATATCGCAAGAACGAAACATAAATTCAAATGGTGCCAATAAAGCAATTAAGCGCACTATACATTTGTTTAAAGAGAGGCGATTATAACCCGGACAGTACTGCCAGAAAGCTGTACAAGTTGCCAAGTCTCTAATTTTCCAAAAAATTCCCTTTTACAATAGAGATAGAAAAGATGATCAACTAATATGTCCTGTTTCCTTTCATGACAGCTTGGATGCTTCACAAAAACAACAACGGCTTTTTGGGCACCAGGCAGCAACAGATTAAAATAGCAAGGAAAGAAATATAAATATTGAACATTATAAAGGCACGGACAAACTATGGCCTTTATTATCAACCTGGTTAAAGTAAGCATTATATTAGTGCATGTATGTCGGTATGTAAGTATGTATGTATGTGTTTCTATATATCTGTATGTCTGGGTGGAGGTTGTGAGGCCCATATATATATATGAGAAGGTTTGAGTGGTTCTTTTTGTTGCTAGTTCTCATACTCAACACTAACCTCATACCTATTAGTAGTCTCTTATGACATGCATGGCAGATCAGAGCGTTAATATTCTTTGCTCCTCCGTCTGACACTGTCAACACACGAAATGTTTGAACCCTCCCTCTTTAGATAACGTAACCTCATAATTAACACTACGGAGAATACACAACAAACCACACCGCCGCCCGTTTTTTAATATGATAGTAGAACTATACGAAAACTATTTGATTACTCAAAATGTTTCATACGTAAGCTTGGTTTTTTTCATTTTAAAACTCCCTATTTGCAAAGTTTGACGTCAATATGGGGTGGGGGTGAGAGGTGGTGACCATTCATGTTAAAGTATTGACCACCCACTTCTGTAAACGCCGTATACCCACCTTTTTCCTAGAAAAAAAACTGTATCTATGTATGTATCTATGTATATATATATATATATATATATATATATATATATATATATGGCGCTCTACAGTCAAAAATAGCGCATCATCTTGTGAAAAGAGAAATGTTGCAGCCCAACAGCGGAAAGTAGCTAGAAAGTCACGGATTAATCAAAATCCGTCTACGGTGGTCATTCCATGTCCGAACTGTCCAAGGACATTTACATCTCGAATAGGGCCCATTAGCCGTCTACGAACTATTAGACATGGTCATAATCTCTAACTGAATTTTCACAAGTGGATGTAAAATTGGTCATCATCACTTGTGATGGAGGAACACACACACACACACACGCACGCCCGCCCACCCACCCACACAGAGAGAGAGAGAGAGATGTATTTATTCATTATTACATGATGGTCAAGCAGTCCCTTGTGTAAACGTAGATTTATGTGTGTGTCATCAAGGAATAATTTTGATCACAATATGTTTATGTAATAAATCTCTGTTTTGTCATTCTCATGTTTAGTTATTACCTTACTCTTGTTTGTACTTCAAACTATGGTATTATTATAATTAATTTTATTTAAGGTACTCTTATGGTGAGGCGCGCTTCTTTCAAAAGCGGACATAGTTCAATTTCTCTCTTCTTCTGCGTTCGTTCTTAGACTCCTGAATATTAGCATTATATAGTTCGGAGAACGAAGTGCATTGTGTCATAACTTACATTTTAGCTGCGATATCTGAGCTTTTTGGTCTGACATCCTACTACTTTGACCTTTTTGAGGATGAAACAACCAACGCGAGCTCAAGACCTGCTTAGTCGCATCTTACAACATAATTGGTAAGTAATAATGTCGTAATTCTTTACCCCCCCCCCCTTTTCTGTCCTCTGGGAACTCATGGTTGCCAATTTGGTTATATCATAGTTTTTTAACCATAAAATAATAATTGAGTTCTGGTAATCCAGCCACCATGAGTTCGAGAGTAGGCATATGTAGTTAAGGGAGTGGTGCAGAGCCATAACCACCGAGTTATATATTCAATACGTTTTTGTCATCACAATGTTAATATTTGAATCATGGTTACTGGATTATCTGTAACAGTAACCCCCCCCCCCTTTTTGTGTGTGGCTGAAAGGCGCATACCTCGCCATAAGATACTTTCTTTATTTAAAAAAGAAAAACTGAAGAAGGGTGATTATTTAGGTAAACTGTGAATATACTATATATTCACAAATATATTCATAACTTTCGTAGTGCAGGAATGGCAAAGAAACTAACTATAATATGGTGTCCCTATAAGCTACAGTTTACTCAATTTGTGTACTTTGAACCGCAGGTGTTTAACATGACTAGCATACCACCTAAGAACAAAGATGGTGCCATAGACCTCAAACTCTAACATCCACGCTTCATTTTCTCACTTACTGTCTTTGGAATAAATGAAAGTGATAATTTGTCATGTGTATCACGTTACAGAAAACCCAAACGTATCAATTACTCAATAAATTACAGCGAACATGACTAACCCTTATACATAATACTAGACAACACACTGTTAAAATTATATTCCATACAACTCTCCCACCTGTATTAAAATTATATTCCATACAACTCTCCCACCTGTATTAAAATTATATTCCTTACAACTCTCCCACCTGTGTTAAAATTATATTCCATACAACTCTCCCACCTGTGTTAAAATTATATTCCATACAACTCTCCCACCTGTGTTAAAATTATATTCCATACAACTCTCCCACCTGTGTTAAAATAATAAATGGTAGAAGTTTCTCTGGCAAAGAACGCTGCAATAAAACCGAGTACATGGTTCAAAAGAAACAATAGATTACAAATTTTGAGATTGTTGAATAGTCCAATGTCAGATGAATAACTTCGAAATCCGTAAATGTGATCCATAAATGTTCAGTGAATCCAAGGTGGATAAAGTGAACAATGTAAAACCCAAGTATGTATTTATTGGGCACTGTGAACATTCTGCAGTTATGTTGAATGGTGTACAGAATTTTTGATTTATTTAAGATCAAAACTTGCAAAATGAAATGTCTGAAGAAGGCCATTGGAATCACCAGACTCAAACAAAATGTGCAATGAGAACATCAGAAAGATAATAGAATAGAAACAACAGATCTGTTGTTTCTCTATATACTTGATGCACTATGTTATACTTAGTATCCGTCCGATGTTCTAATTGCGCACCTTGTCGAATCTGGTGACTCAATATAAATAGCCTTACTTAGAAATTTCGCAAGTTTCGATCTTTCTCTTATGTGTAGGTGTTAGTTGTCAAGTCTGACATTGGTAGCATAGTGTTGGCACAAAGATGATCTTACTTATGTGTAGTTGTTAGTTGCCGAGTCTGACATTGGCAGCATAGTGTTGGCACAAAGATGATCTTACTGATGTGTAGTTGTTAGTTGTCAAGTCTGACATTGGTAGCATAGTGTTGGCACAAAGATGATCTTACTGATGTGTAGTTGTTAGTTGTCAAGTCTGACATTGGTAGCATAGTGTTGGCACAAAGATGATCTTACTGATGTGTAGTTGTTACTTGCCGAGTCTGACATTGGCAGCATAGTGTTGGCACAAAGATGATCTTACTGATGTGTAGTTGTTAGTTGTCAAGTCTGACATTGGTAGCATAGTGTTGGCACAAAGATGATCTTACTTATGTGTAGTTGTTAGTTGCCGAGTCTGACATTGGTAGCATAGTGTTGGCACAAGATGATCTTACTTATGTGTAGGTGTTAGTTGCCGAGTCTGACATTGGTAGCATAGTGTTGGCACAAGATGATCTTACTTATGTGTAGGTGTTAGTTGCCGAGTCTGACATTGGTAGCATAGTGTTGGCACAAAGATGATCTTACTGATGTGTAGTTGTTAGTTGTCAAGTCTGACATTGGTAGCATAGTGTTGGCACAAAGATGATCTTACTGATGTGTAGTTGTTAGTTGCCAAGTCTGACATTGGTAGCATAGTGTTGGCACAAAGATGATCTTACTGATGTGTAGTTGTTAGTTGTCAAGTCTGACATTGGTAGCATAGTGTTGGCACAAAGATGATCTTACTGATGTGTAGTTGTTACTTGCCGAGTCTGACATTGGCAGCATAGTGTTGGCACAAAGATGATCTTACTGATGTGTAGTTGTTAGTTGTCAAGTCTGACATTGGTAGCATAGTGTTGGCACAAAGATGATCTTACTTATGTGTAGGTGTTAGTTGCCGAGTCTGACATTGGTAGCATAGTGTTGGCACAAGATGATCTTACTTATGTGTAGGTGTTAGTTGCCGAGTCTGACATTGGTAGCATAGTGTTTGATGATCTTACTCATATGTTTCTTTACTTCCGTGTTGTTTTTTGGGTGCTATAGCAAAAGTGACATCTGGTATATCACAATATTTGCATTTTGACATCTTGTTTCTATCAATTGACTCGTCCGTCTTCTGTGAAGATACTTCGTAGGCACTTGAACTCTGTGACTTGTATTATTTTTGTTCTCTATTTGAATGTTTAAATGATCTATTGATCTCGTTATTTGCATAATTTCTGCCTTTTGTCTGTTGATCCTCTTGTTGTATTTATTGTATATTCTTGATAGTGAGTTGATGTGAGTTTGCAGTTTTTCTTCATCATCATACATGATGTTGTTATCGTCAGCGAAAAGCAGTTCATTGAGTTTTTTTGACGTTGTTCATTCTCTGTTGTTTCATTTATCAGAAGTTGTATAAGAATACGCATATAAATTCTACTACATATGACTGTATATAAAAATAAGATGACATTTATGTTGATGGAAAAGATCTAAAGATAGTAAGAAACATATATTGGAAACAAACAGATGTGTCGAGGGTTGACGGTAATGTAGGAGATTTCAAAAGATAGAGATGGGCATCAGACAAGGATATGTAATGTCACCCGATCTTTTCTGTCTGTATACAGAGGATATTATGTGAGACTTAGAAAATATGCTAGGAATAGCAGTTGGAGGTTACAAAATCGGAATAATCTAAGTAAGATATGCTGACGATATAGTTCTGATTGCAGGGAGAGAACAAGAAATGTATACCTTGTTAGACATGGCTGTAAAAAAAAAGTGAAAACAAAGCTCTCAGCCTAAACAAGAAGAAACTAGAAGTAATGGTTGTTTCAAGAAATGCACACCGCCAAAATGCAGCATTACTATCAATGATTCAACATTTAATCATGGGGATAAAGTCAAGTAACTTGGCAGCATTTTAACATCAGATGGCAGGTGCTCCAATGAGTAATAGTAATTACAGTAAGAGTAACTGTAACTTTAAAAAAAAAATTCAATTTTTATTTGCAACAAAAAACATTTACAAAACCAAATACATTTGAAATGTACAGTGTGCATTTTGTTATGAGATGGATTAAACAACATTCATGAAAATTTGTGATGAGAGTGTAATGATAAATATAATATGTAAGGATTTGGGATCTTTTCATCCTTGCACGCATACTATCCAAGCAAAAAATGCATTTACACACACATATATACATCGCATATATACACGCATATATATACATATATATACATACACACACACACGTGTACATATATGAGCAGAGTGGGAGCTGGCTTTCATGTGGTTTTAATATTATTTTTTCCCCCAATAACATTGTATATACATATACATATTTATTTACATATATAGGTATATACAACATATTTGTAGCGTTTAGAATATAGAATATAAAAGTAACAACAATAGACATGTAATGTGATGACATTTTGTCCGCGAGTTGAAATGTGGAATGGTGGGCCTTTACAATTTTGTGAAATGGGTGATACATTGATGACAACAAAATTAATTGATGAAAAAAACAACAACAAAGGAATAATTGTTTACATATATCCATACATGTTCATAGTAAAAGCTAACAAAAAGTCATGATATAGTACGTGCAGTAGCAAAAGTTTCTAACATTGGAGATACTGAAAACTACAAAGTATGTTTGGAAAAATAGTTCATTTGAAACATTTGGTCTTATATTGTGTCTCCTAGCGGAGATCCTTAGTAAATCATTTTATATACACAATTTACGTGAAATATTTATCAAAGTAGCGACAATAGACATATGTAATGTGATGAAGTTTTGTCCGTGAATTGAAATGTGGAATGGTGGACCTTTACATTTTTGTGAAGTGATTGATACATGGATGACAACAGAATTTATTGATGAAAAAAAAACCCGCGATGATTTGCGTATTTCTGTACATGTTCATATTATGTGATGTGTCATCTGATTGAATATGTGTAAAACTGTATGTGGTTGAAATATTGTATTGTGAAACACTGCCCGTGTCCGACAGGACCAGATCATGTTATCTGTATTGGGATAACAAGATGATCAGTTTGTTGTGTACATCTGTTGTCTGAGGCAGTACGTTCAACATGATAGCTTTGTAAATGTCTGTGTTGTGTACATCTGTTGTCTGATGCAGTACATTCAACATGATAGCTTTGTAAATGTCCGTGTTGTGTATGTGTGTTTTTATTATGTCTCTTAATCTGTTTCTGGTAGGAGTGATTGTATTGCATGTGTAAAAGATGTGGTCTTCTATTTCTGGGATGTTTCTTCTGCAAAGTTTACATTTTGGCGTCTGCTCTAGTCTGCGTGCTTGTTTCCCTATAATGGGGGTCATGTTGAATAATATCCGAAAGGCTATTTCCCTAACTTTTGACGTGACACCTGGAATGTGAAGGTTGTTGAAAGTCTCCGTATAGTCTGTCATACAATAGGTTACCCTTACATTTTTTTTAAATTGATAGAATAAGGGGATCTAATTCAAAGTTCACGTTTTTGTATATAAGAAACACTTTGTGTGTCAGTATAAGTGTGAGAGTTTCATAATAATTTTAAAAAATATTTTAGACAGATGGATACAATTAAAAAAAGAACACACTAAATTGTAAATGCAAGTTTAAAGTGAAAGTACATCAGGAATATATTTTTTCAACTTTGTTTTAACACATTAATTAATAAAAACAAATCTGTTCACAACTGTACATATTATCTCCCCTTCATTGCAAACGTAAAACCACCTTCTAAAAAGTGGACTTCTATAAAGTGGAAAGTTCTCTGTTTACTGTGACTAAATTATTTTATTAATGAAGCATTATGTTTAGTCAGTGTGACTATCTAAGACACAATAGTCAAGTTTTCTTCCAGTAAACAGAGCCCTATTTCTATCTCGTGAGCACAGTTCAGGAAAGTAAGATTGCTCTTAAGGTGTCAACATTAGGGCTAGTAAGCAAAACCAAAACACAAACAATGCGTGATGTGGACTGTGATATGTGGTTTAGATCAGTGGTTGTGGTTTAGATCAGTGGTGCCAATGTGGTGTGGAAAAATCAAGCAAAGTTAGTGGTACTGGTATTGTGGCCTACCATGCACATCGTAAAATTTGACTAAGAAGGTTTTGGGGGGTTGAGTTGGCTCTCCTATTCAATAGAGGATCATGTTATCTAGAAGTCATGCTTAAGTTGGGTGTGTCAGATCGAAAGGCGCAGATATCGCAACCACGATGTAAATGATGACATACCACATTCCATTCTCCGGATTACATCCTGATAACATACAGGAGTTTGAGGACGAACGCATAAAAAGAAGAAGCAGATAAAGATCAGTGGTTCTCAAAATGTAATTAGGTCCACGTTTGGGGCTATATATTTGAAGGAAGGGGGATAATTGCACCAACAAATGAAACTATGGCGCAGGTTCTTCCAGATCTGCGACATAAAAATAAGTTTTTGAATACTTCTATTCTTTTTACAAAACTTCCCACTTTATCACAGCACAAGGGGGAAACGATGGCTATCTGAAACAGCTCTGGCTGAAAGCTCTACCGCACTGTCCAACTGCTGCACTGGAGCTTCTCTTTGAACAGTTCTGTTCTTTGATGGAATCCATATCAGCATCTGACCTGCTGGAAAACGAGGAAGAAGGAGAAAATAATTATGCGACGCATAAGATATACGATAGTAGTAATCCTTGAGGAAAGATTAAGCTTTTTTTCTGGTCTATAGGAATTAATCTCTAGTGCCGGGAACAACACATCGGCTGGAAATACGAGGGTTGGGGCAACACAGTGCAATATAAGGAAAAACGGATTTAGATACAAATGTTATCAATATGTATACACACGACACACTAGCGAATAGACGTAAAGACATACGACGTTTTGAATAAGAAACCATCATCAGAACAAACGATAGCTGACTAACAACGAATTGAAACACACATATGACCAAATGGGAGGCAAGGGATGATGAAAGTGAGAGAAAGAAGTGAAGCACAAGTGGGTATTAAGGGAGTGATATTACGGACGATGTGATCAATCCTGGTAACAGGAGATAAAAAGGACATTGAGATCTGGTCAACAAGACATAGATGCTTTCCATCTTAATTCTCACTCTGGATAATTGAGTTTCTGCGTGTGTTCTCAAACTCCTGCAGATTAGCAGGATGTAGTTCATAATGCGTTTTGTCATGGTTCACAACATTGATGCGAGATCTTCACTTTTGACCTAACAGATCCGACTTTAGAATGTCACTGGATCATTTTGACCTTATATAGGATGGGACAGCCAACTCCACCATATAACCTCCTTAGTCGCTTCTTAAAATGTACATGGAAGGCAAACAGTATTGCTATTCTTTGTTCCCTTCTCGAGGCTTAACAAAAAAAACTAATGGTGTGTGACTTTTTAAAAACGATTTGTGTTGTCTAGTGCTTTTGAGGGAACGAGTTGGTGGCACTTGCCTAAACACAATACGTATTAAAAGATGTTTATTTTGTGCATCAATCATTCAGGGCAATATACTGCTAATTTTCCCAAACAACTTGTATATCATATATTAATAAAAGAAAAGTGTGAAAACCAGAATACTGGTTTCATTAGTTATTATAAAGATAAAGAATGCAACAGATTGCATGTAACCCATGTCTGCTGAAAGACACAGTACAAATAGAAATGACCGGAATATATACCGGTGTGGTATCAAAAATTCCCCATTACACATTGTTTACTACACTGTATAATCTTGTCTCTCAATTAGTTGTGTGGACTATTTGAAAATAATCCATCTGAAGTCACATTATTTAACCATTACAGTGATTTTCATTGGTCACTTTTGTATACATTGTGTAGACAGCCAATGACAAATCAACGTCAAGTAAAGTCATTTAGAAGAATGAGTTCACGTGACTGTATTTGACGAGAGACACGGTACAGTAAGTCGATATGACCTAGCAAAAGACACCTTACAAACAAAAATGTAATAGTCATGATTGAATGATTGTCCAAACAAATGTCATGTGTTTTGTTTTTGAGAAAACTAATTGTACTTGAATTAAACTCACAACATAAAAACATGACTCTTTTTGCAACTTGACGTTTTAAAAACATAAAAACGTGATTGCAATGCAAAAATAGGATAAAAACTGAGGCTCTGTATGGAAAAATAATTTTGTGAAATATATTTTGAGGCTCTGTCTAGGATAGCAGGGCTATAGAGAGTGGACATTTCCATTATTCATTAAGGGTCATAACCCCGCAGATACTATCAGTTAAGGGGATGTAATACATGTGAAATGTATTAATATGTGCAAATATATTAATAAATCATAAGAACACAAATATTTTGATCTGATCATGTGGTAATATAATTTAAATAAACAACTCTCATTTATCTTGAGTGATTTTATGTAACTCTTCCCCGTTCTACTATTTATAAAAACGTTTTTTTGAAAGCAATATGCACGACATTCTTCCCTAACTGTTGACATGGTGAACAAAAGTGTGGCACATAAGCTTTTGGATGTTAAGGGATAATGTCCGTATAAGGTTCAAGTTCCCCGCGGAACTTAAATACAAAAGTTGGCTCTTGACTTTGTATGGGAACTAGTGTCAGTTGTCCGTTCACATGTCTTAGACTCCACCGCGGGGTCAAGGTTCAGCCAGTGTCGAGTCAGCTCGCTCGTCACAGTACCGCTTGGGATCTAGGCTGGTTCCTCCCCATATGACATGTTAAGACAGGACGAAGTCACCGGGGTGAAGTTTTCGGTCGTACGGAATGTTAACAGCATAAACGTGCTCAGCTAAGTGGTGAGCTATACTTAGCGTCCGAGTGGCTTTCGAATGTCGGCGCCTGCTATGTCCGACCGCCTCGAAAGAGGTTTACGGGGGTATAGGAGAGCTGCTTAGAAAGTGCTTCACTCGACTTTTTTGTCATGAAATTATCTAAATTTTAGTATTATTTGTATTTACACGGTTACACTTAAACGTATTTTTGTGTATTTTTGATACTGTTATTTATTGGAAAGAATAAACTATTTTGATACAAAGTAATAATATAGTCTTACAGTTTTTATGGCCATAGTTCTTAATTCGTAATTTAAAAGATCTAATTATAATTTCGTTAACACAAGAAAATAAATTTAGTATTCACGAGGAAAAAAAATGGTATTGCAATTTATGAGTTTTAAAACGCTTCATTTTTAGAGAAAATTTATTTTCAACAATAACGCAATTTCACAATATAACATCCACCTCTGTCAGCTGAGTTTTAAAAAAAAGTAAACTCAAAATATTTTGACTTGATACATTGCTTACTAAAATTGCGGAAATATACATTTGTTTATGTTAATGCCACATATGTATTGTAATTGTATGTATTGTGTGCAAAGATGTGTCCAGGTCTCACCGAGATTGTTTTGGCTTTATAACACTGACTTATATCTCGCCCTGTTTTGCCTATGTCCCAGTTTCTATAACAGTTTACAAATACAACGAATGTGCTACGTGTTCAAATCAACACACTTGGCCTCGCTTCGTTCAAGCGAATAAACACGCTTGGTAACCCTAAATGCGGTCGAGCGTGAAGACTTTGATTTATTTATAAATAGATCAGTGGTCATACGGTATTTTCTGTAGACGTATTAATTCACAGTATTATGTGATTGCCACGTGTCTTCTGTCACGGAGATGATCCAATAAATAAATTAAATTTCCAACACAGCTGACCTGTGTTCTTTGATATAATTAAAAAGAAAGAATCTCTTCAAGAATTTGTTTCTAGTGAACAAAAATCTGAACGTAGTGATAGATAAACTTAATTTCCAATAGAAATCGTCCTTGGTTGGCGGGTCTGAAAGGGGAGCTAAACTGTTACCTGTCAAGCATATCGTAAGCAGCAACTAAGAGGAAAAATAAGGTGGAGTTGTTGTCCCATAAAGGCCCGTAGATTAGGAGGTTGAAGGGTTGAGGTATTCAACTTCCCGTCCTTTAGCAAATCAGAATAGGTCTATGCCTTTTAGCATTAGAAATGTGGCCAAAATGCGGGTAAAAAAGTCCCCCCTCCCACCCCGTAGAGATTTTCACAAAAGGAACATCAGAATTCACATGAAGAAGATATGATAACCCCTCCCCCTACTTTATAACATATTTATATCACTGGTCTCACTCCACAGTGTCAAATTGACCTAGAGGCTATGCTGAAGTTCGATTTGTCAGTTAAGCTGTCAATTATGGCACAACTGGATTATGTGGACTATGTCTGGACTATGTCCTGCGGATCTGCAGGAGATTGAGAATGGATACAGAAGATGAAACAAGAAGTTGAAAATATGTTTACACCAGAAGACATCGATCTTGAACAGATGTTTACACCAGAAGGCATTGATCTTGGCGAAGAATGGATTATCTTTTCAAGACTATCTTTGCAATCACTAGAGCGTTCATTGATAAACATATGAATGTGAAGAATGCTGTGTTCACGGAGTTCATCTCTGAACATTTTCATGACACCGATGTTGTGAGACACAGACGATCAAAATAATCAACAATCAGTGGTTCGAATGGACTTTTACCACCAGATCACGTGGAAGAACAGTTCACGAAGCCAGTGGAGCCTTCACTAAACAACACGCAGCCTAACGATGTGTGTGTTTGCTGTAACGCAAGTACACTTGCTAGAAATTGAAGCCTATTTACGCTAAGACGATATCAACATCATCATCAGGTGCCATGCCGGCTGGCGTAGGTGATCATGGCTCTCTGTCTCCAGTATTATGTATCAAGTTCGCTGTTGTTGCCATGCCAGGTTATCAAACTGTCTAATTGCCCGTGTGTTGGCGGGGCCCGAAAGGGGAGCAAAGAATAGCAACACTGTTTACCTTCCACGTATGTCGTAAAAGGCGACTAGGGAGGTTATGGGATGGAGTTGGCTGTCCCATCACATATAGGGCAAGTGACACGGAGCCATGCTGAAGTCGGATGTGTCAGACCGAAAGACGCAGATATCGCAGCAATGCTGTAAACCATGACAAAACGCATTCCGTTCTCCGGACTACATCCTGCGAATCTGCAGGAGTTTGAGAACGAACGCAGAAGAAGAAAACTGTCTAAGGTTTTCTCACATTGTCGCCCTCTGTCTCTGTTACCTGTTGTGACTATGTTCTCCAAACCTCATTGTCTCATGAAGTGGCCAAAAATATGAAGATTGTCTTTTTCTTATATTATTGATTAAAGTCCGTTTAGCATTTGACTCTTTCAACACTTCTACATTAGTTTTTCTGGCAGTCCATGATATCAACATACCTTAACCAAAAGGCTTTAATCCCTTATCGACCAATCATCAACTAATGAGACATTTATTCATATACTGTAAATGTCACGTGAATGTGTCTCCTGTGTACATCGTTATTACACGTTTTTGAGTAGTCCTGTATTTCTCGGTTGTTGGTTTTTGGTGTTGTGTTGGGAGGGGGTGGGGGTTTACCGTGATGATAAAATGAGACGATTGAACAGGTCTGACCTATTTATTAGAGATTCTTAATCAAGGTTGTCACGTACTTTAAATTAAAAAAAATAAAGAGACATTTCCCCGTAAACATGACAGAAGTTTAACCATTACAATAGGCTATTCATTTAAGATGAGGTGCCGTCTTCGCACGAAAGGTCAGCAACAGTCCCCATTTACCTTATGTCCTTTTCCCCCGCTATTACACCATACTATAAACAACTTCAAAAATTTTTTTTGTCCTTGAGATTTAGTTGTCTATTATATGTTTTGAAAATTTAGCATACTTAACTGGGTTTTTTTCTTCTAATAATTTTATAGTGCTTTCTTCTTAAAACCTAAGTCTTGTGTCCTGAACAAGTTATAATTATGGATTTCATTTATGGAATAAGTCAATTTTTGAATAGACCTATAAAACATACCTTACTTGAGGGTAAAGTCGAAGGGAAGCGAGCAAGAGGTAGGCAGAGATACAGGTGGGAGAGTAACATCACACGATGGACAGGTTACAGTCTAGAGGAGTGCACCACCAAGACAAAAGACAGGAGATGTTGGGAGATATGTTGCAGCCAACTTTCGTTGCGGAGACGGCACTTAATGATGATAAAAAATGTAGGTCCCCTTTATGTTTACATGGGGGGGGGGGACATCAGAATTCTTGAAAGATTGAGGTGGGGAAAGGTTTAAAGAAAAGGTTGGGTAACACTGCTATAACCTGCCAGGTTCACAGGAGTACCACATTGGATGAAATAACACCCAGAGTTCTCCAGAAAATTCTATCTTCAGCAATGCAGATGAGTGTAAAAATACCTTGACCTATCCAGCCCTTGATGCTGCCTGTCCATGATTTTCTTAGTCTTCGTTGGCTTCTTCCCACCTCGACTGTTCCCTGTAGTATAGTTTATGACAAATAATCATATCGTCTAAAAAAACTATCAGGGCCGTAGACAAGTTTTCATTGAGGAAGGGGGTTTACCTAAAAAATAGTGTGAAAAAGGCATTCGTCCATTTTTGTATGTAATTCCCTCTTTTTGATGTGACTTGAAGGTGACTTTTTTTATGAGAAAGCTGATGACCTTTTTTATGTGAAAACTGATGACTTTTTTGATGCGAAAGCGGCTGATTTTTTTGATGTGAAAGCTGATGACTTTTTTGATGCAAAAGTTGTTGACTTTTTTGATGTAAAAGCTGATGACTTTTTGATGCAAAAGCTGATGACTTTTTTGATGCAAAAGCTGATGACTTTTTTGGTTAGAAAGGTGATGCCTTTTTTGATGTGAAAGCTGATGACTTTTTTGATGCAAAAGCAGATGACATTTTTGATGCAAAAGCTGATTACTTTTTTTGATGAGAAAGCTGATGACTTTTTTGGTGAGAAAGGTGATGCTTTTTTGATGTGAAAACTGATGACTTTTTTTATGTGAAAGCTGATGACTTTTTTGATGAGAAAGATGATGATTTTTTGTAATGCAAAAGATGACATTGTTGTGAAAAATCATTAATGTAGGAGTTTCACTCACCTTTTGGCTGAATTCCTAGCAATAAAAAACATGTTATGATTTCCTAAGGGTGGGAGGGGGGAGTTGAACACCCACATCCCTTAACAACAGACCTATAAATCATGCAAGTAGGTATAGGCCCCCTATTTGTCGCTTTACTATTGGCAGTAATTATTCTTATAGACCTGTATGAATCTATTTTATTTCTAACGTACACATTTGTCACTAGATGGACTAGTATTGTGGCTTGGTAAAAGCTCACCAACCAAGCTTATTGACAACATGAGAGGCAGAGAGTTGTGGAGAAACATGATCGCCTATACCATTCGGCATGGCACTTGATTGATTGACACATTTGTCTCATGCTCTCTATAGGAGATGTGCAGAATTCGTCTGTAACATTTGTATTCAAAGGTTTGTAACCCCTCTCCATGACTTTTCCACATTAAAGTTAACCTTGACATATCCGCTACATCCATCTCCAGCTTTATGTTTATGGACCTATCTCTAAGTCTGTTTTGCGTTTTCCATCGCTGCATAGGCCTATGAAGGATCCGAGGTATTTGAAAATATTCAAGTCCTCAAATTTATACCAATTTATCATGTTGTTGGTTTGTGCTTCTGTACCTTCGCTGTTAACCAAGATCATATTTCATTCAGCGTTGATTTTGGTCTCCTTGCTAGCACAATGTAAAAAACATTCTGACAACACTGTGTATGAAAAAAAATTATTGTGCTTTATGGGGAGATGTGGCCACATCACGTCTCCATAGTCCAACTTTTTAATATTGTAAGAAAGACATCTCCAAATAATCACATGTATATTTTGATAGTTTTGTGTTTCTTGTTTATGTGTAGAGCTAGTGGAGCGCATGGCTATGTTGTTAGAACTCCATTCTCAGACCCTTGAATTCCCGGGTTCAATCACAGTTGGGACAGGATTGTATCTTTCGGAGGTACAATTAAAATCCTTCCTATATATGTTGAAGCGTCTGCTATGGCAAAGCAGCCTTTATTTCCACAGCCAATAGAAAGTCTCTCTGCACGCCTTCACAGGAAAACATGCAGTAACAAAAGTTTTAAGTTTTTGATGTTTATGTGTTTCTTGAAAAAGGTCCCAGTTGGACTGTAAAGTAGAAAAAAGGTCTTTGTTTATTACTATTTATTTATTTTTTACATTGATAGTTAGGCTATAACAGTAACCATTAGTATTTCATACAGCTTGTGTGACTTGGAGATTAAAAAATCACAACTTCAGCTGCAGATAAATTGAGCTGCATGCAACGCACTGAGGGGCACCCCTACTAGGTTCATACTGGGGTCCTCTCAGTGCGTAGAATGAAGATAGTTGGATGTAGAGATTTATGCGTCTTATTAAAATTTTGTTTTGTTAACTACTGTATGGTGTGTTTAGTTACATATTTGGCCATGTCTCCCCGTAATTAACCAAAATTTCACAATAAGAATTCCTAAGACACATGAATTTTGTGATGTTTTTTTGTTCAGTGGGACAGTTTTTTAAACGACACCATGCTACCAATGCCAAAAATGGTCTTTAATAGTCTCGCAGCAAAGAAAAATCACTACATGTGAAATGAAATATATGAGAAAAGCTGTAATGGTTGCTAAACTAGATAAAATAAGAAATAAAGCAATTGGGAAAAGGGTAGGTATAATATCATGTATTGAACATATCAAAAGACAGCAAGTCAAATGGTTTGATCACCATATGAGAATGAACCTAAATACCAATAAGAGCATATAACAAAAGAGTATGCGGACATAAAGCCACAAGCAGATCAATAAAACGATGGATAGAAAAAATCAAGATAACCTTCAACAAACATGGACTCAATTCAACCAAGATGACACATCTGGCCCTGGATCGACAACACTCCATCCGAGTAGAACGCTCCTTCATTATGCATTTGCATTAAGCCAAAGTCTCCTGGGTATGAAAGAACGCTCATAAAAACCACCCCACTGCACATAGGAAGTAAGAGCTAATCGCTTGCAATTCCTGGTGCTAGAAAGAAAGAAGAACGGCAGGTGTGAATACTATCAACCATAATTCACCTGGAGAAAGACAACGGCTTTTAAAAAAAGATTTAGCAAAGTCCCAGATGACTGGTTAAATGTAACTGTAGGTAGCAAGTCCAAGATGACTGGTTAAATGTAACTGTAGGGAGCAAGTCCAAGATGATTAGTTAAATATAAACTGTAGGGAGCAAGTCCAAGATGACTGGTTAAATGTAACTGTAGGGAGCAAGTCCAAGATAAATGGTTAAATGTAACTGTAGGGAGCAAGTCCAAGATGATTGGTTAAATGTAACTGTAGGGAGCAAGTCCAAGATGACTGGTTAAATGTAACTGTAGGGAGCAAGTCCAAGATGATTCGTTAAATGTAACTGTAGGGAGCAAGTCCAAGATGACTGGTTAAATGTAACTGTAGGGAGCAAGTCTAAGATGACTGGTTAAATGCAACTGTAGGGAGCAAGTCCAAGATGACTGGTTAAATGTAAACTGTAGGGAGCAAGTCTAAGATGACTGGTTAAATGCAACTGTAGGGAGCAAGTCCAAGATGATTAGTTAAATGTAAACTGTAGGGAGGAAGTCCAAGATGATTAGTTAATGTAACTGTAGGGAGCAAGTCCAAGATGACTGGTTAAATGTAACTGTAGGGAGCAAGTCCAAGATGATTAGTTAAATGTAAACTGTAGGGAGCAAGTCCAAGATGATTAGTTAAATGTAAACTGTAGGGAGCAAGTCCAAGATGACTGGTTAAATGTAACTAGGGACCAATGCTAGGATCTGGGAAGTCATTTAGAGAGGTCTTTGCTGTGACCATCCTGCATTTTTGAGACAAACTGTTAGGTAAAAAGGGTTGATTCCCTACCAGAAGTTCAGGCATGATTTCTTCCCAGAAGTCATTGCAGAAAAAAATCATGAGGATTGGTATAGCAGAATTCCTCTATAGAGAATCCTCTTATAACACATTTCCCTATATAGCAACACATTTAAAAATCCCCAATTAAATTTATTCTTTATTGTTTGTATTGTGCATGGTAAATTTCTGTTATTACATACATATTCTGTTGGTCTGGACCAAGTTGTTATAAGGGGATTCCACTATAATAAACCCTACATCTTCTTAGTTTCCTCTCATAGCATACATGGCAGATTGTAGTAATATTCGTCTTTGCTCCACCATTGAATCACTGTAACACAAGCAGTTAATTTTCTTTATAAAAATATAGCATAACTTTCTTTAATATTTAGAATTTACTGAATGGCTTTTTGCATCTTGCAGACGATCATTAAGAAAACAAACAAAAACAAGCCAATGAGCCTTTTCTCTCAGTAATGGAAGACTTTCTAAGCGATCATGTTGTTCAAGCCACAGAAAATGTTTGTTTTCATCTTTCCCTTTTATCTTCCATATCTTTTATTATATTGTTCCTAAACAACATCACCCCAGCCAGCACGCAGATTGTGCCTCCAGACAGCTCAAGTTTTGGCAATGTTTGCCAGATTTTGGAGAAATCTTTCATTGAGGACATGAGAAAAATGTCTTTGTACCTCAGCATTGAACTACCACAGGCCATCAGAAGCGTCTATGAATAGTACTTATTGTGGAATGCAACAATTTAGCATTCTGTGGACATTGTCCAGCCCTCGCAATCTATTTTTATCTATGGCAGATGGTAGCTGAGTGTGGCGTAAAAGTTCTATATTGGTGATTTTATTGTGCCATTTAATGTAAGATTTTGCTGAGACATCTTAGCTGAAAGGTGTTTAGTCTTCTCTCATGTCTTGTGTAGGTTGTCCATGTTTCAGATCCATAATATAGTTTGGATTACCTTGTTGTGAAGCAGACATTAGTCATTTCAGAAATATTCTCTTGTATGGCTAGTCGATTATACTATCGATATAATCACGATGTACACTGTTCAGCAGATGTGGTAAAAACATTGAATGTATTAGTTACCAAAGCCAAAGGTGTCAGGCCATTGGTGCAAATAAAACGACAACACAACACAACACATTTCCGTTGTGTGAACTACATGCTGTTGGAAATCTTGTAGGATCACTGTGCTACTATAAGAGATATCCATGGGAGTTTGAGAACGAATAGAATAAAAAAGACATACATAGTGTATAAACAGATAAACAGAAAACAAACATTGCATTTTTTGGTTCAAAATGTATTTAGATTTGCACACTAACTTTTCTTTCCTCACACACTAACTTTTCTTTCCTCACACATTAACATTTCTTTCCTCACACACTAACTTTCCTTTCCTCATGTACTATAGCATTGTGAATGTTTATGTAGTTGATGCATCTGTTATTCCTATGGTAAACCAATTCCATTCTTGATTGTTCTTCACATAAAACATTCAAGTAATAACTGTTTCTCATTGATGGTACCAAGACTTGTCTAGTTTCTCCTTGATGGTACCAAGCAAATATAGCAACATACCAACTGTCACCACTTCTTCTTCATCCCAAGATTGAGATGGAAGTTAAGAGACAAATGATCTACAGTATATTCCTACCAACACTGTGTTAGCAGTGCCAAACCTGAGTCTCTCTCATCTTCACATTACAGAAAAATAGTGACGTGAGATGAAATGCTTAAGGAAAGCTGCCAGGGTCACCAGGCTTGATAGATTGCGAAATGAATATATCAGGGAAAGAATAGGTATAATATCTGGTACAGATTACATAGAGAGAGAACAAATCAAGTGGTTTGGCCACATTATGAGAATGCATCACGAAAAGTTGCCCGTACAACCATATAACCAAATGAGATCAGGGTACAAAGCCAGAGGAAGCCCATGGAAAAGATGGATAGAAAACATCAGGGACATCCTGTACAGACATGGTCATAGCACAGCCAAGGCCACACATCTGGCAATAGAATGCAAGCTCGAGCTCCAATCACCCCTACACTTAACGGCAAGAGTGGATCACAAACCACCTTGGGAATGACAATAGACAATAGGTACCAAGACTTGTCTAGTTTCTCATTGATGGTACCAAGACTTGTCTAGTTTCTCCTTTTATGGCACCAAGACTTGTCTAGTTTATCCTTGATGGTACCAAGACTTGTCTAGTTTATCCTTGATGGTACCAAGACTTGTCTAGTTTATCCTTGATGGTACCAAGACTTGTCTAGTTTATCCTTGATGGTACTAATACTCTTGTCTAGTTTATCCTTGATGGTACCAAGAAACTCAAAATCTAGTTTCTTAGAGTGCTTCTTCATCAATATTTTTGTTTTGGTAGTGTATTCTATTCAGGACATAGCATCAACCCAGCATTTTTTGGCTTTATTTATTTTCTATGCAATATAAATACATTCAGTAGTTTGCCATCTCTCTGAACAATATGAATATACAATTGTCTGTAGTGAGATTTGAGCCCAGTACTTTGGCCATCACAGACTCAAGAGTTTGTGAGCTGGAGGAAGTGGGAAGAAGCTATGAATGGGTGGCATTTAGCAAACATAGAAAGTTATTGACAACAGCTGTGATTCAGCTGGGATGAGAGTGCAGTGACTGGGCTGCCAATAGAACAGAGGGATGATCCAAGAACTCATACTTCAGCACTTGAAGCTACATATAATTTACAGAGATGGCTCAGTAACACAAGAAACATACATGTGTGGTTGGGGTTTCATGGCCTACCAAAATGGCAGGAAATTAGCTAAGAAGTGAGCTGCATATCCCACTATAACATCAAGTACGAGAATGGAAATAGAGGCAGTGACAGCAGATCTCACTTGGCTGGCGATGCAATCACCAACAAACTCAGTGATTTTATTGAACTCTCAAAGTATGCTGTGCACGATAGAAAAATGTTATGACCAATTATACTGTACGCCTAAAGAAATACTACAAAGGAGGTGCATCTAATGTAGTACCGCAATGACCCTAACAGATTATGGGTTTATGAATGGATGGTTCATTTGTCATGTCAGAGGTGTTAAGTCTAAGGCATATGGTTCTTGCATTCCATGTACCCAGTCTGAGTATTACTGATTGCTTGTTTTGTCTAGGTACTATACATGATTAAAATCAGTTTTCCCATGTTTCATCTATTTCAATGAGTCTAGTGAGGCAGGCAGAAATAATGGGCAACACCTAATAGCAGTGCAGATTATGCCAGGTGTTAGCTGACCAGTACAACTAAATTGCTGTTCTCACTGAAATGAGTGACTCGTAGTGAATTTCCACCAATTTAAGAGAAATTGATACTTGTAAACTGTCCCTTTCCGTGTTGTGTCCATTGACAAGAGGCATTCTTCAAGGTATGGTGGAGGTTGAAAGAAGACTAGGAGGCCAGAAGAAGACATGGCTAGATAATATCAATGACTGGGCAGAGTGTGAAGTTTCAAAACTCATCAGGATGGTAGAGGATAGAGATGTGTGAAAATCTTTCTGTACCAAATTTATCAATGTGACACTCCTATGACCCTGACGGACTATGGGTTTTATTATTATATCCAGAGCCGTGTTTACACAATTTTGGGCCCCTGGACAAAGAAATAGTGTTGAGCCTCTGGGCAAAGAAAGAGTGCTGCCCCCCCCCACGCAGGAATAAAAAATAAATGGTTGATAATATAAAAAATAATGTATTATCTATTTTATTGTCACTATACTAATTTCAACAAAATTGTTGTTAAAACATGCTGTACAGCTGCAACTATAATCAACATTAAACATGAAAAACAGAAAAGAGATTTTATTTACATGTTTTATAGTATTACATATGATATTTACACCAAAAAAATAAATAGAAAATAAAATAGAAAAAAAATACTTAGATTAGAAAAATTTCAGTACGGTACTTTATTATAACAAGCATTTGCGACCTTTCTTTTCAGAAAATTGTTTTATTATCGGCTTGAAGTCAATGGTCTTCAGGATGTCATTTTCTATGCTCATGAGTGAAAGCCAGTTCAAATAATGTTGTCCCATTGTACTACGAAGCTGATTTTTTATAAGTTTAAGTCTTGAATAAGAACGTTCTCCTGTACAGTTGCTCACCATCATGCACATGAACACTCTGAGTGCAATTTCAATGTTCGGAAAAACAGATTTTAAATTGTCCAAAATTATTTTTCTGTACAGTGCAGGGAGAGTATAGAAATTTTCATCAAGAGCGATGTAATGCTTGAGATGCTCACATTCATTTAAAAGGTCGTCATAACTCAAGTCCTTGTGGTACGTATTGGCATGATGTTCTCATTTTTTCTTGAGTGCATCAGAAGTAATGGTTTTTAATTCACTCAAAAAAGAAAACAGATTTCCAATTTGTGAATATGCCTTTGCACTTCTTGTTAGTTCAACGATTAAAGTGTCCAGAATAGGGAGGAAAGTTTCTACCTTGAACTTTTCAGACTTTTTTAGAAGTAAATTTTCTCCTGGCCTGTCATACCTACTAAAACGCACACTTTGGGTTCATTCCCATTTTTTTCCATCACTGTAATCGGCATCTGGACACACACTCCTGGCTTTGAATTCATATTTGGTGAATTTGTTTCTAGTTTCCTGAAGATAGCTTTTCAGCGACTCAAGAAGATTTGTGGCAACTAGGATGTTCACATCCTTTGATTGTAAAACTTTGCTTGTTGTATTCATCCTTTCTAGAATTCTCTTCCAAAGAATTGTAAGAAAGATTGTTTCAAGGTGTTCCATTTTTTTGCTCAAACCTTCCGCTTCATGCCATGTTGTCACTTGCTGTTCATTGTCACCTGATATAGAATCCAGTGCATGTTTTATTTTGTCGAAACCCCTACACAAAGCATGAACAGCATCAACATGTGCTGACCAACGTATGTCAGATGCTTGACCACAACATCTTTTTCTAAATATGATGTCAATACATTCCAGCGATGAGTAGAACCAGCAAAAAATGTATACAGGTGCTGAACAAAGTCAAAGAATTTTATAGACTGTAGACAAAACTCTGCAGATTTTACTCCCACCAAATTCAGGCTGTGTCCTGCACAGGGGACATAGATGGCAAACTCATTGAGTTCATGAATACGTGCCTGCAATCCAGTGTATCGTCCAGACATATTTGACGCATTATCGTATGATTGGCCACGGCAGTTTGATAGTGGAATTTTGTTCTCTTTAAGAAAATCCACAACAGTGTCTGTTAAATCCTTTGATCCATGAGAAAAGATAGGGATGAACATCAAGAAACGTTCCACAGGTTCACAGCCTTTAATGTATCGGGCAGTAAATGTCAGTTGATCTATGTGTGAGATGTCTGGAGTAGAATCTACACTTATTGAATAATACTTTGACTCTTTTACTTCTTCAAGAATAGTACCAAGAACCTGTTGTCCCATTAAACCTCAATCTACAGAATGTGGTAAATGACATTCCTGAACATTGGTCCAGGTTCAAGGTTGGAAGTGATTGATAAACTTAAAGGGCCCGTTCACATATAAAAAAAATTTATGAGATTTTTATAAAATAATACTAAATTTTATATGGGTTTTCCGAAACCCTACAACATATTTGCATGGGCCTCCGTGCCCAATGTGTTAAGACAGCATTGATTATATCGGTATCTTTTGCCCACCTCATCTTCTTCTACCATTGCCATGTTAGATTAGAAAATCTATGATCAAATTTTATGACGCGACTAATGCATTCAATGACATCGCCAGTACAATGTGAATGATTGGCTTTCATCCAATCATATCGCCAGTACAATGTGAACGATTGGCTTTAAACCACTAATTCAACCAAGTTGGGTCTGTGAAGTAAACCAAAAAACGCCTCTACCACCAAGCCAACATATGGAGAAAATGTGTGTTTTCCTATAGTGTTCAGAACAGAATAGACTTCTGGAGATAGTGCCAACTGCAAACGTTTGATGTTCAACACTGAAACAAAAATGTTTTACTTCCAAGGCAGGAAGTCTCCGGATGTTTTTGGCATTTGTTGAAAACTGTGACTTTATTGGCACTTCATAGAACTAAAAGGTTTAGCTTGATATGCAATTTTAAATTTAGCTAGCTGATAAAATTAGGTTTGCCTCTTCTGCTCTAGATGTAAAACTGGTTACTAAATAATGTAGCAAATGTTTGTAGTGCTTAGATGGCAGGAGTAAGTTCAGCCTATAACTTACAGCTGTATATTTCCATGTGACAAGACTAAAAAACCTTCGCGGAGACACTCACAGAACTGTTAAGTCAATAAATCTTCCATTCTTACAGTGAGTTCTAAATATGACAGGTCTGAAAAAATCTTGGCGGAGACACCCAAAGAATTATACGTCAATAAATCTTCCATTCTTACAGTGAATTCTAAATATGACATGACTTTTTCTAAAAAATCCTTGGCGGAGATACAGAATTCAAACTATCTGCTATAATGAAGATTCATCTCCTCTTTGACTGGATCCCCTGTTATAAATGTGTCAAAATGAAACCTCTCCAAATCAATTGTTACATAATTTCCGTCAAAAATAAACTCTGTGATTGCACGACCAATGCCAATAGCATGTTGTAACACATGTCCACCCAATCCATTGGCAAAAATGAAGTTTTTCAGGTAAGGATGAGATCCAACCACCAGGTTCTGGTCAAAGAAATTGCAGTCGTTGTAGCCAGCCCAATCAGTTTTTATCTGAAAAGAGGGATACAAGGTAAGAGAAATTATGAAACAAAAACCAAAATATTGGTTTGTAAATTCAGTATGCAGACAGATCAGGTCATAGCAAGACAACTATATACACTAAAATGCAAATTACTACATCATTAATTTAACAAAGATAAGCAGGGAAGTGTCACATTTACAAACAAAATAATTATCTAATAATAATAATTCAAATATATTGTGTAAATAATTCAAATATTATGTGTACTGTCAATCATTTCTTCTTATGGTCCATGCCATGTGACATTGGGTATGTTTATCAACAGCTTTCTGTTTCATGTGGAGTCAATAATTTCCAATATGGATGTTCGTCCATGCCACAATTCTAGGTTGTCCAACATCTTCTCTCTTTGTCTTCCCCTACCCTTCTAATTTATGAATGAATTAATATCAACAGGCATAAATGCACAAGACCTGCAATCCCTAGCAACTGACTGACAGGTATGGAGAACTATGACATCCGCCCTATGTGCCAAACTTGGCAAAAGAGGAACTGACTGACTGATCCTTCTTGCTCCTCAACTTGTCTGTTGTCATGGTGTGTTCCCTCTTTCCTGTTCTCATGATATGTCCAAAAAAAGTGTACTGTCTCTTTCTGATGCGGGTGAGCAGCTTTAAAAAAAAATTAATTAATTTCTTTCAAGTCATCTTTATTACGCTCTTTTATATGTCCATGGTGTTCTTAACATTCTTCTATAAAACCACATCTCTGCTGCCTCAATATAATTTTTCACTATTCTGCACATTGTCTGTGCTTTTCAACTATTCTGAAATCTTTAGGAACCACCAATGCATTCAATTGTACCACGAATACATCCAATTATACCACCAATACATCCAATTGTACCACAATGCATTCAATTATACCACCAATACATCCAATTATACCACCAATACATCCAATTGTACCACAATGCATTAAATTATACCACCAATACATCCAATTGTACCATAATGCATTCAATTGTACCACCAATGCATTCAATTGTATCAACAGCACAATGTTCATGATCAGGTTTTGAACTCCAAGCGAGTTTGACAGATTTGTATTTATTAGATGGGTTCAATAATGATTCAGCTAACAAATTGATGAATTACATTATAGTATAGATAAGAATTAATTCTGTTTTGAATTTTAACCCATTGGCTATCGCAGCCAAAAAGATATGTGAAACAGAAGTTAAAAGGAGAATCATCATCAAGTGCCGTGTCGAATGGCATTGGAGATCATATCTCTCCATGTACATCGATTCCCACATATGTCATCATTTCTGTTGATGTTGTCAATTGAAGCCATTTAGTCAAACTGTCCAATATCTTTTCTCTAGGTCTTCCCCTTGGTTTTTTTCCCCTCTATCATTCCTATTGTCACCATATTTTCAATGCCTCCACTTCTCATTATGTGCCCAATAAATGTTACCTGTCTTTTTCTTATATTATCAATAATGCATCTTTTCAAATCCATCCTTCTAAGACATTCTTCATTAGTAATCCTTGCCGTCCAAGGAATGTGTAGCGTTCTTCGAATAAATCACATTATCGCTGCCTCCAATGATTTTTGTGATGTTTTATTTATTGTCCATTCTTCACTTCCATAAAGTAGCACTGGTTCAATGTAGCATTTGAGGACACGTTTTCTAGTATCCATCGATATGGACTTGTTGTATAGGATTTGTTGCAAAAGGAGAATAGGAATGGCTAAAAATACTTTTAATGATATGAGGAAAATATTAACATCTAAACAAATTACAAATATAAATAACCCAAATATCAGAGGATGTCCAACAAAAAGGAAGTGCTGCAGTAACCAGACAAATAGAGGTAAATGCAAATAAGGTAAATAGGTTACTGAAGAAAACTGTCAATATAAAATAAATATAGAAAATAACAATAAAACAAAGAACAAATACAATTGTCAACGTGTCTGTTCAATTGGGACCTTTATCAAGACGACAAAAACAGTTAAGAAAACAAAACCATAACGAATTTAACCAAAATGGGTGGGAGAATGATTTCTCTCACCAGGAAATCATCACCCAGTGACAAATCCAGAGCAACACAATATTAATAAATGCATATTGATCAGTTCAATATGTATAAATTATGAAATACTAAAAGATGAAAGACTAAAGAAAGGGGACACCAAATAGCATTTCTAAGGACGGGGGGGGGGAGGAGAAACAAATAGGGGGAACATAGAAATGTGTAAAGAAGAATAGCATTTGACAGTGTAGGATAGATAACGAAATATATACACAACCAAATACAAATATGTATACATTCTATTTGATAATCAAAGATAACTATAAAAATAAGCACATATAGATACAAATATCTAGACATATATAAAAGTATATACTTCTTCTTCTTCAGTGTTCGCTCTCATATAACCACAAAAACTATTTCGTGTGATTTCCACAGGGGAGCGTGAAGTACGTTGTGCTGCAAGTTCCACTGTAGAACTGTGTTATTTGCACCTCGGTTGGCCAAAGTATATACTGATATCACAGCATACATAGGAATACAGACATTTACATGTATATAGGTAGCTGCACATACAACAACATACATACATACATATATATATATATATATACACACATATACATACACACACACACACACACACAAATGTGGATATATAAATATACACACATGCATAAGCATAACAATATATATACAAACATACATACAAATACAAGTATACTAGGAACACACACAAGTATATTTCTAACATGATCAATACATAGATATAAGAACGACACCCACACAGCATGCACAAGCATGTAAATGTATCCAAACACAAGCAATAGTTCAAACAAGAATATGTGTGCATCTATCTATCTATCTATACTTTGTGGCCTTTTTTTGCCTTGCGGCATCAGGGGTGGAAGAGTTCTCTGGAGATGGCCTTCTTGTGCGCTGTTTGTAAGCTTGTTCCTATGGCTTCTTTGATCCATATTTTACATGGTTTTCCTCTGGCTTTATAACCGTTATGTCTATGTGTCATATCCATTTGTGGCATGCTATCTGTTGGTAGTCTGGAAGCATGCGAAAACCACTTGATCTGTTGTCTTTTGATGTGTTCCAATACTGGTATTGTTTTGGATATCTGTCTGATGTTATCGTTTCTAATTCTATCTCTTAATGACACTCCAAGTATTCTTCGTAGACATGTCATTTCTGTTGTCCCTATTTTTCTTTTGTCTTGTGCTGTCATTGTCCAGGTTTGGCACTGGTAGCATAGTGATAGAATAATAATAGTCTTGTATAATGCAACTTTAGTGTCTATGTTTACATTTTTGTTCTTGAAAATACGTGTCATCTGTCCTAGGATCTGGTATGTTTTGTTGCATCTATTGTGTATCTCTTTACTAGTTTTCCCTTCACTCGATATAATGCCTCCTAAGTAAGTGAATTCATTTACCTGTTTAAGGTGTTTATCATCGATGGAGATAGTGATATTTCTTTCTTTCTTTGCTATTGCCATTATTTTGGTCTTTTCAATATTGATCTTCATGTTGAATTTTTGACATGTGTGGAGTCTGTTCATATGGTCTTGGAATTGTTCTTCTGATGTCGCTATTAGTACTTGGTCGTCTGCAAAGATTAGCTCGTTCAATTTGTCTTTTATGTTATCTTCTTCGTTGGTACTTGTTAGTTTACAGATGTGGTCGATATATGTTATAAAAAGTAGAGGGGATAGGACACACCTCTGGCGACATTTTCTCACATAAATACATATAACATGAACATTCGCACACATAGAGATATATACATGTATTTTTATACCCATTCGTTCACATGAAGATATTCACATGTATTACTCTAATGCAAGAATAACCCCATGGTATTAACTTCTTATTATTCTGCGTTCGTTCTCAAACTCCTGCAGAAAAGCAGGATGTAGTCCGGAGAACGGAATGCGCTGTGTCATGGTTTATAGCATTGCTGCGATATCTGCGCCTTTCGGCCTGACACATCCGACTTCAGCATGGCGGTATTAACATTAATCAACATTTTGTTTGATTTACCCACTATTTTTTAACAACCTCTACCCCTATTCTTATTATATTATACTCCCTATTTATTTTGTGGCCATATTCCTCTGTACCTTGTAATTGTTTCTTTATGTGCATGCTCATCAGCAATTAGATCTGTTTTTGTTAGATTTCAGTATATTTGTAATTTGTCAATTCTATGATTGTACCATATTTTTGTGTAATCGTATTACCTCATTTTAAACCATTTTTTTTTAAAATACAGAAGGGTACCCATACACACATATGTATGAATTTGTATATGCATATTATTTTACATGGTTTTGTGTATCCATACAGTTGTTTTGGATCACACATTTGCATGTGTGCATAATCTTGCGTTAGAGTAATACATGTGAATATTTCCATGTGAACGAATGGGTATAAAAATACATGTATATATCTCTATGTGTGCGAATATTCATGTTATATGTATTCATGTGAGAAAATGTTTATGTGAATGCATGTGTATATATTATGTTGATGCTTATTTTGTGTCATCATGCACACATATTCTTGTTTGAGCCATTGCTCGTGTTTGGATACATTTACATGCTTGTGCATGTTGTGTGGGTATCTTTCTTATATCTATGTATTGATCATGTTAGAAATATACTTGTGTGTGTTCCTAGTATACTTGTATTTGTATGTATTTTTGTATATATATTGTTATGCTTATGCATATATTTATATATCCACATTTGTGTGTATGTATGTGTATATATATATATATATATATATATATATATATATATATATATATATATATATATATATATAGTTGTGTGTGCAGTTGCAGTTACCAATATACATGTATGTGTCTGTATTCCTATGTATACTGTGATATCAGTATATACTTTTATATATGTCTAGATATTTGTATGTATATGTGCTTATATTTATTGGTATCTATGGTTATCAAATCGAATGTATACATATTTGTTTAGTTCGTGATTGTATTTGGATGTGTATATATTTCGTTATCTATCCTATACTGTCAAATGCTATTCTTTTTTACAGATTTCTATGTTTCCTCTATTTGTAGCCTCCCCTGCTCCTGCATGCACTATCTTTCTCTATCCTTTCCCCTTCTATCTCCCGTCCCCCACTAACACCCCCCCCATCCTTGGTAATGCTATTTGGTGTCCCCTTTCTTTAGTTTTGCATCTTTCATCTTTTAGTATTTCATAATTTATACATATTGAACGCATCAATATACACTTATTAATATTGTGTTGCGCTGGATTTGTCACTGGGTGATGATTTCATGGTGAGAGAAATCATTTTCCCACCCATTTTGGTTAAATTCGATATGGTTTTTTTTCTTATCGACACGTTGACAATTGTATTTGTTCTTTGTTTTATTGCTATTTTCTATATTTTATATTGACAGTTTTCTTCAGTAACCTATTTACCTTATTTGCCTTTACCTTAAACAAATGACAAACAAGCTAAAAATTAGAATGATAAAATGTTACATGTAATCTATATTAATGTATGGCCCAGTACATGGATACTAAACAAACAATAAGACATGCTTTTGAGATGTGGATATATAGAAGAATAGGGAGAACATCATGAAAAGAGAAGAAAACAAACAAAGAGGTTCTAACAACACTTAGAACGAAGGAGGAATTATTAAAAGAAATAACGATCAGGCAAATAAAATATTTTGGACACATTAAAAGACATGACACCTTCTTGACGACCTTACTTGAGGGTAAAGTTGAAAGGAGACGAGCACGAGGTAGACAGAGATATAAGTGGGAGAGTAACATCTAAATATGGACAGGTTACAGTCTAGAAGAGTGCACAACCAAAACAAGAGACATGGGATGTTAGAGGTCTGTTGCAGCCAACCTTCGTTGTGGAGACGACACTTGATGATGGTGCAGTAGACCAGTTTCATAGTCATTGGTGCAGTAGAAAAGTTTAGTAGCCCTTGGTGCAGCAGAATAGTTTAGTAGCCCGTGGGGCGGTAGAATAGTTTAGTAGCCATTGTTTCAGTAGAATAGTTTAGTAGCCCTTGGTGCAATAGAATAGTTGTGCAGCCCGTGATACAGTAGAATAGTTTCATAGCACTTGGTACAGTAGAATAATTTCATAGACAGTGGTACAGTAGAATAGTTATGTAGCCCTTGGTACAGTAGAATAGTTTAGTAGCCCTTGGTACAGTAGAATAGTTATGTAGCCCTTGGTACAGTAGAATAGTTTAGTAGCCCTTGGTACAGTAGAATAGTTATGTAGCCCTTGGTACAGTAGAATAGTTTAGTAGCCCTTGGTACAGTAGAATAGTTATGTAGCCCTTGGTACAGTAGAATAGTTTAGTAACCCTTGGTACAGTAGAATAGTTTAGTAACCCTTGGTACAGTAGAATAGTTTAGTAACCCTTGGTACAGTAGAATAGTTTAGTAGCCCTTGGTACAGTAGAATAGTTTAGTAACCCTTGGTACAGTAGTATAGTTTGTAAAACATACAATGTTGACCGGGTATTCATTTTATTTTTGATAAAACATTTTTTTAGTAATTTCCACTCACATTCAGTTTTACTAAATGCCACAAGAAGTGGCTTCTAGTCATCTTCAATTTTTTACTAAAAGCCACCAGAAAATGACTTTCAGTTGTCCTGTGTTTACCACTTCAAGTGGCTGTAAATAGTAAACTTTCAGACAAGAAGAAGCAGCACATACAGATGGAGTTTTAGCATGTGTATATTAAGAGTAAACACATTTACAACATGAATACAAGTGGACAATAAATAATGAAACACATACATTTGATGATTGGAAACTTGGCACAAGATTTGTAAGAGCTGGCAACACATGTCGATCATAGAAGTTGAAGTCTACATCAAAATTGGCAATAGGAGGTTCTGCAGATTAAAATAGAATAAAAATAAATAAGAAATTTGGTCATCAGAATTTTGGTCATCAGAAATTTGATAATCAGAAATTTGATAATGAGAATTTTGGTCATCAGAAAATCATGAGTATGAAATGTGCACATATATTGTATATTCGAAAAGATACAATGATGGTAAGAGAACATTTTAATCGATATTAGGGCAAAAATAAACTACACATAAAATTAAAACCTAGAACACCGATAAAGTTGGAAACCTAGCACCCTGCTAAAGTCTGAATTGTTGCACCCTGCTAAAGTCTGAAATGTAGCACCCAGTTAAAGTCTGAAATGTAGCACGTTGCTAAAGTCTGAAACATAGCACCTTGCTAAAGGCTGAAATGTTGCACCCTGCTAAAAAGTCTGAAATGTTGCACCCTGCTAAAGTCTGAAACATAGCACTCTGTGAAAGTTTAATAATCTAGCACGTGTTAAAAATAAAAATATAGCAATCTACTACAGTTTAAAATCTTGCTCTCTAGCAATAACATGACTTTCTGGCACATTTTTCTGACAGAAAAATCTCTAAGTCTGTAACATATATAATATTTATCTAGAATAAAACAATGAGAAAACTCAAATACATAATTAAAATGTGTGAATTTGACAATACCTCAGTCGCAGGTAAACTGCCACAAATGTAGTGTCCACTGAAACCTTCCAGTCAGAAAAACAATCCTGAAGGGTCTATAACAAATGGACAGTCCAGATTTGGTACACTGCGACAGTGAGTCACATAAACGTAATGTTTTCTGTATGAGATAAATGAGAGAAAATAAATTAAATGACCTGAACACGAGCCTCATTACCAACAGTACATGAATTAACACTAGGGCTGTTCAACTAATGACCTGTATCAGTATTTTTGTAGCCCTTGGCACAGTAGAATAGTTTATCTAGAGTTGCATTGTATTTTTGATAAGCACATTTTTTTTTTAGTAATTTGTGGTCACATGCGACATTTTCATGTACTTTCATGTACTTGTACATTACATAAATTCCACCTCAAAAAATAAATATATAATTCATGATAATACACTAGAAATGCAGTAAAATTATAGTCCAAATGGTGACAATTGAAAATACTGTAAGGAAGATATGTTAATCTTCACAAGTCGATATTTCAACCAAAAGGCCTTTATCAGGAACCCAACATGGCACACAATTATTAAAGTATGGCACTTCCATAATTTGGACAGTCCTCATTTACACAATTATGCAAATATTTAAAAAAATTATATTTTTCTAAGAATGGAAGAACATACCAAATTCTTTTTTCTTTTCAGTTCCCTGTGGAACATAAGGCTGCAACTGTTGCTCTCCAACAATTTATGTAGTGTTGTTAACTTTACTTGTGCCCATGAGGTCCCAGCTGAACTCATTTTTTTCTTCTATTTCTTTTGTCAGATTCTCTCCCCTCTTGAAACATGCTTTTCACCACCAGACGAGTGGTATATTCATCCATTCTTGTACAGATTAAAATACTAAAACAATGCTTAAAAGTTGAAAGCCAAAACCAAGATAAAGAAGGTCCTTATAAGAGAGCTACTGTACAGATTCTGAAATTACGACACATTCAGAGGAGGAACTGCAAAACTTACTAGTTGCCATTTCTGATGTCTGCCGTGAATTTGCACTAAACAAAAGGAAGATGCAAATTATGAAAAACTTCACTTCTTTTAGAAAACTGAAGATGACTCGTTCTCTGTAAAAGAAACCATTGGTTTTGACTGCCATATGCTGCGTTTGTTATTTCTGATATTCTGAAAAAAATGGCAACACCCACTTTTTCTAAATACAGTGCAGAACAAGCTATGGTTATGTTTCAGAGCTTGCTAATTAGTGAATCGGATAATGATGATTCCAATAGTGATTATAGGCCTAGTGTTGAATTGCCGAAAAATAAGAAACCAAAGCAAACTGGTGTAGGTTTTATTAAAAATTTAGCAACTGATTGCATCAGATCAAGGAATATCAGTTCCTCTGAAGAAACATCTAATAGTAGTGATGAATCTATGATTCAGAGGATTTAACTGGTACTTCTAGGCCCACTAATGCTACAAGTAGGCCTATGCATCAAACTTCCACAAATCAACACGGTAGGACTAGGACTGATGCTGTGTGGCGTGAAGCCCTAGAAGGAGAGAGTATAGGAGTGTCTCACTTCAGACAGATACATTGTGGCAGCAAACTTGGCCTTCCTGACAATGCCTCACCTCTCCAGTATTTGCTATCCTTGATGACAGAACCAATAATTGACAATCTAATAGCCAATGTAAATTATTATGCCCAGCAGAAAAAGAAAATGAATACACCTCGAAGGAAATATTCTCCTTATTTGAAATGGATTCCGCTCGATCAAAATATTTTTATGAAGTTTATCGCCACCCTGATAAATATGGCTTTGGACCCCAAACATTCTATAAAGGATTTTTGGTTCACAATTACACACAGAAGTAGCCCCTGGTTTGGATCAATTTTCAGCAGGACCAAATTCTTATTGATTTACCAATCAATGCTTCATGCAGCTGGAGCTGATGCACAGGGTAAATGTAAAATTGAGCCGTTAATAAATGAATTAGTTGCGAGCTTTCAGAATGCATTCTATTCTTCTGAAAACATACGTATAGATAAGATGGTTATAGGTCACAAGGGAAGATTTAGGCACAAGCAATATAATGCAAGCAAGCCAAAAAAATACCATATAAAGTCATACGGACTCTGCGACTCCATCACCGGATATGTTTTCAACCTGCTGGTATATTTTGGTGCGGACACAACATACAGGCTGGAGACTGACACAAAGTCTACCCATGCTGTCAAAATCTTTGACAAACTACTAGAAGGCATTACAGGACATCACCATTTGTTTGCTGACAGGTATTATTCTTCCTTACCTCTTGTCCAGTTTCTGCGGCACAGAAATCACCATTATACTGGAACTCTCAATGTGAACAGACAAGGGTTTCCACCAGAAATAAAAAATAGCTGTCAATCAACCAAAATGGTTCATAAATGAGGAAGATCAAGTTATGTGTGTCAGCTGGAGAGATAAAAAATCGAAGAAACCTTGCCAACTGGTAACAACATGTGGAAGCCCAACATGTGAAATTATAATTGAGGGTAGGAGTGAAGTCCGGAAACCATCACCCATTCATAATTACAATATGTCAATGAATGGATGTGATAGAGTGGATCAGATGATTTCATATTATGGAAACCACACAAGAAAAACAGTAAAGTGGTGGAAAAAAGTATTTATGTGGGTATTGGAGATAACGCAACTCAACGCTCACATTTTATACACACTGAGCCGCCCTCACACCGAGAAGCCTATGCCCCTTTAAAACTTCAAGGACATATTGACAGAGGAACTCTGTAGTTTATTTGAATTAGAGGCACCTAATAACATTGATGCTGCTTTATTGTCCAAGCCAGGAAGAAAGCTAGTAAATACAGAGCTTGAGAGGTATCATCAGACCGTCCATCTCATCGACTTCGGTGGAAAAGACAGACAGATGTGCTCACTGTGCTACTAAGCAAATACAAAAGCGAAGTAGCTACTACTGCATAGGATGTTCACATAAGCCACATCTGTGCGCTAAATCATGCTTTAGTGAATACCACACAAGATGAGCTCATTTGTAACAAATAAAAACTTGTAAATAATAAAGCTGTGACTGGATGTAAATATTTTCATTGCTTCTGGTGTCATTCAGAAAAATATACATAACTTTAACATTTATTGATATAAATTCATCAAATAAACTGTTTAATGAAGAGAATTGGATATACCTGTGTAAAAATTCTTGAAAAATGGATTTAAACAATGACAAGTATGGATACATTTGGGTAAGTCAAAATATTTATACTAATAAATTAACATTTTCATTTTCTTGTTTTGTGTCTTACTAATTCTAACCTTGTGAAGTAATCATATATGATCAATGTACTTATATATTCATATTGTGTATCCATTCCTCTTTCCAATGATATATTACACATACACTTTTTATCAGTATTAGTATGTCAACTGATACAATGAAAAACACATGTATGGAAATTTTTCTACCCCTGAAATATTTTAATATTTTTTATTGCTTCTGGTGTCAATCAGAAAAAAATGTACATAACTTTAACATTTATTGATATAAATTCATCAAATAAAATGCATAATGAAGAGAATTGGATATACTCGTGTAAACATTGTGGAGTCCCTCGACTGTTCATTACTGCAGTTCATTACTATAGACATGACAATATTGACGTATACTCATATTAAATCATTTAAATGTAAAATAATTATATTTACATTAGAATAAGTAATATTACGTTCCATAAGTTCAAGATGAAACATAATACATAAGCACATAATGCTAATTTAGTATTTTTAGTTTTCAGTTTTTACTTTTCACATTGTTTTCAGTTGGCAAATTGGCAGCTCAGTTACAACTCACAACAACAGTACATTGAACAGATTGAGGAGAAGGCCACTCCACAAACCTCCGATGTCTTGCGGGCAGTGCTAGGATGTCCAAGAACATGGATAGGAAGACTCCATAACTTCCCTCACCGAAGACGGAACATGTCAGCCTGAATAGGCGTGGGTACCCAGCAATGGAAATGGGACATGTACGCATTATACAGTTAATGATTATGCTCGGATTTATTACACGAAGTGGGGCTGCCCCTGTGGTTCATCGCCAGGCAGGAGGAGCTCCGGACCCCCAGCCTCGAATGGGTCCACCAAAAGCTACTGATGATGACTCTGTGTATCGGGGACCCGGGATTAAACAGAGTAGAGCAACCGGCCAAACCAATCATGACAACAAAAACACAATCAAAATTATGCAGTGGAACAGTGAGGGTGTGGCTAAGAAGAAATTAGAACTGCAGAATTTCCTTCAAAAGCAAAAGATTGATGTCTTGTGCATTCAGGAGACACATCTTAATGACAGCAACAGATTCTCCATCAGAGGCTTTGAATGCTTCAGATTAGATAGATTAGGCCACAAAGGAGGGATCATCACAATGGTACGAAATAACATACCTACTACAGAAATTACACGTAACCCAGAGGACTCAGAACATCTCACCATCAAATTACATACAACCCCAAAACCACTGATTATCACAAATTTCTACTGCCCAAACAACAAAAAATTACACCTCAGGACAATACCTCTCACATCATCAAATCATATTATAGTTGGAGATTTCAACAGTCATTCCCCAAGCTGGGGTTACCCAATTATGGACTTGAGAGGAGAAGAAATAGAAGACTGGATGATAGAAAATAGGCTAATCCTTATAAATGAACATCTATCAGAGCCAACCTTTTACTCCAGACGATGGAAATCTCTGAGCACTCCAGATCTGGCCATTACAACAGAGGACATCCAACGTGTGACAGAAAGAGTAGTGGCATAACAGCTTGGTGGGAGTGACCACAAGCCCGTAATATTAACAATAAAAGGGAACCACAAGACAGAAAAGCAACAACACAAAATCGCTAGCTGGAACTACAAAAAGGCTAACTGGGACACTTACCAACGCCTTACAGAGGAAAAACTACTAACACATCTTACAGCAAGAAATATACGGAAAGATGCAAAATTAATAACAGGAATAATCCTGGAAGCTGCCAACAACAGTATACCTAGAGGAAGAAGACAAAACTACAAACCCTTCTGGAACAAAAAACTCCAGGCTATGCATGATGAAGCCTCTGCTGCAAGATCCAAGATGGAAACTAGACCAACAGAAATCAATATCATTGAACACAATAGACTGCAAGCAATTTTCAGGAGAGAAAAGCTAAACAGCATTAGATCCAGCTGGAAAGAAAAAACAGCAACACTCAACATGGAAAAAGACTCAACAAAAATGTGGAAACTTATCAAGTGTCTCAATGAAGAAAACAACCCCCAAAGTAGTATCATCATAGAAGACAAGGGGAAGTCCTACACTGGCACACAAGCTGCAAATATTCTAGCAGACTCCTATGCTGAAGAAAGCAAAATTAAGATAACTAGAACAAGAACTGCTGAAGTAAGACGAGAGACAAAAAACCTTGTAAATAAACATCAACCTTGCCCAGGCACAATGACCTCACCTTTTCACAAATCAGAACTTAACATGGCAATTCAAAATCTAAAAAAGAAGAAAGCCACTGGACCCGATGGAATCACAAATGAAATGCTCCAACACCTAGGTCCTGTGGGTAGAAGCAGAATCCTAGACCTTTTTAATGAATCATGGGCGCAAGGGATCTTCCCAGAAGAATGGAAAGAGGCAGAAATAATTCCAATTGCCAAGAAAGGAAAACCAAAAACCAACAAAACAAGTTACCGCCCTATCAGTCTACTTAGTTGCTTAGGAAAGGTCATGGAAAAAATGGTGAATAACAGACTCTTAAACTACCTGGAGGAAAACAATCTTCTAGATGACTGCCAATCAGGCTTCAGAAAACACAGATGCACTGAGGACCAAACAACATACCTTGCCCAGGAAATAGAAGATGCTTTCCAGAAAAAATCAAAACTCCTAGCCACCTTCTTTGACCTCACAAAGGCCTTTGACAAAGTCTGGAAAGAGGGGCTATTGTTAAAACTTGCCCAGAAAGGAATCAGAGGCAAAATGTTTCAGTGGATAAAAAGCTTCCTACGAGGCAGACATGCAAGAGTCAAACTCCAGGGAATGAAAAGTAAAATGGTCAACATAACAGAAGGTGTCCCACAGGGAGGAATTCTGTCCCCCACACACTTTATAGTTTTTATAGACGATCTGCCAAAACTATTCACACCATATGTACATAGAGCTCTCCATGCAGACGATCTTGCTATCTGGACCCAATCAGAATACATTGGAGTTGCAAAAGTTAGAATGCAGGAGGCAATAAACAAAGTTGAAGAGTGGGCAAAAACCTGGGGTGTTCAAATAAACAAAAGTAAGACCGTCACTACACTTTTCACCCTCTCCACAAAGCCTGAAAATTATACTCTCACTCTAGACAATACCCCACTCCCAAAAGAAAACACCCCAGTCTATCTGGGGCTAAAATTTGACATAAGACTTACTTGGGGATCACACATTGAAGAGACAGAAAATAAAGCCACACGCAGACTACAAATAATGAAAAAACTATCTGGGACAGATTGGGGAGCCAACATAAAAACCATAAGACAAGTCTATGTAGGTCACATTCGTCCAACTCTGGAATATGGATTGACCACATATGCAACAGCAGCAAACACCAATCTTCAAAAGCTGGACAAAATTCAAAATGCAGGTCTCCGAATCATAACAGGAGGACTAAGGAGCACACCTATAACATCAATGGAAGCAACAGCAGGATTACAAAACCTAACAGACCGCAGGGATGAGAAAATCACAATAATGACAGAAAAATTTAGACGTCTGAAACATCACCCTATGCATGAAAAAACAAAAGAACTAACAAAAAACAGACTGAAAAGACCAAGCTTCAATCATCTATCAAAAAAACTTATGAAAGCCAATAAAGAAGTAACCAGCAACAATCCGGATGAATGGGAACAGCTAGAAGCATATTGCAACATCACAAACACTTCACCCATATATACAGCAAAACTTACAATACCAGGCATTGAGAGCAAAACTATGGAAACCCCTACTGCCCTTAAGGCAAAAACACTTGATCACCTAGACACCCAATAGTGGATTCATGTCTTCACAGATGGATCATAGAGGGTGCAGTAAAGAAAGGAGGAGCTGGGATACTAATACTCATACCAAACATCCCAAAACTAGAACTCTCAATTGCTACTGGCAAATTATCAACAAATTACAGGGCAGAGCTACAAGCAATCTTGGAAGCATCAAAGGCTCTAGAGGAACGGAGGCTCAAAGGAGCTAACATAGTCTTCTTGTGTGACTGCATGTCAGTACTCCAAACCATCCAAAAAGAACCTAAAGATCTCCTAACAAAAACAACTGTAGAACTTCTAAATCAACTATCTGCCAACAATAAAGTTGTGCTGCAGTGGATCCCTGCACACTGTGGAATAGCAGGAAATGAAGGAGCTGACAGACTGGCAAAAGCAGGCGCAAAAAAGGAACAATTCCACCACAGAATATCACTGACTGAAGCAAAAACCCTCATCAAAGGAATATACAAACATACATGGAGTCAGAGAACAGGCAGTAACTTTCCACAGGACCCTATTCTAAAGCTAAACAGGTCACAACAAACCACAATTTTTAGACTTCGCACAGGACACTGCAGACTACAAGCACATCTCCACAAAATTAAGGCTGCCCAAACTGACCAATGCCCATGTCAAAAGGGCCCCCAGACTCCAGAACATATTCTGCAGACATGCCCACTCTTTGATGACGTGAGAACCAAAATATGGCCTCAAGAGACAGATCTGAAGGTGAAGCTGTGGGGCAACCGTGAGGACCTCCTGCTGACGACTGAATTCATGGAGGCGGCCCACCTTCCTGTATAGACTTATGAGCATAGGAAACTGATCGCAGAAGAAGAAGAAGAACAGATTGAATTTATTGAAATACATTCATTCAGTACTTTCACTATGTCAGTCAGTCAGTCTTCATTATAGCTGTGAAGTTGAACTCTCAGAGTCAAGAAGGGACGAGTTGTATTTCAGGAAAATCAATGTCTCCGCATTTTGTGGTACAAGGCTACTACGGTGGTTAGAGATAATGTCTCCTGCAATACTGATCAGCCTTACCGATGGCACACTTGTAAGTGGTGGTGCAAGAATGCCTGCGCCAGTCTAGCCATACTTGGAAATCTTTGCTTATTGGCATGCCACCATGAAACTGGATCTGACTGTCGAGTTTGAAGTGGCTCTGACATGTACTGTGTCACCTCAGTGTTAATGCTGTTGCCTTCGGCACTTGAAGAACGATCTGTGGTGGGATTTTCCTCGACAATTGTGTCAAAACAGCTCCATAGGCAGGACTCGTACTGTGTGGCAGTGATCACAGAAGTCAAAACGCTAGTACTACTACTAGTAGTTGATGGATCCTGTGCACTGACTGTGTTTACTGAATCGATAATGGAGTTAGCTGCTAACATCAGATGGGCTCGTGCATCATTCTGCCACATTCAGAGAAGAAGCACAGCTTGAATCTAGGATCCAGTACTGTGGTACAGGCGTAAATACTGTTAGATTCAATGTCCGCAAATCTGCTGCTAACAGCTTCAAACAGGACTGCTTTCATAGTTTTGATCCCGGCATCACTACCTTCTTTCTGGAGGAAAGCCATGGGTGTTTTCACTAATGGGATCACAAATTATATTGACGCTTGAGCTACACTTATTTCATGTGTGAGTTCTTCAAATGGTGCCAAATTAGCTACTACATTCTCTGTGACTGCCCACTACTTTGCCGTTAGCCCAGTTACCGAATCAATTTCAACACAGTACAGGCTGATGCTGCGCCGTTGTTCTAACAGACGTCGTAGCATATAGAACATTGAGTTCCATCATGTTGTCACGTCCTGGATAAGCTGATGTTGTGGTAGGTTTAATTAATTTTGAAGTTCATGCAAACGACTGGTTGCTGAAGAAGAGTTTGAAATGTCCTACCAATTTTCTTCCAGTACTGATGATGTCAGCAACATACTTTAGACTCAAAAGACCATCACGCACACACAGCTGCAGTGTGTGTGCAAAACATCCAACACTTGAATAGCTGCCATCAGGAAAGCATTTGGCAATGTTAAATGCATTGTCTCTCACAACAACATGCACTTCTCACGTGCAATTGATCACTCACCCAGCATCATTTCAAAAATGTGCAAGCAAGTTTGTAGCCGTATAATGTTCATCACCTGTTAACCAATGGCCAGTGATGCCCATAAATGATTGAGTTGCTTGGTATGTGTGTGATTTATGGCAATATATGCTTGGTATGTGTGTGATTTATGGCAATATATGCTTGGTATGTGTGTGATTTATGGCAATATATGCTTGGTATGTGTGTGATTTATTGCAATATATGCTTGGTATGTGTGTGTGATTTATGGCAATATATGCTTGGTATGTGTGTGATTTATCGCAATATATGCTTGGTATGTGTGTGATTTATCGCAATATATGCTTGTTATGTGTATAATTTATGGCAATATATGCTTGGTATGTGTGTGATTTATTGCAATATATGCTTGGTATGTGTGTGTGATTTATAGCAATATATGCTTGGTATGTGTGTGATTTATGGCAATATATGCTTGGTATGTGTGTGATTTATGGCAATATATGCTTGGTATGTGTGTGATTTATTGCAATATATGCTTGGTATGTGTGTGATTTATGGCAATATATGCTTGGTATGTGTGTGATTTATCGCAATATATGCTTGGTATGTGTACAATTTATCGCAATATATGCTTGGTATGTGTACTATTTATCGCAATATATGCTTGGTATGTGTACAATTTATGGCAATATATGCTTGGTATGTTTGTGATTTATGGCAATATATGCTTATTATGTGTGTGATTTATCGCAATATATGCTTGGTATGTGTGTGATTTATCGCAATACTTACTATTATATACACAAATGTAGTATTTTATACGGAGTTGGGAGGGGCGGAGGTGGGTATCTAATATGTTAAAAACCAACATAGCGACATTTGCCGTCTTCGAGGGCGTAATCCATGTATCCATGTTATCCATGTATAAATATAGTTGTGGATAAATCTAATTTCTATGAGTTGCGACCCAACTCTATTTTTTTTAAAATTTATTTGTGTAGTGTTTCCAGATGTTCCTGGTGTATGTTGTTTCTGCTAGACATCCGATCAAAGGTACGCCTGTTGAATTAATTACAATTAAGCCAAATTAATTTATTATTCATCAAATTAAACCCATAGTCACTTCAGTGTCGTATGGGCGCAACTTTGGAAACATCAACACAAAACTCTCGCCATGCCTCTCTATTCTCATTTTCTTGTCTAAGTGTGGAAAATCTTAATTTTAGATTAGAAACTTAGCAAGAGGGGGAAAATGTGGGTTTAGATTGGATTTGATAGGCAAACAGGCAACAACATGCTCATGACTCAGAAACAGTGTTGATGTGATTTCCTAACATTGGTTGAATTTATTTGCGAAATCATTACTTCTGGTAATAAGTAACAGTAATATCATCTGATGGTGTCTTCGTGCTTGCTAATGAATAACTAACACTACACAATCAACAACATTAGACTACAAGTACGTATATATTTTGAGTGTTGTTCCATTGATGAACTTGCCGTGTTGCAGAGATTGTAGGGATCAATAAATATTATTGATCACTAGAAAATACTCAAGTTCTAATGTGCAAGATCTTACGAAATGTAGAAAATCTATCACAGATAGGAATAACAACTGATCATCCGGCACCCGCTCCAATTCGCAATCAAACAACACAATGGTTAAAATGAGTACATAGAATGTCTATAGTCTATAGCATCAATAATAAAGAAGAAGAAATAGTAGAATAAATTAATAACATAAAATGTCCATAATGGAAATAATTTCCCACAGGGTCTTACAAGAGAAGCGGTGGCTTTCAGTGCGTAGTGCACAAATCGAAGTATCAATACGGCAACCATTTGACTATAGTCCGTTCAGAATCGTTTGCCGAGATGTTAAATTATTTTTATCAAAAACGTATTGTTCATTTGGATTGATCATTTGAAGTTAGGTTTAGAATAATAATGTCGCTATAGAAATATTTTTTTATCAAAGAAATGTGATCCAGTATCAAAGATACCTTATTTAACCTATATTAAAAAAAAGTTAATCTAAATTATAAACAACCGCTGGATTATGTAGATGCTTACATCTCACAGCTGATTATTAAATATAAAGGCATGACCCTCACGGTAGAATGTGCACCGTTCTAAAAGTAGTTGTTTCCACTGTACATTTGTATAAAGCAATGTTACATATGGAAATTCCCGTTTAGCACCAAATATTATTTTTCCTGAACTTAGAATTATGTGAAATCAAAAACGGCTATTTACTCGATTTCAAGTCACAAGTCAGAGGCACGTCTCAATATTTACAGAAAGTAGGCGGCACTAAGCATATTACCTTCTGCAAGTCTATGTGAGAATGAATCTGAAAGCGAAATATTTTACTGAGCATAACATTGCTATAAAGATTTATCAATACTTCTGCAGAGAGCGTAAAAAGGGACATCTTTATTGTTCTTTATCAAATCCTGAGAAGAGAACAATGCATATTTTAGGTTTGTGTAAACGTTCATTTGATCGAATAGTGGAAGCAAGCGGATATTTATTGCCAACAAATTCACGAAAGCAAGGAAGGAAAGAAAAGATAGACAGTTTCGATAAGGACCTAGTAAAAAGAGAAATATGTAGAATGTTTGATAAAAACGAAGAAGTGACACTTAGAAAGTTGAAGATTTGGCTGAAAACTAATAACGACATTGATATATCAAAAACTTTATTATGGAAAACTGTAAGAAATGCAGGCTTCACCTTTAGAAAGTATGCTGGTGGAAAAAACATTATTTGTGAAAAGCCACATCTGGTAGCTCTTAGAAGCAAGTATTTACGTGAAGTGAAGGGAATGCGCGAGAATGGTTATGATATTGTGTATTTAGATGAAACTTGGATCAACTCTCATCATACAAATGAAAAGGAATGGCAGTTAGCAGATGGAAGTATTAAAAGATCAGTACCAAGTAGTAAAGGGCAACGTTTGATAGTTGCACATGCAGGTAGCAGACATAATGGGTTGTTGCAGAATGCTCATCTAATTTTCATTTCAAAATCCATTGACAATAGAGACTACCACTCCGAAATGAATGGGCACATATTCGAAGACTGGATCGAAAAAAGTATTCTTCCAATATTAGATAGACCTTCTTGTCTGATAATGGACAATGCTTCATACCATAACGTAGTGAACGTAGAAGATAGAATCCCAACATCATCAAGTACAAAAGATGCAATCAAAACGTGGCTCATAAAAGAACACATACCAGTTACCGACAGGTACTTGAAACCCGAATTGCTTAACCTTGTAAAACAGACACAACGAACAAAGATATTTAAAATAGACAAGTTAATTGAAGAACATGGTCATAGATGTTTGAGACTACCTCCATATCATGCACACTTAAATCCTATAGAGCTAATTTGGGCAAAAGTTAAAGGACACGTAGCATCTACAAATACAACTTTCAAATTATGTGATATTGAGACACTTACAAATCAGGCTCTATCAAATATACATAAAGACTACTGGGTGAAATGTGAGGATCATGTGTTACGCCAAGAAGAGGAATATTGGAAAAAGGAAGGTTTGTTGTTTGTTCAGCCGAAAACAGTAATCGACCTATTTGACTCGTCTGATTATGAATGATCATTACTCTGATTAAGTCTACACTAAAAAAAGTTTGATTTGCAAAATTTACAAGTTGATTTGTAAAACATTTCATTGCTCAATACCACCCAAGCAATTCAAAAAAATGTTATAAGCAAACCATCAACCATTACTTATAAAAATTAGCCCGCTTGATTCAATACAGAAGTTCAGATATCTTGGATCAACTATTACAGACAAAATTTCCTTACATGAAGAAATATATGTACTTATTTCAAAGGCAGCGACAACATTTGTGAAACTCACACCAAGAGCATGGAACAATATCAAATTGACTCTACGAACAAAAGATATATTTTAAATTTTTTTTACACCTGCCACCATGTAAAATTTTGTGGACACGCCTATGGGTCATCATTGCACTAGATTACTGTAAAATATTTTGTTTATGGTCGAAATAATATTTACATGGGCAAACATCAAAAGAATTCGCCGCTTTCAAATAACCGTTACAGCTAGACATCAAGTAACACATATGTTTTCGCGACATGGACATTTTAACAACGTATGCCAAAATTCATGTGAAATCATCAAGAACTTTTTGAATTATAAATCATAACATCTCGGCAAACGATTCTGAACGGACTATAATAGTAATGAACCGGCAGATTGACGTCCCAAACGACTAAACAATTGAATTCGGCGATGACATCACAAACTACTAAACTATTACGATCGGACAATTATTTAAAAACTGTGAGCGCTGGTAGGCACTTACCATTTAATTCATTTATATCTAGGATAGAACAGATCATTTGTAAAAAAAAAATGTAGATGTTCTCAGAGATGCTGGAGCAAAAAGACAAATTATACAAATAAGTTAGAGACGCAAATTTATCAGCTTGTTTCAATAGTATGATTTTTTTCTATGACTTTATCGTTATTACAATTATTATTTATAATTAGCCTTGTACAACCTCGTCTTATGTTATACTGTCAATAATCAGGTTAGATGTAGTTTAATTAGAACAATAAGCTTATATACATAAGGGGCTTTGGAGAGGATTAACCATTTCTCCTCAAATAGGGAAATACAACATGAACATTAAATAATAAAGAAAAAAACTAAATTTGAAGGTAACACCCCCCCCCCTCAAACTGAAATGTTGCAGAAATATGTAAAAGTGAAACGAATATCTTTTTCTTACATGATTCTCCTCTCCCCTTCCATTTTCAACATTGTCTTGTGTAAGGCTCTATATGAATATATTTCTTCTAATAATGATATTGCCTAAGAAAGATAAACTGCACTATATTTGCACAAATATACTAGAAATTTTTATCACAAAAGGCCGCTTAATTACAGTGAAGCACGGGAACACACAGGAAAAAACATAAGAAACACACAGGGAAACACGGTAACGCACAGAGAAACACGGGAACACACAGGGACGCACACATGGAACATATATGAAAACACGGGAATACACAGGGGAACTCTGGAGCACGCATATATATGTTTATATATGCTTTTCTTGATTAGAAACTGGCTTTACAGCACGCGGGACATTCTCATAAGTGCTCCGCCCTCCGCTCCAGCAGCCATCCCAGTGTATGTAAACTCATAGTTCCGGTCAGGTGTTGATTGTGTGATCTTCGGGACTTTCCAAAAAAAATTACTTTTCCTCCCCTCACCTCTGAATACTCCCATTTCTAACATTCTCTGTATGTGTACGTTCTCAACCTCATTGACATCATCTGCATCTTGAAATGCATTTATTACTGCCTTTATTAAATCTGCTTTATCTCTTCTCAGCAATGTGCCGTCTATCGCCGCATTGCCTGCCAATAAGTCGGCTCTCTCGTTTCCTCTGACCCCAGCATGACCAGGGCAGTATATCCATGTAATGCTTTGGACAACTGAGTTGTTCAATAAGTCCCACCATTCTTTTCTTAGCATGAACTTTTCTATCTTGCGCAACATGCTTTGAGAGTCTGTGAGTATTACCGAGTGAGTTGTTGTATCAGTTATCAACCAATTAAGAGCTGCCGTAACTCCCTCTATCTACATCCTCATGCTCAATGTGACAGTAGAATATGCTGAAGATTTCTCAACCAACTTCACGCCTTTTTCTGTAGGCAACAAAACCCCAACCGCTTTTATTTGTGTTTCTGCTAACGGAGCCATCTGTGTATATAATTATGTCTTGTGGTTTCGAGTGTAGTTGGGCGAGTTCGTGCACTGTATCCTGAGCCCTGACTGCCGTCCATTTTCGACACGCTTTATCTAGTTGTATTATTACATTAGTCAGTGATTTCTTCTCAGTGTCTACCTCCACGCATTCACTGCCCTTTCCTATTTCTTCCAATTCACATACTATTCGCAGTGTGTCTTCAGCCTCTACCATTCATGATCTGCCACGCTTGATTCGGTTTCCCTTTGACTCATCTAGACGATGGTGTAATGGGTGGTGGTTGTATTCTGTCACTTTAAGGTACGACTTAACTTGTGCTACCTGATGTCACACTCTAATGCTGGGGAGATCAAGGAGAAATCTCATAGCAGAGATGGGTGTATCTCTAGTACACCTCAGTACCGCTCTCATTGCCTCATTTTGAACTTTTTCCAATCTATCGACTTGTGTCTGTGACAAAGTTAGTAGGCCGAGGCCATAATCTATTACAGATAGCACCACCACTTGCAGAAGCAGAAAAAGTACCCACTGCTGCATGTCGAAGGTCGCCATAACCTTGATAACGCTGATCCCTCTTTTAGCCTTCTGAATCATATTTGCGACGTGCTTGTTGAATGAGAGACTTATATCAAAGATTATCCCAAGATATTTAAGGTCCTGTTCTCTTTCAATGAATGAGCCCATGCAACTAACAGCTGGCAGTGTGTCATTGACCAGATTATTATTTAAGGAGTACCAGACGACCTTTGCTTTCGAGTGATTGATCACAGCATTGTATGCTCTGCACCATATCGACAATTGATCTAGTCCATTCTGTACACTGTCAGCGATATCTGTTCTGTTCCTGTCCATGTTGTATAGTAGGATATCGTCAGCGTATGTTAGAACTCTACAATTGCTGGGAGTTTGCAATTGAGCAATTCTCAATGTATACACAGTAAACAGTACTGGGGACAGAGGAGATCATTGTGGCAGACCAGGTGCTATTGTTCTGATCTCAGACTCCAGGATCCACTCCTCAGAGCGACTTTTCTACAGATTAGCACATTTGCTATCCAGCGTATGATCCAGGGGTGGATATCTTGTTCCCTTAGCATGTCGATAAGATGGGTGTAGCTAACTCTATTGTATGCATCTTCCAGGTCTATCGCTGCAACTGCAGATTCTTCTTTGTTCTGAAAACCTTCATAAACTTCATATGCAAGAACTGCTGCATTTGTGACTGTGTCTAGGTCTGTATGTACCTAGGTTATTTGGGAGAATGCCTTTTATCTCTAGTTCCCTGGTTATGCGTCTAGCAGCAATTCGTTCCAGAATCTTACTGTACACATTCTGCAGTGTGATAATGCGATAACCTTTTATGTCCGTAGAATATTTGCCTGGTTTTGGCACGGGTATAAGATAGCTATGTAGCCACTCCTCTGGTACTACTCCTGTTTTCAGACTCGCATTATAATCGTCTGTTATTTTAGCTAGCATATTTTCCCCAATGTCCTTGAGTAAGCTGTACCTGATGCCATCGGATGCATTCTTAATAGCCAGTTGCACTTCTTTAACATCTGCAAGATGGTCTTCTTTAGTCCTAAAATCCGTGATGGATGTCAGGATATGCAGCATTTCTTTGCGCTGATCTAAGTCACCCTGATTAGTTTGTTGAAGATATCCATCAAAGAAAGCTCTGCCTTTCATATCATCTGATATCAATGTCTGCCCTGTGTCGTCCCTCACGCTTGTACTGGGTTTCGATTCTAGTCTCCGCTTCATTGACCTATGTAGTTTCCAAAACTTGTGTAATGCTTTGTCCGCCGTGACCTCCCCAGTGAATTCTTTCAAACACATCTTCTTTGATACTTCGGCAACGTGTTTAAAAGAGTCTATTGTCTTCTTCACTGCACTCTGTGACTCCAGTCTATTACTGAGTGTGATGTTTGCCTGTTTCCTAATGCGTTGCCAATCCTTTATCGCTTGCTTTTTGAGTAGCCATATTGCCTCTGTCTCTTTATTCCATCAATGAAACAACACTCAAAATATATACGTACTTGTAGTCTAACGATGGTGATTGTGCAGTGTTATTATTCATTAGCAAGTACGAAGACACCATCAGATGATATTACTGTTACTTATTACCAGAAGTAATGATTTCGCAAATAAATTCAACCAATGTTAGGAAATCACATCAACACTGTTTCTGAGTCATGAGCATGTTGTTGCCTGTTTGCCTATCAAATCCAATCTAAACCCACATTTTCCCCCTCTTGCTAAGTTTCTAATCTAAAATTAAGATTTTCCACACTTAGACAAGAAAATGAGAATAGAGAGGCATGGCGAGAGTTTTGTGTTGATGTTTCCAAAGTTGCACCCATACGACATTGAAGTGACTATGGGTTTATTTTGATGAATAATAAAATAATTTTGCTTAATTGTAATTAATTCAACAGGCGTACCTTTGATCGGATGTCTAGCAGAAACAGCATACACCAGGAACATATGGAAGTTTTTATCAGATGCCTAGCAGAAACAGCATACACAAGGAACATCTGGAAACACTACACAAATAAATTAACAAATAAATAGAGTTGGATCGCAACTCATAGAAATTAGATTTATCCACGACTATATTTATACATGGATAACGTTGATACATGGATTACGCCCTCGAAGACAGCAAATGTCGCTGTCTTGGTTTTTTAACATTTTAATTACCCCCCCCCTCCGCCCCTCCCAACTCTGTATAAAATACTACATTTGCGTAAATAATAGTAAGTATTGCGATAAATAGCATAAATACCAAGCATATATTGCCATAAATCACACACATACCAAGCATATATTACGATAAATTGCACACATACCAAGCATATATTACGATAAAACACACACATAACAAGCATGTCTTGCGATATAATAACATACTTTCAGTACTTATAATAATAATATTATCATAACGCCGCGTGTTTCCGGGGCCCGAAAGAGCAAAGAATAGCAACACTATTTACCTTCCACGCATGTCGTAAAAGGCGACTATGGAGTTTTTGGGTGAAATTTGCTGTCTCATCCCGCATAGGGTTAAAGTGCCCCAGAAGCCATGCTTGGATTGGATGCCGAAAGTCGCAGATACCGTATTGAGCTGTAAACCATGACACAGAGAATACCGCCCGCTGGACTATAGCCTATCTTGTTAATCTGCAGGAGTATAAGAACTAACGCAGAAGAAGAAAATGTTCTACTTCTTGCATTGTAGCTCGTACTTGTATTTTTATGTTAAGTATTTGCTCGTCCTTCATTTTGCTGATTATCATAAGCTCATGAGGAGGTGAGCATAATGCATTTCTCAATCGCATGTTTTGAACCATAAAACGCAAATATCGCATAGTCGTTATACACTGGCGATACAACCTAAGTACACTCAGCTCAAATCGCATAAACTTCATTTTTTATGGTAGAATGAACACAAGTGAAGGAGAAACCTCTGTTGCAGATTTTCCTTAGAGCAGTCAATCATGACACAATACAATTATGAATTGTATGCACATAATGCAACCTTACGTGGACAAGTATACTTCAAATGCCAGGCAGACCGGGATGTGAGATTTGTTCGTATATCCGGGAATTGAACAAATTACAGTCTATCTGCTACTGTCTTATTTCAAACCATCTTTTACAATATGGATGCCACCTTTCCATAATTCTACCTTTACAGTTCTTATTTTTCATCATGTCCCAAGTTAACGATTTCATTTTAACCTCCTTCATCCGTTTTCAGACTTTGAGGATTTCTGAACTGGAAAAACTGACAGAAAAATTGATAACGAGTTATCATGTATGAAATTCCGTGGACTCATTGGTCCATTTTTCAAATGTGACGTTGTTTGACTTCCCCGTAATTTTCATTGGCTCCCAATAGCAAGTATACACAAAGTGACAAGGAAATCACGGAAAAGGTCAAATAGCGTCACTTTTGAAGAATGATACTAATGAGTCCACATGACTGCACAATTGAAGAGTGACTCGATGATAACAAGACCATATGCACATCCTATGAACAAATAAATATTACCATATTTGGGCGTGCATAAGTTAGGAAATAATGTTTGCAGCAAAAATCAGAAACGTATATGAATAATATTTAGAAATGTTTGGAAACTAAAACTTTAATACACGGGCTAAACGATATACAGCGCTTCTGAAAACAAAAATTGTGGGAAAGTTTATAGACAAAAGTCACACTCTATCTCACTTTGATCTAAGACAGTGAACAGGCTTACTGTAGGGGCACTACATAGTTCAACCCGTTGACGATGGATCAAGGAATTGTCTTAAAATTGCGTAGAGAAGCTTCTGTTAAATGCAGACAAAAAGATTGATGACACCTATATGATGCTATTAAGAGAATAGAGAAACACCATGGGGTTGTCGAGGCTCGGAAGAAGAGCAAACAGCAATACCATCACCTATAATGTATGCCGTAAAAAGCGACTAAGGATGTTTTAGGGATGGGGTTGCATGTTCCATCCCATATTGATCTAAAATCATGTGGAATTATGATGTGTCAAGCTGAAATGTACAGATATCGCTGTCGAGCTGAAAGCCATGATACAGCGCACTCTATTCTTCGAGTACTGAATGTTGTTAACCAGCAAGTTTTAGAAGATAGCCAGTAGAATAAGATGAGAATATTGTTTGAACTGTGATATCAATAGGATGAGACATATGCAGAACATCGCGAAGAATGTGAACTGTGATGCCAGTAGAACGAGACACACACAAAATAGAGTAAAGAATGTGCGCAAACAGTGATGCGCATGCAACAAAGCACATGCAGGACAGAATGAAGAATATGTGTGAACTGTGACGCCAGTAGAACGAGGCACATAAAGAATAGAGTGAAAAACGAGTTTGAAATGTGGCGTCAGTTGAACTAGACACATGCAGAGTATAACGACAATGTGTTTGAACTGTGACACCAGTGGAACGAGACACATACAGAACAGTGAAGAATGTGCTTGACCAACAAGCTCAACCACGCACGCCGTTCGACACTCGATGAATGACCACCAACGAATTTAATCGGAGTAATATGAAATCCCTTCCCAAATCAGAAATGAATGCGGGGTGCAAAGGGAACGCACTGCTCTCGGCGGACCCAGTGTTAGCAGATAACCAAGATTCCAGAAGAACCTCCTCGTGGTGCACCCTGGAAGCAGAAATTATTCTCGTGCTGATTCTGGCAAAAATTTTAGGGATCGTGTCCGTGAATGTGGAGGTAACAGATGGAAAGAGATTTGACTGCATAAGAGAGAGACATCGCTGACACCACCATTGCCAACACATGAAGAGTACCTGTCGACACACAGTGACGCTTATCAGTCCAGTCCGAGCATTGGAGGGGCGACCAATGAGAAAGGCACGAAAAGGTAGATGCATGGCGAGAGACGAAAAGGCAACATACTGAGTACAATGAAAGGGAGGCAAGGCGTCAGATGGCAGCGCCAACTGCAAATAGAGAGAGAAAAACGTCACATTGAAATCGGAACTACAAGCTCTGTTGGCTCGAGACAAGCTTCTAGTTATCGGTGCTCCTTACGGGCAGAGACCCATACCCAATCGTGGGCGCACGGCAAAGAAAGAAGAGATTTCCTATACTGGAAACATGCTCGCAAAGAGAAAAGGTTCCGAACCGGATGGGTTCAGGCACAAATAGGACAACGAAGGTAGAACTTGCCCAACTCTACTGTCGAGCTTACCTATACAGGAAGCATGTTTGCAGAGAGAAAGGGTTCAGTACCCGATGGGCAAGGAACAAATGGGACAAGGTCGTTCAGCTCGAGAACACGTCTTGCTCCCAAACGTGTGGTGAGACTCGGACTTGGGCTATATCGGTGCACGACACCTCGGCTAAGAAGGGGGAAGAGCCCGGGTCCAACTCTTCTGCCGAGTTCTTCCTTCAGCAAAACCAGGTTCGGGGAGGAGAAAAGGTTCAGTACCCGATGGGCACAGGAACAGAACGTCTAATTACACGGGGCAAGTTCACTGAAGGTTGAACAACTCATGCGAGATAGACGTGAACGACAATCGTCTCGGCGAAGAGTCATTATACACCCGCACGCCTGGTGACAGATAGGCAGTCTGTCACTGGCTAGGGAAGCCTACTACCCGAATTAAAGGCATGACGAAAACGGATGTGCTGGGCTTCATATGTCCCGGTCACAGTGAACCAACCGAGGTGCAAATAACACTGTGGAACTAGCAGTACAACGTACTTCACGCTCCCCGGCGGTGAAATTGTGTATTACGATTAACTCGATGTGGTTATAAGAGAGCTAACGCAGAAGAAGAAGAAGTAGCGTATGCAATCATGTTAAGAAAGCTCAGAAACCTCCCCATTGCACACAGGAAGCAAGATCTAATGGCTCGTAATTCATGGGGTTCTCAAGCAAACAAACAAACAAAGAAACAAACAAACAACAATATTATTAACTATTATTTATCCATGTTTATCATCAAACTCCTGCTTGTTAACATCATGCAGTCCGTAGAACGCAAAGCCGTGTCTGTACATTTGCTACATCTTCGTTATTTGATAGATTCGACTTTAGCATGGTTTTTGGAACACCTTGAGCTATGAGATGTGGCAGTCAACTCCACCTTATTAGTCGCCTCTACGACACGTATATTAGATCAAAATGGTGCTATATATATATATATATGGTTACCCACATTGTTACTTTGTTCATAGTTCTATTTCATTTTCAAACTCCCGCAGATTTGCAGGATGTAATCCAAAGAATGGAGTGCGTTGTTGGATGGCTATATCTTGAATGCGATATCTTCGCCTTTCGGCCTAACATATCAGACTTTAACACTCCTTTTGGGTCACGTATCACACTCTATTAGATGGAACAGAAAACCCCAACACCTGGGCCGCAAATGTGATGATCTTAAAGAGGGTATTTTAACGACCTTTTCTGTGTACAATCACTAAGGGAGATGTTTTTACACCCCAACTTTCCTCCCTTTTCTACGAACCCCTAAAACTTGTTAGCAGGCAATGGTGTTATTCATTACTCTCCATTTAGGCTCCGAGAACACACGTGTGTCATAGTAATAAATATTATGTTAAATTTGTCCAAACTAATCTAAATATCCCCTAACACATTAATTTTTTTAATTTATCCGGCTATTGTGTGTTTGTGTGTGTGTGTGTGTATATATATATATATATATATATATATATATATATATATATATATATATATATATATATATATATATATATATATATATATATATATATATATATATATATATTATATATATATAAAATTATGATCATTGTAAATTCCCACAAACAAGAAACGGAAAACACAATCAGAAGATAGAAGGGGAATTTAATTTGGATCTGTGTGCATCTGTGGCCATAATTATCGCGTTAACATAAACTTGCTCAACTAGTTAACTTTCATGTTGGTGTCCAGTGCACAATACGAGAGCCAGTTCTCTCGTACTGTATGACATACTAGCGATATTACTACAGACGATCTCCGAACAATGGAAGTGGTAAAATACCGAACGCATTAGTTACTTCGCCTAAGTCGGATGTGTTGGGTCATTGCCCCATAAACCCCCCACCCTCCCAAAAAAAACCCCGCGACAAACCGCATTTTCTTTCCCTGGATTACACCCTACTTGAAATCTAATCGAAACCATTGTCCTACTGCAAGAGAGATCCAGTGGGAGTTCGAGAACGACACAAAATAAAATTATGGGTCCATCAACAGTTCGTGAACTAATGTTGAGATATTCCTGTGTCAGAAAAAGGTTGGGGCACAAATAACCATTGGCAGTAAATGCAATAATGATAACCAGAGGTTATAAACATAATAAATAACACACTAGGATTTCATAGAAATGTTCATTCTATTGCTGTTGGCAGTGGAAACAATAACGTCATAGTGCCCGCACTTCACGATAATGGTCGAGTATAAACGGAGAACGTCAAGTCAAGAAAACATGGAATACTAGACTAATTTGTCTATTTTCTAAAGTGGTTGAAAATTTCAGTTTCTCATTCTGTTGTCACTCCATTCTTAAAGTTAAAAATAACATGGTCACAATCACGGTAAAGGAGGGGCTGCATTATGGTATTCTGTTTCCATAAGGCACCGCCAGTCGACAATACTGAAATTGAAAGCAGGCCCAATTAAAACATAGATAACATTCCTGCTATATATAGTTTTATATATAACGTTCAATACAGATGTCATTTAGCAATGAAAGAACGGAATTATTTTCTCACTGTATCTCAACGTAGAAGCTCACCGGCAATGAGTTGGATCTAAACAACTACTGTAGTACTGTGATTTCATCTTTACCGTAGCAGTTATATAAAAATGCTCTAGCCTTGCCATCTAGAGTCAAGTTGTCAGACGAGACTGATAACAAATACACACACACTACTCTAAATAAGTTATCGTCGGATATATGAATAAAATCTACGTGGTTTTATTAACTAACTTGTGAATTAAATAATACAAGTATTGTGAACTATTTAAAGATAACCACAAAATTCGGTGCAATCACATGACAAACTGTGGGATCTTAGATGATGAGTTGATGAGGTTTTATTTACTGTTGAAGTTCGAGATGTTGATAACTTATAGCGGTTCCAGATAAAGCTAACCAAAAAAAAAGAAGTTCAGATTTACAAGTGAAATATAGACAACTTCTATTACTTTCACTAGGGGGCATGTCTTTAAAAAAAAAAGATTAAGATTGTTTTAATGAAATCATGCATTGACTAGAAAAAGTAGCAGAACTTTTGGTGTAGCTGTTACGTCAAATTAGTGTCAGAAAATTAATGCTGATAGGTGGAAGATTGCTTCAAGATAATCGCGTCCGTTCTAGACGCGTTCGTAGAATTGTACCAGTTCTGCTATATGCATTGTAATCGACAATGTCACCAATAAGATTAAGTTTTGTAGCAATGTCGCTTGTGTGTAGTGTCAATTTAGGCATGCTACAGGTAAGAAACTACATATATTTGTTTATGTATGTTAGAAACATTAAATGAGGGTTGCAGGGAACCGAAAGAAAAATTACGAATAGTAGCAATACCGCGTGCATGAATGTTTTAAGAGACAAAGAGAAAATATGATAACGATAGTGACTACTCCACCAATGATGTGATGAAGTTTGATGAAGACCCACGAATCAATATCTTCTGATTGCATGAGAGATTGCATGAAAATGGAGGCAAAGTCTCATGTGGATTAGAGGACTGTACAGCTCGTGGCATTATACACTACAGCTTCATTTGAGTAAAACTGTCATCTAGGACTTGGTAAAATAAAAACTTGACAGTTTCCAATACAAAAGAATACCAGATAAACACAGATCTAGAGCTAAAGTAAAACTTCACTGCCTCGCATAAGGAACAAGAGAGAAATACTCGGGGGCTTTCTGGGTTCGCTCACCATCATCATTGCCACTACCACCACAATCACCACCACCAACGTGTTGTTCGTCCGTCGTAATCGACGATGACCAAAAACTCAACCATAATAATAATAACAACAATAAGTAATAAAGAATATTAACGTTAATAGTGCGTTTTTAAATGACTAAGAAGTCCAGTGCGAGCACAAAAAGTTCTACAAAATTGACAACTGTAGAGGGTGTCTATGGGACGTTGACATGTATTTTCTTTTCTACTTGCCCGCTTCTGCCTTGCAGTATCTTGCCTGGTCTCTTACACCGCTAGTGCTCCAATTCTAAGGCTGTAACGTTATGCTGTTCTATCCTGAGCGTGACTCTCCCAAGAGCATATGTCAATTTTAAGATGTTTCAGTGAGGACTTGAGTGTGTCTTTAAAGTGATTTTTCTGTCCACCAGCTTTTCAAATTCCTGTCTTCAGTGCTCCACAATATATTTATTTTCACTATCATATTCATCATGATCGCCATCATGATATCATCATCATCAATATCATCATGATTCCCACCACTTTCATCATGATCACCATCATCATAATGATCATCATCCACATCATCACCGTTGTAATAATGGTCACCATCATCATTATCACTATCACCATGATCACCATCACCACTACCATCATCATCATGATCACTGTCATCACTACCATCATCATCATGATCACCATCACCACTACCATCATCATAATGGTCACCATCATCACCGTTATCATCATGATCAGCATCACCATCACCACGATCACAATTATCAGCATCATGATCACCATCATCTTCATCATCATTACCACTAAAACTAACATCCCAATCATCGTTATTATCATTCATTATCCTCATCATTACCACGATCACTAACACAACAATCATTATTGTCACCATCATCTTTCACTTTCTATGGAAATGGTAGCACATGTCCATCTCTCTCCGTAATCGTCTCCCAACTCTACACCATTAATATTCTGTGCTCCCCTTTTAATCTAAAGTTACGTGTTGTCAATCCATCTAATAAACAAGCGACATACAGACAGCATTAACCCTTCTCTTAGACTAGATTTACAATTAAATTTCCACTTAGAAATCACAACATTTATTATTTCTGATATTTTTGTGTGCATCAAGTTTATGAAACGCTTCTTTTGGAAATGTCCACAATAATGGCTCAAATTAATGATAGTCCGATGTTGTCTGTGATCGACATTGTTTATTTGTATAGCTCTACCAGCCCACACAAACTTCAATCATGCGAACATCTGCTATAACAGGGCTGTAGATGTGAAGTAATGGTAACCAACAACGATAAACCAACCATGCAACAGAAAGCCTTTGTAGATGACATGCCTTTATATTGAGGTTATCTTCTTATAGATAGAAGCTTCATGGCACGTCATCTATACAATCCCGTAGTCGCAACCTTCGATAACAGTTACCATGTTGTTCCGATAGGCCGACGTTGTGCTTGAACACAGTTACGGGCACGGCGTGGGTAGGATGAACAACAAAGAAACCTGTCGCAAGGGCCAGAGTTGTGCCCTGATATCGACGTCATTTCGGCGGCATTGGACTCGAAACACCATTGAGTCGAATGGCTGCTGGAACAGAGAGCGGAGCACTTATGGGAATGCCCCACGTGCTGTGAGGCCAGTTTTCTAATCACGAATCAAGAAGTAATGGTAGGAAACTGAGCGGTTCCATCCCCTCCTCCACGTAGGGAAAAAAATAACATTACATTTACTACGCATGGAATGCAGAAACGTAAAGAAGCAGCTTGCGACGTCCCCCTCCGACATATTGTACCACTACATAAACATATACTGTCATTAGAGATGTATCATAGTCTTTCAAGAACGACGTCATCTTTATCGATAATCTAACTTATAAACTATTCTGGGCAGGATTGCCATATCACAAATTTAATCTTTTGGCAATGTCACTGACCTTAGAAGTCATGTTTCTATCATTTTTTGTATTTCTAGCCAATCTGAAAATGCATCCATTTTACAAACTTGAGTTTTTAAATTGATGAAGATATGAAAAGTCTAGTACTCACCAGCAAGTTTTGCTGTTTTTAGTTGAATTGTTTCTTGTATAAATGCTACTTAAAAGCAAATAAAAATTTAAAAGAAAAAACCCCACTCAGAAACACGATGCTGCTGAATGAAATTATTAGAATTAGATATTTGAACTGTATTTCACTGAATTAAAACAAGGTTTTTAAAGTTTTCAGTAGTTATTGCATAGAGTTTAGGAATTTAGATTCCTCGTGGTTATTTTTTGTCTAAAATTTTGACATAAACATTTCTGACTATCTGGTAACCCTCATTGTGGTCTAGTTCACATATTGCAGACAAGGACATGTTTAAGCTTTCAGAAATATATTGTTAGCAAAAACAACAACAACAACAAAAAACAAACAAAAAAAACACACCATCCGAAGAAAGCTAAGAACAGTCCCTTCCCTATTACAAAATTGTATCTATTGCATGGTCTAACATCTTCTGCACTCATAGACCTTTATGCTTGAACATAATGAATTTTACAGCAGGGATTGAAATCTCACAAAGGGAACGCATTGCTCTAGGCGGACCCAGGGTTAGCAGATTACCAAGACCCCAAATGTACCTCACGCGGTGCACCCTGGAAACAGAAATACAGCAGCTCGAGCTAGTTCTGGCCAAATCATTTGGGGATCGTGTCCGAGAATGTGGAGGTAGCAGATGGAAAGAGATTTGACAGCATAAGAGACAGACAACATCTCCGACACCATTTGCATCACCACATACAGTGACACTGTCGACATACAGTGACGCTGAACATTGGAGTGGCGGCCAATGTAAAAGGTACGTGGAGATTGATGGCATGTCGAGAGTCTAATAGATGTCATACTGAGTACAATGACAAAATGAAAGGCAGAACAGCGCCAGAAGGCAGCGCGAACTGCAAATGAAAAGTGAAAAGTTCCTAGGAAAGGGTAACTATAAGCTATGTTAGCTCGAGTCGAGCTTCTAGTTACCTGTGATCATTATAGGCAGAGACCAAGACCCACTCGTGGGCACTCAGAAAAGCAAGAAGACCTAAACCAACTCTAATGTCGAGCCTTCCTATACCGGAAATATGCTCGCGAAGAGAAAGGGTTCCGAACCCGATGGGCTTAGACTAGAAAGGAACAAAGATGGCAGCCCTGGTCCAACCCTACTGTCAATATTTCCTATACCGGAAATACACTTGCAGAGAGAAAGGGTTCAGTACCTGATGGGCTCAGGCGCTATTGGGACAAGGTCGCTCAGCTCGAGAACGCCTTGCTCTCAAACGCGTGGTGTGAGACTCAAACTTGTGCGAGGGGTTCACGATGTCTATGAATGACAACTCGGGTAGAAGGGCGAACGAGCCAGGGTCTAACTCTTCTGGCGAGTTCTTCCTCATACGGAACCAGGCTCACGGATGAGAAACGGTTCAGTACCCGATGGACACATGCAGAGTTTGTCCAATTGCACGAGATGGATTCATGGACGGTGGAGCACCTCGTGCCAGATAGACGCGCTCGACAGGCGTCTTGGCGAAGAGGTACTACACACCAGCGTGCCCAGCGACAGATACACAGGCTGTCACGGACTAGGGACCAAACCCGAAATAAAGGAATGACGAAAACGGATGTGCTGGACCTCGGACGTCCTGACCACAAGTGGTCAACCGGGGTGCAAATAATCACAGTTCTACTGTGGAACTTGCAGCACAACGTACTTCACACTCCCCGGCGGAAATCACAAGAAATATTCGTTGTGGTTATTTGAGAGCGAACGCTGAAGAAGAAGAAATCTCACAAAATGTTATCTGCCTTGGCAGCGAGGTGTTAATTTTTAAATACTTTAAATAGATTTATAAACACAAGTGTGTCAGGTGCCTGTGCCGATAATTGTACTCTTGTATTTTTGTAATTGGAAGTGTCACGTGTTATTAGTGCGAGTCACAAGTGCGAGTCAGCCCCTCACAAGACAATAATAAATAATAGTGGTCCAATTTTGAGAATATAGTAGTCATCAGAAACACGGTATAAAATAGGACAGGAAAAGCAACTTTTCACAAAATGAAAAGTACCCTTTGTAATTGATTGTTAAAGAACAAAAATATAAAAACAGACACTAAAGTTGCATTATACACGACTATTATTATCCCATCCCTGTGCTGTAAAAACTGTCAAATACTGCATTTTCCCCGTTAAGGAGTTGCAGGGAGGGGATTAAATAGCTGTGAGATAAAGGCCGCATGGTCTTGCTGTCGCCACGTCATGTACAGAGTGAGTTTATTTAAATTTACCCTCCGACAGAAAAAAAATCCAGTCCTTACCGTGGATCGAACTCTAGACCTCACTAGTATGAGACCAATCCATGTGCCAAATCTGAACAATGACAGCACAAACAAAAGAAAAATAGTGACAGCAGAAATGACTTGTCTACGAAGAATACTCGGAGTGTCATTAAGAGAGAGAATTAGAAACTATAACACCAGACAGATAACCAAAACAATACCAGTTTTGGAACACATCAAAAGACAACAGATCAAGTGGTTTTCACACGTTTCCAGAATACCAACAGACAGCATGCCACCGATGGCCATGACAAATAGACATAACGGCTATAAAGCCAGAGGCATACCATGTAAAAGATGGACCATAGAAATCAAATAAGCCGCAGAAACAAGCTTACAAACAGCACACAGGAAGGCCATCTCCAGAGAACTCTTCTACCCCTGACGCCGCAAGGCAAACAAGGGCCACAGAGTATAGATAGATAGCAACATATTTTTGTCAACATATGTAAGGAAAGTTTAGCTTTTGAATTCACCTGAAAGTTTGCATGCATTGACTTTGGTTTTTTTCTGTCCACCGGCCAATCGTTTTTTTCTAAATAAGCTAGCCATAGATCAGCAGTTTTGGGATGCGTTTGTCAGGCATGGAACATGTCTGGTAGATGTCGGAAAAGTTTGACAGCGGTTGACAAGGGAGAGGGAGGTGGGGTTTGACAAAAGTTGACGTCAACAATGCGTTTTTTTTCTATATCTGAACTAAATTGTGTGAATGTGAATGTATTTTTCGAAAAATCAGCAAAATTCAAGTTGTTTCGCAGTTTTTTCTGCAAAATTTTGTCTAAAGGGAGGTGGGGTGTGTGAGGAAATTTATGTGAGACATAATTGCTCATTTTGGGAAGGGGGGGGGTGTAGTCCATAAATTGACAAGGGAGGAGGTAGTTTATGGAAAGCCCCTATTATACATCGAATATAGAATTATATTCTCAAGAATATTAAAAATATTTGTTCTGAAACTGCAATACCTGGTTTCCGGTTACAAGAATATTTCAAAATGTCATTTTATTTCTTTTACAAGGTCAGCGTGGATTTGGATTGCATGCAAGGTAAGCCATATTTCACACTTCTTTAACTTGTCCATTCACTTTGTTTCATGATTTGATTATATGAATCTGAATAAATTACTTCCGCCGAAGAGGGATGTGTCGGTCCATTGTCGCAAATAAAACGGCGACACAACGCATTTCCATTCTCTGGACTACATCCTGCTGGAGATCTAGTAGTACTGCTACAGGAGAGATCCAGCAGGAGTTTGAGAATGAACGCCGAAGAAAAAGAATAAATTACTGTTGTGTTGGGTGGGATGCTGAGTTATTTACTTTACTGGTCTCTTGCAATTCCAGGGGCTAACATAAACCCTAAAGGCACTTCGATTGTCCTGCAACATTTTAAAGCTGGAAAGTACTCTCTTTGAATAGAAATGTAAGGAAATAAGCCTTTGTTAATGACGCACTTATTTCATCTCTACGAGTGCCATATTTATAAAAGATTAGCAGTACTTGATGTATAGCATGTTTCACTAGCTTTATCAAACTTCAACATCTGGTATATCAGTAAATATATACCGCATATAATTCAAATTTTGTGTGATTATTTGAAATGATATAGACCAAATGAACTAAATTTTTGATTAAAATGCAGCCATTGGTTTCAAATTGTGTTTATTTGCGATATATATCAAATGTCTACTTCTCAACAGAAATCCCACACACATATTTAAAGATGTTTACAGTCAATTATAAAACTCACTTCCACATGATTAGTTTATCATAAATTTGGCATGATTTAAGTATGAAATTGCACCATTTTATACCCCTAAACACAAAACAAGCGATGTTTAAGGATGTATTCGGTGTAATGTCCGAAGTGGTACAATGTCTTTTCTCGATACACAATAATTAGTATGCCGACAAATGTCAAAGGATTTCATTAGTTTTTAAGTCTGGACATGATTTTTTCTTAAACCATGTTCGAGAACCATGACATGATGCAGCACAAAAAGAAAGCATATATTTATTGAGTGTAACAAAATATAACATCATATGCCAAAAAATATGCACTAATACGGCTAATCAGATAATTACATCCACCGAAGACGGATGTGTCGGGCCATTGTCACAAATAAAACGGCGACACAACGCATTTCCATTTTCTGGACTACATCCTGCTGGAAATCCAGTAACACCATTGTCCTGCTACAAGGGAGATCCAGTGGGAGTTTGAGAATGAACGATGAAGAAGAAGAAGATAATTATATTTGTTTGAGGGCAAAGCTAATAAAACGTGATATAGTTAAGTACTCCAAGCATTTATACGGCAGTCATTCTTATCGTAATGGAGCATACCACATAAAATATTCAGAATTGGACCTTAACCGTAATGGAGCATACCACATAAAATATCCTGGAGAATCGGACCTTAACCGTAATGGAGCATACCACATACAATATCCTGGAGAATTGGACCTTAACCGTATTCAAAGTATAGCCTGCCTTTTTTTCACATTTGTTGTTTTATAAAATACACCTAACATTCTGGTCAAACAACATGACTAATCAGGTGTTGCAAAGTAAGGGAAATCAGAATGAAATGTAGACTATTATGACAATAAGATGATGAAATTGGATTGGGCAGGTCATCAGCCAATTTCCCAGGGTATCCTTTGTGGTTTACTCCATTACGATGAGAAATAAAATAATGTAAATGCTTCGAGTACTTAACTACATCAAATATTGTTAGTCTTTTACAAATATGACATTCGTGGTGAGGGAGAATGTGCGTTGTTAGCAACAGGCTTATTTCCTGTGACAATAATATGATGAAATTAGATTGGCTAGGTCATCAAAAGAGATCAGGTAACATTGCAGTAGTTGCTTCCACAGACCCTGAACGGGAAGATGGATGCCAATGATTACCCGAGGAGGAAAAGCCAGAGATAAATGTTCCATAACACAACTATGATATTTGTGGTGAATATAGAGTTGCACTCCAAGTTGTCGTTGATTAAAGACTCACATTGGGAGTCAAAATGACCATTGAGGACTTTAATTTTCCAGAAAATTGTATCCTTCTTCTTCCGCGTTTGCTCTTAAACTCCTGCAGATTAACAATATATACTGAAGAACGAAATACTAACAGTCACAGTTTACAACTTCTCTACAATATCTACACCTTTCAGCCCGACACATCCGATTTCAATATGATTTTTAGAAGCTTTGATCATTCCGTATAACGGACAACCAACTCTGCCTACAAAACATTTAAAGCCTCCTCTTACATGCTAGATCATAGTGTCGAAATTATGTGCTCCACTTTAATGCTCCGGAAACACACTAGTGGATTCTGTATCGATATTTCGTGTAGTTTTTTTTTTGTTATTTGGAAACTTTACACATAACAGTCGCTAGATAATTTTGTAAGTAACTGATATTTTGAATTATACATTTTTTGGGACATATCCCGCTATTTAGGAATGAATGCTCTATCCACTTAAAAAAAATTTATATAGAAGAAAGGTGACATACAAAAGGTTATCTAATAAAAACATAACATTATAAAGAAACAAGAAATTAGCAAAATAACTGTACTTACCAAATTAATGAAGTATATCCTCAACATCGGCGATGTACAGAAAACCATTCATATCACTGCATATATATATATATATATATATATATATATATATATATATATATATATATATATATATATATATATATATATATATATATATATATATATATATATATATATATATATATATATATATATATATATATATATATATATATATATATATATATATATATAGCCTATATATAAATGTTTCAATCAATAATCAATAAAACCCATAACCCTTCAGGGTCGTATGGGTACCACATTGGAAGCTTCAGCACACAGAGTCCTCCAGCGAATTCTATCCTCAGCGATGCGGATGAGTGTGGAAATATCTAGCCCTGTCCATTCCTTGATGTTGTCTGTCCATGTCTTTATTTGTCCTCCTCTGCTTCTTCCACCCTCGACAGTTCTCTGCAGTATTGTTTTTGACAAGGAACCGTGCCTGCATACATGTCCGAACCATGCTAGTTTTCGTCGTTTCACTATTGAAATCAATGGCTCCTGGACACCTGCACACATCTCTACTTTATTTCTTACGTACACATTGGTCTTATGTTCCCTATAGGAAATTCGTAGAATTCTTCTGTAGCATTTATACTCGAAAGCCTGTAATCTTCTCTCCATGTCCGCAGTGAGTGTCCAACTCTCACAACCATACAAATAAATGTTTACAGAAAGTTTAATTTTGTTCTATGAAAATAAAAAATATTTATGATGATTATACATTGTTCATTCTTGCCTCTGACTGTTCACTTCTATATTGACTAGTATATGGAGACGCCCAGTACAGATTATTTATTTTAATTTGTATTGTACGAAAAGATATTCATGTATTTTGTTAGGCCTAATCACTCGAAAATAACTCGTTTTACACACTATATCAAGCAATGTTTAAATCATGTGTGAGACACGTAATAAAATAATGTTTCACGCGTGTTAATCTAATATTAAGTGAAAGCCACTAACAAAACAAATCGGACACTACCTTGTTTGTGTTTAATTTTGTGCAGTTTACCGGCTAAACATTTATTGAGTCATCCAAAATCCGATCTTCCATTTGTTTAGCCTGTCTTCTGGAAGTTGATTTCTGTTTCGCTGTATAAATTTTGGATCGGATGTGACATGAAAGTTTGTTATTATCTTAGCTTTCAATGTGATAAAATATTTCGGACAATTAATTCCTATTCTTACTCTCAGGCTGGACTATCATTGGTCACCACTGCTACAAATTATTCCCGAACCCGCTTCCTTGGATGTCTGCTGAACGTGTGTGTGTCAGGTAAGATCGATTTGTTTGATTGCAAAGAAGCGATGTTACATAATTAATTGTATCGAATAATACCCCAATTATAACAAGTAAGACTGCCGCTGAATACGGATATGTCGAGACATTAGCACAAATAAGACAGTAATAAATTCTTTTCAAGATGCAGATGATGCCATTGAGGCCGAGAACGTACTCATACAGAGAACGTTAGAAATGGGAGTATCTAGAGGTGAGGGAAGGAAAAGTAATTTTTTTGGAAAATCCCGAAAATCACACAATCAACACCTGACCGGGACACTGGGATGGCTGCTGGAGCGGAGGGAATGTCCCGCGTGCTGTGAAGCCAGTTTCTAATCAATAATCAAGAAGATTAGCACAAATAAAACGCAGACACGACACATCTACGTTATTTGGACTAAATTCTGATGGAAATCTAGGGACGTCTCTCACAAGCATAACAGTTTGTATCAGTAATGGCGACACCAGGTATGACCATGTTGATATTTATTTCCGCACATTTTCATTGTCACAGTTGCAGACACGCTAGCGATGATACATGCACTGCCCACAATTGCCCCTGGAAATATTCATGCCTAAGTCAAGTATTTCACTGAGTTGACTGGAGACGTATATAAACAATAGGGCCTAGCTTCATTGTTACTACGTGAATCTTGACATAAAATCGCACTACGTGTTTGTGAATTATGGCTAGATCCTTCTAGGAACAAATGCCTCGTTCTTTCGAAAATTTATCCGAGAACCATGACGTGTTTGGAATCACCAAATCAGACCAAATCTGTAGCTTTTTTTTCAGTGATTAATGCAGGAGAGTGATGAAGCAAAAAGGAGATGAAATTAGATCAAATGGTCAGTTTATTTTAGATTAGAAACTTAGCAAGAGGAGGAAAAAGTGGGTTTAGATTAGATTTGATAGGCAAACAGGCGACAACTTGCTGCGGTGCCGGGACAACAATATATTTGTAGAAATTAAAAACAGATGGATATATGTTCAGGTTTTGCCGAGTCAACAGCGTGATGATATCTAAGGACGAAGCCTAAGTGCCGGTGAGTTATGACAGCTCATGACTCAGAAACAGTGTTGATGTTATTTCCCAACAATTTGTTGATTTTTTTTTTGGCGAAATCATTACGTCTGGTAATAAGTAATATCATCTGATGGTGTCTTCGTACTTGCTAATGAATAACTAATACTACACAATCAACATCATTAGACTACAAGTACGTATATTTTTTGAGTGTTGTTCCATTGATGAACTTGCCGTGTCGCAGAGGTTGTAGGGATCAATCAATATTATTGATCTCGTAATGTTATTCTCCCACTTGTATCTCTGCCTACCTCTTGTCCCCCCCCCCCCATGTTATCATCAAGTAAGGCCTTGATAAGATGACAAGTCGTTTAATATGTCCACAATATTTGCTTGACATTTATTGCCTTTAATAACTTTCTTCATATTAAATGTTGTTAGGTGTACAAAGGGGACCTCACTGCTCTCAACGGAGTCAGGGTTAGCAGATAACCAAGATCCCCAAAAGTACCTCCTTGTGGTGCACACTGGAGACAGAAATACAGCTACTCAGGCTGTTTCTGGCTAAACTATTGGGGATCGTGTCCGTGAATGTGGAGGCAGCAGATGGAAAGAGAATTGACTGCAAAAGATACAGTCAACATCTCTGACATCACTGTGCTAACACATGCAGTGGCACTGTCGACTCACAGTTTGTCAGTACGATCCGAACATTGGAGGGGCGGCCAATGCAATTGACACGAAAAGGTAGATGCATGGTAGACGACAGACACAAAGATAATATACTGAGTATAATGTGAGGGCAGCACAACGCCAGAGGGCAGCGTTATGTGCAAATAAAAAAGGGGAAACGTTCCAAGGAAATCGGAAATACAAGCTCTCTTAGATCGAGACAAGCTTCTAGTTTCCGTGGGCTCCAATCGTGGGCTCCCGGCACAGAAATCAGCACTTGTCCAACTCTACTGTCGAGTTTTCCTATATAGGAAACATGCTTGCGTAGAGAGAGGGCCCAGTACCCAATGGGCTCAGGCATAAATGGAATAAGGTCGGTCAGCTCGAGAACACGCATTTCGCCCAAACGCGTGGTGTGACTCAGACTTGGACGAGGGGTTCAAAATGTCGGTGAACGACACCTCGGCTAAGAAGGCGAAAGAGGTCCAACTCTTCTGTGGAGTTCTTCCTAAATCGGAACCAGGCTCGTGGATGAGAAAAGGTTCAGTACCAGATGGGCAGAGGCACAATACGTCTAATTACACGAGTCAAGTTCACTGACCGCGGAACGGCTCGTATGAGATAGATGTGAACGACAATCGTCTCGGTGAAGTCTTTACACATCAGACGCTTGTTGGCAGATAGGCAGACTGTCACATGCTAGGGAAGCCCACTACCCGATTTGAAGGCATGATGAAAACGTGCGTGCTGGTCCTCGGATATCCGGGCGACAGTATGAGCCAACCGAGGTACAAATAACACCGTTTTACTGTGAAACTAGCAGCACAACATACGTCACACTCCCCAACGCAAATCACACGATTTATTTGTGGTGGTTATAAGAGAAATAACGCCGAAGAAAAAGAGGTGTTGTTAGATAAAACACACAAGTTTTGTTAGTATTAGATATTATTCGACAAAAAAAATAATCTTTCCGTACTCCATCCCTTTAGACGGAACTGTGGTGTCCCATAGACCGGCACGTGACCCCTCGATGTATGCGTGACTTCCAATTCCCACTGTTTTTTCGTAGCTCCCTGGAACATTTTATAGCTTCCTGGTCAGGAGGGTGACAATGTCCTCGTTGAGAACTACTGTTGGATATTATATCACGCGTTTTATTTCTGCTATCTTCACGTACAAGTAATGTAAAAAAAATAATTATCTTTACAGCTACGGAGGCCATCTTGCAGCACCTTTTGACTACTACGAAAACGAAGATATTGGTACATTGGTCAATAGTAATGGAGTTAACCAATTTTGGATAGGTAAGATACGTTAATTTAATTGATGCTATTTATGTGGGAAGGAGATGATATTGAATCCCTATAAACGACCCCCACTGTTTCTACTGTTCTGAGTAATAAACATGTCACGCTTCACGGTAGAAATCACACGATAATTCGTTTTAGTTACCTGAGCGCGAACGTTTCAGAAGAAGAACACAATATAAAGTCCATGTTTGAACACAATATAAAGTCCATGTTTGAACACAATATAAAGTCAATGTTTGAACACAATATAAAGTCTATGTTTGAACACAATATAAAGTCCATGTTTGAACACAATATAAAGTCTATGTTTGAACACAATATAAAGTCAATGTTTGAACACAATATAAAGTCCATGTTTGAACACAATATAGTCTATGTTTGAACACAATATAAAGTCTATGTTTAAACACAATATAAAGTCAATGTTTGAACACAATATAAAGTCAATGTTTTAACACAATATAAATTCAATGTTTGAACACAATATAAAGTCAATGTTTGAACACAATATAAAGTCTTTGAACACAATATAAAGTCTATGTTTGAACACAATATAAAGTATTTGAACGCAATATAAAGTCTATGTTTGAAAAAAATATAGTCTATATTAGACAGAGACACTTTTATTGAAAAGTAGATTTAGCATGCTTTAGTGCTACGTAAAACTGTCTTAATTTTATTTAGATATAAGATGTACACACGCACGTGGCACAGGCACGCACACACACTAAACGCAGATTCATTATCAAGTGTTCCCTTAAAATAAACTGTTAGGTTTATTTTCTTTACATTTCTCATTTGATAATAATAATCTGAAATATAATAACATTGTTCTGTCAGTCTTTCCGGAACGCTCTATAAATAGCGCATTTACGTTACGGAATTATGTGCGACATCCAATCAAAACGATTGGTATCGTGACGTTATTCATAGCAGACGACATTTTTTTAATATGCAATGTTATTGATGCGCTAACAAGTAAACTTTTTATCTGTTCGTGGTTAAAGTTACAGAAAATACATTATATTTAAAATACACATATAATCTGCTTTAAATGATGGATGAAGATGATCAAATCGTAAGAAAGCGTCAAAAAACAAAAGAGCGAAAAGCTAGATGGTTGAGTCGTCATAGTCAAGTCACTCGCTCGGATTTGTTCCGCAGAGCACGAATTATGCAGAGCATCGACATAGAATTGAAAGAGAGACGCAAAGAATTGATGAAGAAACCCTTCAATGAAGACAAACACGACTTTCTAAGGATGCTGATTTGCATCGGCGTCGAGCTAAGCTAGAATTACCGGAGCAAAGAGAAAATCGACAAGCTGTGAATGGAGAATACATGCGTCGTCGCAGACAGTATGACACTTTTAAGCAAACGCAGTGACGTCGCGCTCATTCATTCTGAGCTCATTCATTGTCATAGTTAGATAGTTAGTCGTTGGATCATCATTATTGCACTCCGGACAAGCCCATAGGTGCTTAGATCTTTCCTTGAGTGTATGCGCCATTACACGTTGATTGAAGGTCCCAGTGCGTCGTTGATTGACCATCATTCTTTCTCGCCAATGAAACCGCTCCTTTCTAGGAAAGGAAACCACATCTGCGAAACCACATATCACACCAATATCTTATTCTAGTCATGGAACAAGAGTCATCGTCATTTATACAGTCATTTGTTCGTGAGTTTTCCCGTGGGCATTCAAAATGTCTGCCCGACCCATCGCTCCATCAACAGCTGTAGTAGCAGCGTGAGCGGCCAACCTATCTGTTCTCTAATTATCCCGGATTTCCGCATATCCAGGCATAAAAATAAAAGTCACTCTACGCACACAGGAATTATTTGCTGCATCCAGCCACTGTTCCCGAACGTACCCCGCCTGAACTTTCACAATCATGCTCATGGAGTCACTGAGTATACAGGCATGCTCGCAGACAGTCTGTGAGCACACTTATTTCAAAGCTTTGGTTACTGCCAAAATCTCCATTGTCATGCTGCGTGTCGTCTGAGCGAATGTATCACTTTCCTCATTGTCATAAATGCGTTGAAGTCAAGCAATTTCAAATTAAACAGCAAATTTTGCCGAGGATCGTGTTCTTGCACATAACTGGGGAATTTTCAATATTATATGTCATATGACAAAGTCGTATATTTCGATATGTACAACCTTGTCACTCTTGATCTCTATAGCAGGTAAAATTGTACTGTCAGCTCAAGATTCTTTAATTTCTATGGCAACTTTTACAGAGTATGTCGGAGAGTTAATCAATTTCCAGATGGCTGTTTTACTCAATGCCGATGTAAGATGCAATGTTAATTGAATCTTCTACTCAGAAAGGGTGTGTTTTAAAAAAAATAATCTGCGGGTTTGCTGCAGATAAAGAAGTTGATTACCAGACATCCATGCACGAGGCTTCCGCAGAATTAACAATTGGGAGAATAACCCTCTCTCGCCCAACCTCCTCAGCAATATCTTACGGCTTTCATGGCAGTGTTTTGTGTTATTTTTGCTATATTTGTTGGCTAGCTGTCGTAATAAAGGCAATTATACCATATCAGTCACCACGACGTATACAAGGTGGTTTTTTCTTTTTCAGTTTCGAAAGATAAGCATATACCGTCCTTAACACAATTTTAACATACTCGGACGTAATAACTGACGTAACACTTACATTGATTATAGAACATTTATTTTCATTGAACACTCGAGAAACAGTAAAAAAAATATACTCAGACAATAAAAAGGTCGTGATACCATCTGAAGCAGGTTTCACTGTGCACTGCCAAGGTCTGAAATAAAAACATATAAAAACTGTAACCTGATAAATCTGCCATGAATGTCAGTAAAGTCAACTAAGGAGATCGGGTTAGCTATTCAATTTCGTAGAGAATCAAGGTAATCAAAAATTATATTATGAAGTCGGATATGTTGGACCAGTAGCAAAACTGAAAATCACGATACAGCGCATTCCGTTCTCAAGGCTAGGCTACATGTCATTAATCTGCATACTTTTGAAAATGAACACAGAAGAAGCTACACGTAAGTGATTTTCTTTTTGTGTGTGTTCTGGTTAGATTCTCTTCCTCGCAAGTTTATTTCTGTTTACGTATGGAATGTAAACATACAAACTTATTCCTAGACACAACATTGTAAAGGAGACTATTCTACAATATGAAAAACCTTTTGAAGAAGTGTGATAGAAATTCAGAGCTTTTTTTACGGGATCTGAAAACTTAATGTTGCAGTTGTGCCTGTGCTGGTGTTTGCTATTGTTTTTTTTTAAAAAGGTAATTCCATATGTTGTATATTCACCTAGGTATAGCATCTGTATAACAGATTACCTGGGTTTAGGGATGGGGCTAAGAGAGTGTGAACCAAGTAGATGTTACAAAGCCGTAATTATTATTCAGATTTTTTTACTGCGTCAGAAATAAATGCATTCAATTATATCCTCTTTCGTCACGATGTTGCATTATTCTATTCTTTTCATAAATAAATGCTTTTGGTAAAGATGAATACATGTTTAGGGATGTGAAGAGAATGTTTAAAATGAATTTACAACAATAACTTGGCATTTATGAGAATTTATTACTAAAGCTCTTTACTAGAAACCGGTTTTAAGAACTACCAAATCGTTTTGTGGGCACATAGATTATAAAGTAGGGATGGGTGAGTAGGGATGGGCGAGTTGGGATGGACAAAATATGGCCCTCAGGTCAAATCCATATTTGGAATAAATAATGCTTACTCCAAATTAGTATGGGGATGAGGGCTATGTAGTGGCTCATAGTCTTACAAAACATAAAATCACGAGCAATCGTTGGCAAACTGTAAACTGTTACAAAGTGTATGTTTTGGACTAAATCATAAAAGCTGGTAGGAGTTTGAGAACTAGTGCCGAAAGTGAAATAAAAATTATAGAGCCACATTCGTATGCACAAGAAACGAAACAAAAAAAATAGTAGACCTCAAAATTCAAAATGAATGCTGTGAGGAATGGAGGTGCAGGTGTATATATAGAATATCCACACAAGCCTAGAGATACAATCAGAACACCGACAGGAAAATTCTGCAATAATTATGATGCAGAAATCCAGGCAATTAGTGTGGCAGCTAAAAAATTGCTGAACTCCAACTCTGGCCTACAGCCTGTGGTATTCCTGACAGATGCAAGGTCAGTGCTTCAAGCTCTCCAGTCTGGAAAACTAACAGACTTAAAAAAACTACTTAGCGAATTGTCTTACCAGTATAGGGTTACCATGCAGTGGATACCCTCTCACTGTGGAATACCAGGAAATGAAAAAGCAGACCAACTGGCTAAGGAAGGTGCTGCCGAAGACCAACCAGATATACCAATCACCTACCATCAGAAAAAACAGATGATAAAGTCAATAAGAAAGCCACAAACACCAACACAAGATGACTATCACATTATGAACAGATCAGAACAAGTTATAATTCTACGTCTCAGAACAGGACACAACCGACTCCGCAGTCACATGTATACAAAGTTCAAGATTGGCAACACGGCCATGTGTACATGTGGACAGGCAGCACAGAGTGCCAAACATATACTTCAAGAGTGTTCTGAGCATGAAACGCTGAGGCAGACATATTGGCCAGAGGAAACAACACTGGAATCAAAACTCTATGGGACACTGTATGAACTACAAAAGACAGTGAGTTTTATTAAGGAGACAGAATTACAGATATAGACATGTTTCAAGTGAACGAAAGAAGAAGAAGAAGAAAATTCAAAATAACGAGAGTGAGCGTATATGGCTATGTCGATTGGACTCAAGAGAGCGGCCAACACGTCGTGCATGTTTGACCGAGATTAGTTTTGAGGTTGGTGACCAGCGTATAAGTATGGGAACCAGTACTCATGTACGGCTATGGAACTAGAGATACGGTTACAGACATACACTGTTCAGTAGTAAAAACGCGTAATGCATTAACTACCACCGTCGAAGTCGGATGTGTTGGGTCGCGATGCAAATAGAATCGAAACACAGCGCATTATGGTTCAAAATGGTTCACAAGTCGTAGAGGATTGACTTCACTGTACTCGGTTTCTTATATGCACTTATCACTCTCAACGAAGCAACACGCCGCCTGCCGAGAGTACCACCCACAGCACATAACTCCATAGCTTCAAGCGATAATCCACAGAAATCTCTGAAAAATCTACCTTGTAAATAAGACGACACGAGTCAGATTTGAACCCATGACCTCTTGAATACAAGGGGAACAGCTTAACCACTATTATAAGGAGATCTGTTTCCTTTATTATACCATTTTAAATTGCCCATGATAAAATATGTTTACTGGATATTTCAAGTGTATCGGGTTCAGGTATAAAACAATGTATAAAAACAATCAGAATAAATGATATATTAATTTTTTTGGAAGTTTATTTGGCCAAAAACTGAATGGATAAGTAAATGAAAGTGATATCAATAATGAATAGTTCATTTTAGAAATCTAACTAAAGTGATATCAATAATGAATAGTTCATTTTATAAATCTAACTAACGTGATATCAATAATGAATAGTTCATTTTAGAAAACTAACTAAAGTGAAATTGAATAAGAAAAATAACTACTTATATACATGTATTGTCATTTCCACGTGCCATTAAGCATATCAGGAGAGGGAGGGGAGCTGAAAGACTTGCCTGTCTTTGGTAATTTGAGTAGCATTGGCCATGGCCAGTCCGGGTTTTCTTTAAGGTTCCTTTGACTGTCTCTACCCGTCCAGCTCTTGGTCTTCTGCTGTTGCATGCAGGAAGGGCTGGTTTTATTGGTGTCATTCTCATGAAGTAGAAAAAAAACAATCTAGTTTTCTGTCTCTCGATGTAGTTTTGCCGTGGGAAGGTCTTTATTTCTTTCCTGATATCTTCATCTGTTTCTTCTAGTGACATTTATAGCTTTCCTCAAATATCTCATTTCCTAGACTGTGATCTTTTTCTTTAGTGTTTTTTTTCAACTTTCTAATATCTTGAGATCAAAGTCAATCAGCACACGCACGAAAACGCGCTTATTTAATTCCTGCGTTATTCCGGTGCTATTTATGGATGTGAGTGCTGGAAAAACTCTTTATCTTCAGAAAAGAAAGGACCGAGTTTCGAGAACAAATGTCTTCGTAGGATAACTAACACATTTTGGAGTGAATTCAAATCGAATGATAAAATCAGAGAAGAGACACATCAAAATTTCATCACAGATGTTATCAGAAAACGCTGTTTGTCCTACATCGGGCATGTCCTACGCGCAGACATCAACAGAATACACCACCAAGTTCTTGAATGGATACCTCAGGCAAAAGAGCAAGGGGTAGACCAAAAGAAACACTCAGAAGAACAATACTTAGAGAAAGTAAAACAATCAATATCCATTATATTCAAGAACGGCACAGAATAGCTTTGAATAGACATAATTGGATTATATATATATATATATATATATATATATATATATATATATATATATATATATATATATATATATAAACCAATAAGCCACCAGGGTCTTAGGGGTAACACATTGGATTCATCAAACGCAGAGTCCTCAATCGATCTCTATCTTCAACGATGAGGGCGAGTGAGGAAAACTCTTTACTTGTCTAATATTTGATGTTATCTGTCCATACTTTTCTTTGACCTACTATGCTTCTTCCACCTTTGACTGTTCCTGTAGTATCGTTTCTGACAAGGAATAATGTAGGCATACATGTCCAACTCATGTGTTTTCATAGATTAACTATTGAAATTAATTATATGTAGAATATTTCAGTGGGTGAAAGGTTTAACTGGTGGCGCCCATCTTCTCTCCAGTTATATAGTGCCCTATATTTATCAAATATGTAGACCGTATATATAAAGGCGATTGAGGCGTTTAATTTGCCAACCCCCTAAAAAAGAAAAACAGCATGACGTTTTATACTAAGAGGCAAGGAAAAAAAGAACCCCCTCCACTTTTACACAACTTTAACGGGCTTTCTAAATAAAATCAGTTTATTAACAATCTTGAAAAAAATTAAATAAATAGCCATTTTCCCTTAAATGTTTTTATGTAACTACTTCCACCTTGTACCAAAGTTACATCTGCGGTTTTGTCCCGTGTATAGAATACAAACTGCTATTACTAACACTGTAAAAATAACATTCTTAGATTTCCAAGCAGTGGTGACACCATATCAGTCAAGGCACACCCGTAGTTGTGGAGGGAGTATTAGGTCTGTTGATTATACTCTTTGCACAACGGACACGCCCATAGGTGCTCAGATCTCCGCTTCAATAAATCTCTCAAGCTATAACGACTGATGGTTCCGGTTCTATGTTGGTTCACTGCTCTGTTTTGAAGTCTTTGTCTCTACGGACCATACCCATCCTCACTCCTAATTCCCGCAATTTTCGATATTGGCTCGTGCTCATTCATTTCAAAATCCTCTGATCGTGAGGACTCACGAAGAGCAATGAGTATGTCTGCTTGGTTCATAGGCTGACCATCTGTTGGTCAACCCTGTGGAGGAGGTTTGGAGTTCAAACATTATAGGAATTCAGAACATGACTTTTATCACTAGGAATTTAGCTACTTGGTGGGTAATTCCCCTCCTCCTCCCCCCATTGATATTCCATTAAAACGTCACCACAAATATTTTGAGAATGAGGGAATTATACACGAATATAAGCGGATGACTGTTTATATAGGGCGTTGAATCAAGGTCATTCTACAGTCGATAGTTGCGATATCAATTGGTATGGTATCCGAACCGAGGGACATAAACCCTGATGAAGGAGGTAGGGAGATTTTATATGACACGATAAATTATGAATGACTGGATATAACTGTTTGTATTTTACTTTCTAGGTTTTGACCGCATTAACGTTCCTCCTAATGATAACCGCATACTGCAGTTTAATGATGGAATAGAGACTATGATGTGGGTAGGATATTGGTCAATCTACCAACCAAAGTTCTCCAACGGCGACTGTGTATATGTCACAAAGAATAAGAAACAGCTCCACAAGTGGAGTTTAGGCTCGTGCGAAATGAATACTGCCTTTTTGTGCGAAAGACCAGTTTGTGCTCAAGGTGAGAGTATATCTATCATTCAATTAAAAAATATTAAAATATAATAAAAGTTAGGCCAAATAGAAACTGTACACCGCAAAATTTTCAAGCTCTCTTAATATAGAAGATTTACTGAAGCCTAAGTAATTTAAACATCCGGCTCATCCGGGTGTTAGATTCTTCTGTCTGCTAAAGATATAAATTGTAAATTGTTACTTTCGATGGTCATACAATATATGATACACCCAGATTTAACCAAACATGGCATTACGTACCGTAAAGACATTAATTAAAAAAACATATAGGGGCATATCAGGAAACAGATATCTTCAGTTGGTTGGTTGCTGATCCAGCAGCCCATGGGTTATGAATGATGACCCAGCTGGAAAGTCTGGATTTATAGTGGTCCACGTCTGGCGAATTAGTTACACAATTATCAGCTATCATAGACAAGTAGTTAGCGAACTGGCTTCCCAGCTTAGTGGTCTATGTTTGTTTCCTAGTTGAATCTCTCTATGTGACTTGTCCTTTGCAGAACGTTGCCCTCACTGCCATACTTTAACTCATGTAAGCATCACGATTCTGTGCAAGCAGCCCAGCCCATAGTTAAATAGAATTTCTTATATCGCATGTATCTTTGTGATCAGCCTGACCTCAGTAAATTTCTTTCAGAACAAATCTGGGAAAATAAGGGCAACTGATGTGCTACCATCCATCCACACAAAAAATTTGTCATATCAGATTGTCAATTGTTATAGGAAAAAAAACAAACAGGTCCAACGTTTTATCCCTATCTCCAATGTGTCTTAGGTGTGTCAAATGCGACTTAAATTATCTGTTTGTGTGAGAAGTCTTGTAAACTTACATTGTGTTTCCTCGATATTGATCACATTTTTGCACAAGTGTAATATTAAATTATCAATGTTTGTGCAGTGACAAATAACACATTGTAATAATCATATATTATTTGGAGATCATGGTTTTTCTGGTTAGAAATACATGAGCCATGGTCTCCATTTCTTAAATGGGTACAACTTTGATATCCATCTATCAGTGGTAAATCCTTCTAAGGCATTCATAACTTGGTTTTCCTTGAGCAATCACATGGTAAAGACACCCATGCCAAATGTTTCATTGGCCAGGAACAGGTTAGAAAGAACCAGCACAATGAGATACCTGGGTGTGGTTTTTTACAAGTCTGAGTTTCAGGGAACATGTCTTGTAAGCAACTCCACCCCAAAATCCTCTCTAAAACCACCCCAAATGTCACGCTATCGTAAGGCCAGGCACTGGCTTAGCAGCAAGAAGGATATGGCTGTTGCACTGTGTGAGCAGAGGTTGTTATTTCTTTTGTACCAGGGTTTGGTGGTGACTTTAGTGGAGTATGCACTGACAATTCTAACTCTTAGCCTAACTCAGATCGAAAGACTGGATAGAATCACAAGATGATGATGGTGCACTGGCTGCACAAGAGATACATCGATAAGAGCTATAAGGTACCTACTCGACTGTCCAATGGCAGAGCACAGATTACAGTAGTGCTGCGCTGGGCGTACTTTCAAATACATGCAGAAAAGAATCAGCCATTATATTCTGAAATACAGAAAGTTAAAGGTAGCAGACTTAAGAGAGAGAAATCGTGGATGGGACATATGTTCTATAGAAAACTGAAAGAAAATGTATAGACAAATATTCACAATAATAATGTAAATTTCATTAAATATGTACTATTTTTTGCTTCTGTCTGCTATTATTATATCAATAATGTTTTATTTGTTACCAGGAAGCTTTCATTGCATAAATGGCAACTGTGTCAGCCCTAAAGCACTCTGTGATGGATTTAATGATTGTGGTGATAGATCTGATGAAACAGATTGCCGTAAGTACCAAAGATAATCGTCAGATCATCATCATTGTATAAGCACACTGGATAGGTGTTCTGATATTGTCATTATCATCAAACCCATTACCCTTCAGGGTTGCAGAAGTGTCACTCTGGACATCAACACATCTCTGTTCTCAGTTTCTTGCCTATGTGTGGAGAATTTTAATCCTGTCCAATCTTTAATGTTATGAATCCATCTTTATCTATATATCTATCTATTGTCTTTTCTCTGCTTATGCCGTGAGACGTCGCAGGAATGAATGACAATTTCCTTGAGGATATTATCTCTGGTGCCTCTGCCGGATCTAAAACCTGCCTGTGCCTCATGAACTTTCTGTCCATCTTATTTTGCATTCTCTTGATTATGATATGTAATAATATTTTACTAGTTTGACTTAGTCAAATTAATTTTTAATAATAATAATTAGTAATTAATTATTAGCATAAATGTTCAGTTGCATATAAAAGAAGGTTTTAAATGGTGTGATCCCACAAAAGACGGAAGTCGGGCCATTTGCACAAATAAAACGGCGACTTAGGGAAAGAACTAAAAAGATACCAATAGAGATATAACACATAGGTTGCGCTGAAGATGTATAGGACATACACTAAGAAGACCAATGGAAAGTATTGAAAATAGGCATTGTTGTGGAATCCACAGGGAGAGAAAAAAAGAGGAAGACCAATGTTATTTTCTGACTGAAATATTTGAAGTATTTTCTAAAGATCATATGTTATGAAATAAATGGAATGCTGTTCTTTTCTTCATCAGCTGGAAATTGTTCCTTCTATATACAAACTTCAGGGCAAGGCTTAATTAACCACCCTAGCACAGGATCCAATTACTCCAACAATGCAGACTGCTCATGGCTCATTGAGACTGATGTTGGTTACAATGTAGTATTGACTGTGAGTATCTGATTGCTGAGGTGCAAGTGTACTCACGTGTGGGTAGTATCTCGTGTTTGTGATCATGCTGTGCTTCCTTGTAAAGTACCGGTATGTGATCAACTTTTGATCATCAATCTTCAACCAACTTTCATCTTAACTTAAAGTAGGTATATTTAAAAGTTTACGATTTGTTTATCGAACAGTTATACACCCCAGGATCGTAGATATGATTACCTTAAAGAGTGGGTTTTTCCTAATTTTGAAGACCTTTTTGTGAAAAATTGCTACGGGAGGCGTTTTTATCGACCTTTTGGTTAAGTTTCTAGTACTAAAAGTCATGTTCAGATTATCTAAGGGAGGGATTTGAACACCCCAAACCCCCTCCTTTATAACTGTTCTATCCACAGTAATACTGTATGGTGTTCTCAGAGTCGATGGACTTGAAAAACAGTTTGTGCTTGTAGGTAGAGAACTATCATGCAATCACTAGGGAGATTCCATTGTGAAAAGAGAGATATGACTTGGACTTAAGGTACTATCGGTGGCGTACCTAGGGTAAGTGCTGCCCGGTGCAATGAAGATTTTGATGCCCCCCATCCCCCGAAACTTTTTTTTAAACAAAAAAAATCAGAGTAAAATTTTACAAGTTAATTATTTTCATCGATTTTATTCACTTTTAACAAAGACAGAAATACATTTTAAGAATTTAATTTAAAATTAGAAATTCACTTTTCTGGTTGAAAATTTTTCAATGTTTCTGAATGAAGGCAAGTAATTCCAAAGGCCTTTGGTCCTTTTCTTTAAATTATAGTTCACTTTTAAATTCTTTAAAAGGAGCTCACAGTTAAGGAGTTTTTTCTAATATCCAGAATGCACTTGTTCACAACACTTTTTACACCTTTTCACTATCTGATTTCTTCAGTGGTTTTAGTTATGTTATAGGACACTGAAACACGAGCCTGATTGTGCCTGCCAAAGTTTAAAACTTGATTTAAATGTTTGATCTTTATCGATGATAGAATTGTCGTTGCTAGAATGCTAGAAATAAACTTGATTTGTCACTGAACTCAAAGACTGCTTATGACGCAATGTATGTTGCTAAATGAATGACTGAAGGGATTGACAATCAAAACTGAAACTTATTTTTCATTTTTCTTACAAGCTAAAATATAATTTTGAAGTAAATTGTGGGAGTGTCTTCTTTCAAGAGGAACTAGCTCTACTTATTAATTAATTTTAATTTTAATGTTTTATAATAATGTGCCTATTGCCAAATAAATGGGCTTAACAAGGAGAAATGTTATTTTTTAATGGTGTGGGGCATCAACTTTGGCACGGCAAAGGCACTTCAAAGTTTTCATTATTTTGAGGGGCATTGATGCCCCTCAAGCCTTGATGCCCGGTGCGGTCGCACCCCCTTCACCACCCTCGGTACGCCACTGGGTACTATGTTATGCTCTCCACCACTGCAGAGACACCAAATTAAGATTATAGCTCAGTAAACAAACTGCTGTTTGCAGGTTATCAAAGTTTCATATACAAATTTGAAGATAATTTACAGCAACACACAAATATGTCCCATACAACCTTCGAGCAATAAAACATGAAACTAAGCACATCTAAAACAGAGACTATGTAGATAAGCAGAACATCAAGCCACTTAAATATATATGTCAATGGTACAAAACTAAAGCAGGTCTCAGAGTTTAAATATTGAGGAAGCATATTTACAGAAGATGGCAGACTTTATAGAGAGATCGAAACAAGATGTTAAAAGCCAATGCTGTGACTTACCAACTGTTGCCAATACTCAAACACTCAACAATCTGCATGGTGACAAAATGACAGTGATAAACATTATTTTTATATCAACTCTGTGTTACCAATGTCAAACATGGCCCTTGACAAAGACACTAGTGAAAAAAAATGGCACAGTTTGTGAAATGAGAGGTTCAAAGAAAGCTATAAATATCACCAGAAGAGACTGATGGAGGAATTAAGATATCAGGAAAGAAATAAAGACCATCTCATGTGAAGACTATGTCGAGAGATAGCAAACCAGGTAGTTTGGTTACTTCATAAGAATGACACCAATGCATCTAACCATTTGTGCATACAGCACAGAAAATTGTGTTACACGGCATGAGGAAGACCAAGAACTAGATGAGTGGAGACAGTCAAAGAAACGTTAAAGAGATACGTGCTGATCATGGCTAATGTAACTCAAATGGAAAAAAGACAGACAACTCCAATTTCTCCTCCATGACGCTTAATGTCACAAGTAGAAATGACAATAGTTAGATACCTCTCTCCCAAGCCCAAGCTTATATGCTTGTTACTGTATACCAGAGTAGAGGCTTCAGTTTGCCTGCTTTGCATCAGATTTCCAGAGGAGATATCAAACTATAAACTATGAAAGCCATGTAGAGATGAAGATCTTCCCACTTTATCCTTATGTGCTTTTCAGCATCAGGGATTGAAGAGTTCTCTGGAGATGACCTTTTTATGTGCTTCATACATGTTTTTCTGTGGTTTATTTAATTTCTGTAATCCTCTTTTGCGTGATCAGCTGGTTTTTTTAGCTAGTGTGTCTGAAGAGCATTGTTAGATAAAGATCAAAGATGGGAGATGGAGATGGATAGGATATATCCTGAAGAAGCTACTTGCCAAAATAAGTAGACAAGTGCTGGACTGAAACCTGTAGGACAACAGAAGAATGATAAACAGCTGATAAACACATGGAACAGAAAAATAGAAGAAGAAACCAGGTCAGTTGATACATTGTGGACACAGAGATAAACAATATAGCACATACATTTCTGGAGAGTAACAGTTGCAGTATTATGTTCCACAGGGCATTGAAAGGAAAAAGAATATGCGGATTTATGCATAGATGCTCAGTAAACAACAATAACGGTTGTTGATAATGTTCATTCTCTCCAAGCGAAGTTGAGCATTATGCAAAAAGCCCATTAGGTACAGTGTTTGCAAGCATGCAAGCCCAGAGATGACTTAGAAGATAGAAGACCAATCTGGTTTGGAAAAGTCTGCATTTTTAATGTGAGCAGAAATTAAGGTGATCTTGCTGAGACAAGAGAAAGCTGACTGTCTTCTTCTTTCATCTTTGTATCTTTCAAATATTTTTGCTGTGATCTGATCTTTTCAAATCCTTAATAAGGTTACCGATATACCCACACCAGGGTGGACAATTAAGAGTTAGGATCTTCAAGGAATGTAAGTCAATTCTGCAGTGCTTGAGGAATGCCTTTAGATAGTTTGTGAAAAACATTTACTGACCTCTACATGAACGGCAAAGAAACACAACGACTTTGATACATAATACTGTGGACAGAGAGCTGTGGAGAGCCATGACCGCCTACGCCACGCGGCATGGCACCTGATGATGATGATGATGATGACATGAATGCTTACCTACACACAGCTGAGGTGCAGGTAATGTGCTGGGCTGGAAGGCACTAAACATTTACTGACCTCTACATGAATGCTTACCTACACACAGCTGAGGTGCAGGTAATGTGCTGGGCTGGAAGGCACTAAACATTTACTGACCTCTACATGAATGCTTACCTACACACAGCTGAGGTGCAGGTAATGTGCTGGGCTGGAAGGCACTAAACATTTACTGACCTCTACATGAATGCTTACCTACACACAGCTGAGGTGCAGGTAATGTGCTGGGCTGGAAGGCACTAAACATTTACTGACCTCTACATAAATGCTTACCTACACACAGCTGAGGTGCAGATAATGTGCTGGGCTGGAAGGCACTAAATAACCCAGATCTACTGTGAAAAGCAGCACAACATACTTCACACCACCCCACCCCTGCAAAAATCATACAAATTCTCATTTTGGTTATCAGAGAGAGAATGCAGAAGGTTATCTAAATTGACCAATGTCCATGTCAAAAGGTCCTCAGACTCCAGACACATTCTGCAGACGTGCACTTTTTGGTGACTTGAATACTAAAATCTAGGTCCAGGAGCCAGATCTAGAAGTGAAGCAGTGTGGCAATTGTGATGACCTCCTGCTAAATTCTTGGAATCTTGCCTGTATAAACTTCTGAGCATAGGAAATTGATCGTAGAAGAAGAAGACTAAATCCATTCTTGTGAAAGGTGAAACTTATTACTTTGTGTTTAAAGAAAACTTATTTTCCTCATGAATTGTGTTCTTAGAATTATCTTTCTTTATATTTTAAACCACTAAATATCAACACATTCAGAACCCGATCATGTTTGTATTTGTCAATAAAACCTACTGTATTAGGCCAATATATCAAGTGAAAGCAAAATGATTGCGCCACATCTTCTGCTTCTAGTTGAAAACTTATTGCAGATGTTCAAAGTTAATAATAAAATTCATAGAAAAATTCATGAAATATATTCTTTTATACCAATTTTTCCATTATTTCACAAAATGATCACAATATATATCAATGTGTGTATAAAAACATTTGTATATTATAATCACTATTTGGGACATGCCCATGTCCTCCTGAAAATATTATGTTGAAATCTTTTGATGCTAAACTCCTTTTTCCAAACCATCTCATCTCACACAATCCAAGGATGTTGATCTCCATTCTCCTCATTTCATGTTTGAATTTTTCCAATTTACCTAAAAACTGACAGGGTTCTCACATTCCATGTTGCTACCTTGATGGGATTCCTATGTACAGTGACCGGAGTGCAGCCTGTGTCATTTTGAAACATTATACTCAAATGGTGGTAAAGATATAGTTTCCCACTTGGTTTCCCGATGGAGCCATGACAGTCTCCAGTATAGAATGTATGTCGAAGGTCATGATCTAGCCTACAAGGCAGTAGCAGTTTATTTTTAGTGTATCCTTCTCTTAGATGAAGTGCCCTCCCAAGAAATAAAGCTAACAAACAAGCTAACGAACACTCATCTATCTGGCGATCACAGAGAATAACAAACACATCAGTTATCATGCTTCACAAATAAGCAAGTACAAATAATCAATGCAAAATAGATCAAAAGAACAAGGATATTTTCTACATTCCTTAATGGGCTGAATCCTAGTTTGATTCTCCACTGTGACCTTTGTTCTACTTTTGAGGTATTACCTGACCTTTGCAGCGTGATTAGTAGAATTTGTATTTAAAATTAAGGTATATTAATTGAAAAGACATATTCATTTTGTATTAGTATTTACATTAGGGATGAGGGTAAGGGTTAGGATCAGTTATAAATGATATTTATGTATTCTTTGAACTACATCATGCTGAAAATCTATGAGTACCACTGTCCTGCTTCAAGAGAGAAGAATGAGAGTTGAGAGTTTAAGAACAAAGAAAGAATGGATTTTCTTTCGGGTTTAATGTCTCTAGTCGTCTATTAAAAATCATTTATGTATAACAGAAGATAAATATGTTTGTTTAGCAACAGACAAATTTGCAGGTTATCAAGAACTACATTTGGTGCTAGTGTAATGACATAAGTTTGTTTGGTTTGGATATGTAACAAGACACAGTTCATTTCAAAAATGATGAAAAAAATTTTGATTTACATCAAGGAAAAGCCCAAGTACGATTTTTCTACACTCGTCTGAATAGATGAGAACAGAGGTGTTTTGGAAGACTTTATGTTCTGCTGTCTCCAATGTGGCACCTCTTCTTCAAAACTGATATTTATGAATGTTATTATAATTATATCTGTTAACTTATCTGATTTATATAAATAGTTTGTACTTTCAATTGCTTGAATACATTTAATGTTAGATTTTAACCGTTATTTATAATAATTAAGTGGGAAATATTTGTTTAAAAAAAATATAGGTGGCATCTCTATCACTGGAGAATAACTGTGATGAGCTGATAGTGATGGATGGTGGACTTACTGCAAGCAGATCTATGGAAATTGTGCGATTGACTGGTCAGCTAACAGATCCGAAGTATTACTACAGCTCTGACAATAAAATGCTTGTAAAGTTCACTTCTGATGGAAGTGTTAGTAGTACTGGCTTCTCACTTTCTTATAAGTCAGGTATAAAATTAAATTAAATACAATCTATCTTTGGTTTTGGGTATTTGGTACAGAGAGCATAAGACCAACATGTTTTTGCATGATGAAATTAATGTATTAGTGACTCAAGGGGAACCATTGTTAGCAGTCACAAATTTTCTAGTGGTAGTTTTTAGTAGTAAACTAGACATGTGATGAGACATGTGGTACAGACATGTGATGAGACATGTGGTACAGACATGTGATGAGACATGTGATGAGACATGTGGTACAGACATGTGATGAGACTTGTGGTACAGACATGTGATGAGACATGTGGTACAGACATGTGATGAGACATGTGGTACAGACATGTGATGAGACATGTGGTACAGACATGTGATGAGACATGTGTTACAGACATGTGATGAGACATGTGGTACAGACATGTGATGAGACTTGTGGTACAGACATGTGATGAGACATGTGGTACAGACATGTGATGAGACATGTGGTACAGACATGTGATGAGACATGTGGTACAGGCATGTGATGAGACATGTGGTACAGACATGTGATGAGACATGTGGTACGGACATGTGATGAGACTTGTGGTACGGACATGTGATGAGACATTCCTCTATGAAAAAAAGATGTTCAAAATACAGTGGAGGGTGAAAGAAAATGAGGTGACATGAAGAAGATATGGCTAGATAATATTAAGGTCTGGACAGGGTGTGAAGTTTCCAAACTCATCAGGATGGTAGAGGATAGAGAAGCATGGGGATCTTTCTGCATCAAATGTCTCAATGTGACACCCGTGCAACCCTGAAGGGTATGAGTTTTATTATTATTATTATTTTTATGATTCTTCTTATTATTAATCTATCAGTCTGTCTGTGCATTTGTCTTTATCTGTCTAGCAAACTGTCTGCCTACCTAATAATCTCTGTCTGTTTTCTGTTTCCGTATGTAGATATTTATGCATCTTCCTTAAGTGCCAAATATGGTGCATAGGCGATGTGATGCTGCCTTGTGTAGTTCTATGGTTATTTTGTGAAGAGGTTCTATGGTCTTCCTCTCTTTCGTTTGCCACCGTAAACAAACTACATAATACCAAACAATCTGCTGCAGAAATAAAAATGCAAATTAAAAAACTAGTCCTAATATATTTAATTTGAAACACATTTTATAAATCATGTTTTTCCTTCTTTGAGATGTGAACAATTTGAATGTTAAGTATCTTGTACTGTTGGGTTACAGCAAAGGCATTGACATTTGTCAAGGGGTCTCCGTGGTATAGCCATTTACATTGTATTTATGAATTCATGGGCTTGATAATGGTTGTGCTTTCTTGTTTTTTATGTATGTATTTCTTTTAGCGATCCTTGAGAATTGTCACTTGAAGCTAGGGTGTTATGTGTCCTTATGTGCCTAAGAGTGGTACCCTTATTAAGTGACATACTGTTTTGTAGAGAGGGATGGAGTACATGTAACCTTTAGCATGCTATGTTTACAAATACGTAGGGGTGCAAAGGGAACGCAATGCTCTTGGCGGACCCAGGGTTAGCAGAAAACCAAGATCCCAAATGTACCTCCTCGTGGTGCACCCTGGAAACATAAATACAGCAGCTCGAGCTGATTCTGGCCAAATCATTTGGGGATCGTGTCCGAGAATGTGGAGGTAGCAGATGGAAAGAGATTTGCCTGCATAAGAGACAGATAATATCTCCAACACCACCAGCAACACCATATACAGCGACACTGTCGACATACAGTGAAGCTAGTTAGTCCAGTCTGAACATTGGAGGGGCGGCCAATGTAAAATGCACGTAAAGGTAGATGCATGGAAAGAGACAAATAGATTTCATACTGAGTACAATGAAAGGGCAGAACAGCGCTAGAGGGCAGCGCCAACTGCAAATAGAAAGTGAAAAGTATTTAGGAAAGGGGAACTACAAGCTCCATCAGCTCGAGATGAGCTTCTAGTTACCTGTGCTCCTTACAGACAGAGACCCAGACCCAATCATTGGCGTTCGGAAAAGCAAGAAAACCTAACCCAACTCTAATGTCGAGCCTTCCTAAACCGGAAATATGCTCGCGAAGAGAAAGGGTTCCATACCCGATGGGCTTAGGCAAGAAAGGGACAACGATGGCAGTCCTGGCCCAACTCTACTGTCAGGTTTTCCTATACCAGAAATACACTTGAAGAGAGAAAGGGTTCAGTACCTGATGGGCTCAGGCGCTATTGGGACAAGGTCGCTCAGCGCGAGAACGCCTTGCTCTCAAACGCGTCGTGTGAGACTCGAACTTGGACAAGGGGTACACAATGTCGATGAATGACACCTCGGCTAAGAGGGCGAAAGAGCCAAGGTCCAACTCTTCTGTTGAGTAAGGAACCAGGCTCACGGATGAGAAACGGTTCGGTACCTGATGGGCACAGGCACAGTACGTCCAATTACACGAGGCAAGTTCATAGACAGTGGAACACCTCGTACGAGAAAGACGAGAGCAAAGAGTCACCACACGCGTGCCTGGAGACAGATATGGAGGCTGTCACAGGCTAGGGTAGCCCATCCGAATTGTCAAGGCATGCCGAAATTGGATGTGCTAGGCCTACAAGGCGCATAACAGTGGCACAACGTATTCACGCTCCCGGCGGAAATCGCACGGATATCCGTGCTGGTTACAATGGAGCGAACATAAAACAAACAAACAAATATGTAATTTCTCTCCTGCAGCTGGAAGGAGTTTTTGGAAATGTTACATAATCGTTGGTGGCTGTTTTGAAATCGTGATAAATATTTTGTTGTTGGAGATATTTAAATAATATTTGCACATATAAATAAAGCATTGAATACATATATTGGTGGAATTTTATTTGTGTGTGATACAAGACATATGAGAAATTGATAAAGATAGATAAAGTTATGTAAATCTAGACCTATTGTATTTTTGTTTGCTCCAAATCAGTTGAATATTATATATTTTAAAGAACGAAAACCTCATGGTCATATTGTATTTAATCTATTTGAAGAACTTACTTTTCAAGATTTCCGCTTCAGAATCACAATCGATAATGATTTCACTGAATATATGATAAAACAAAAGTATATAAAACCAGATTCACTGTGTCATTTCGCTTCGCCTCTATGCCGATGGCTATAAATTGTTCGGATTTCAAAATCATAATCACACGACATCTCCTATCATTATTTTATAATAGAAATAGGAAGTTAAATAATATATCTACAGAGAGTTGCCATAACATTTTCTCAAAAAAAATTATAAATCTTGCTTGGGGGGGGGGGGGGGTGGGTAAATCACATTCCACGCGCTGGCCGATGGATTTCACCTTCAGGATTCAAGATATGACACAATTCATGCTAAATGTTTTGCCCGGCACATTCTAAAGGGTAAAATCTAAGTGCAATAGATTAATATGCCTTTTGAGCCTGTTTAAAAAAAATTGAAATATATAACGTTTAGCCCAGTGCATTCACTCTTTAGCTTTAATTTTCCGTAGTATAAGGTAACAAACCCTCATGCTCTTACTTTCTTAGTTGCTTCTTGTGATGTGCAAGGTAGATCAAATTATTATTACTATTATTTACTTTCTTTGGCAGTCAATGTAACACATGGGTAATAAAGATTTTATATACTCGGTGCCATAAATTCCCTAATTCACCCAGTTGAAAGTAGGAATAAACCTTGAAATTGCCTAAGGAACAACTGTAGAAGTTCCTTCATAATGGTATGTCGAGCAAACTAAAAATAACTAAGAGCTCTTGAAGAAAATATAATCTTAAACAATTTTAAAAATCTATATGTATCTATCTATCTGTCTGTCTGTCTGTCTGTCTGCCTGCCTGCCTAATCTATCTAATCTATCTATTGTTATTTCCACTTGTGTATTAAGTGTCATGGGGGGGGGAATTTGGAGTTTTCTGTCTTTGGCTATTTGAGTTGCATTAGCCATGGTAAGCCTGTGTCTATTTAATGTTTCTGCACATCTAGTTCTTGGTCTTCCTTGTGCCTTGATGCCAGGTCTTCTGCTGATATATGCACAAAGGGCTGGTTGCGCAGGTTTCATTCTCATTATGTGACCAAACCATCTGGGTTGCTGCCTCTCGATGTAGTCTTGACTTGAGATAGTCTTTACTTTTTTCCTGATATCTTCATTTCTTCGGCGGTCTCTTCTCATGACATTTATAGCTTTCCTCAAACATCTTATTTCGCGCAAACTGTGATCTTTTTCGCTAGTGTCTTTGTCAAGGGCCATGTTTGATATTGGTAACACAGAATTTGTATAAAATACTGTTTATTAATTCTCATTTTGTAACCATGCAGATTGATGGATGTTTAAAGTATTGGTGACAGATGGTAAGTCACAGCACTGGCACCTTGTTTCAATCTCTCTGTGAGATTGCCATCCTCCGTAAATATGCTTCCTAGGTATTTAAACTCTGAGACTTGCTTTAGTTTTGTACCATTGACACATACATTTAACTGGCCTGGTGTTCTGCTTATCTTCATAGTATCTGTTTTAGATGTGATTAGTTGCATGTTGTGTTGTTCGCAGATAGTATGGAGCAAATATGTGTGCCACTGTATTTCATTTTCAGATTTGTATATTAAACATTTATCATCTGCAAATAGCAGTTCGTTGAGTGAGCTGTGATCTTTATTTGATGCTTTTGCAGAGGTGAATTTGGTTCTTGGATATAAAAAATGTGCTCCATAAATATAAGATAACAATGATAGAATCCTGAGGGAGTACTAGTTTGACATTCTCTTGTTCCATATGCCATATGGTGAAGTGATAGAATCCTAAAGGAGTACTAGTTTGTCACCATCGTGTTTCACATGCCAGGTGGCGAAGTGATAACTCCTGATGGAGTACTAGTTTGTCACTCGCTTGTTTCACATGCCAGGTGGCGAAGTGATAACTCCTGATGGAGTACTAGTTTGTCACTCGCTTGTTTCACATGCCAGGTGGTGAAGTTTTACATTCAGTTTAAGGTTTCATGGTATTCTTTTTTGATGGGGAGTTTTTCTCGAATATTTGCTTGTCCCAGATATCTGCTTTACTAAATGTAGTTAAAAAAATGCAATGTCACGAGCTGGACAGTCTTCTTCTGTGGGAGGGGGGATTGTGCTGTGGTTTTTCTTTTAGCGGCAAGGCATGTTACAGGTGGAAGGGTTGATTCCCTCAGAAGTCAAGGCATTGGTCATTCTTCAACAGGTTTAATCACAGTATATATCATAGGGTATGTTAGTCAACCACACTCTCAACCTTCTTAATTGCCTCTTACTATTACAGTGGCAGTGTCACTACTACTATTTGCCTCATTTGTGTTTCCCCCACCCCCACTCCTCAGCCCACTATCAGATCTTCTGATACATAATTCTTAACTTTTCTGTGGTTTGTATTCCTTATATAAATATTGAAAATCTTGAAGATATTAAAATTACTTATCAACAGAGAATTTTAGTCGACCATTCCTGAACAAATTAACTGCAACAAACATGTGGCAAGATCTGGAGTTTCCTAACTATAACAGTTTTTTGGTGGGGAATCAAGATCTGGCATATGTAATAGAAGCCATTGATGCAATGCAGACAGTAACAACAGAGGTAAGTTTACATGAATTGTTAGATTGTTGTTGTTTTGATCTACAGGAGTATGCACGATTCACTCTTAGCTATAGCTTGCATATTTTTCTATTTAAGTGATATGATTTTATATAAGAATGTTATTACTTGTATACTCTATTTTTTTCTTGTCTCTATTGTACTTTTTATGATTGCTACATTCTGTCCAGTACATGCTACCTGCTGATGATGATGTACTTTTTTGGTACTTTTTTTCAATAGATTTTGGACATTGATTTGCCTGAAGATGCTTTAGCTTTATTCAGAAATGGACAGACAGTGTCTGACAAAGTTCTGGTTGAGTACACTGGAAATGCCAGGGGCAGTGGTGTTGTTCTCTCAACTGGCAGATATTTATACATTGCACTACACACTGTGAGGGGAAGCAAACATAGAGGTTTGAAAATACGCTACATGCAAGGTACAGAAATTTAAAAAGTTCTTATTTATCCAAGTGCAACCTTTCCTTGATCATGCAATTTGTTACTTACTGATTATCATGCAATTTGTTACTTACTGATTATCATGCAATTTGTTACTTACTGATTATCATGCAATTTGTTACTTACTGATTATCATGCAATTTGTTACTTACTGATTATCATGCAATTTGTTACTTACTGATTATCATGCAATTTGTTACTTACTGATTATCATGCAATTTGTTACTTACTGATTATTTAATTCTCTGTGCATGATCTATCTTCCTCCTTCTCTATTGTTTTCTTTATTATAGTTTACCTTTTAGTTCACTTTTTATCATCACATGTTGTTGACAATTCTGTAATCTATCCTTAATCCTACACAATACTCATTGCCATTCACTTCACTCTTTGCTGTGAGATCTCAGGTTCAAATCAATTGGAATGGATTGTGCTCTTTTGCAGTAAAAATTACGAATCCATCATGTACACATTGTGACAACTGCTATGGCAAAGTAGCCTTTATTTCCACAGCCAATTTCCAAAGTCAGGCATAAGTTAGGCTTTTAGTGCAAATTAAACAGTGGCACACCATATCTTAATTCTTTGGTCTACATCCTGTTGAAAATCATTGTCCTGCTAAAAGAGAAATCCAGTGGATGTTTAAGGATGAATGCTAAAAGTGATGTTATTTGCATTTGTTTCATGGTTTTAAGACAGTAATATTCATATATGTTCAGGTCTTTTTCTGACGCCTGTGCTGGATCATCTGTATCTGTTCATGATATTCTTATAATTTTTCTATAACATTTCATTTAAAATGCTGGCTTTTCCCAATTGCATATGTAATTGCACTTGTCTTTCAACCATATATTACCACTCTGAAAATATTGCTTTCTAATATCTGTCACTGTTTTGTCAGTTGCCATAGATTTTTCATATGTTAAGTTTTTTGTAGGGTCCTTGTTAATTTCATTCTGATCTCTGCTGAACAGTCTCCTATAATCAAATGTTAAGAGACTCAACAATGACCACAAATCACTAGAAACATTATCTTTAAAACATAATTTTTGTTTATGTAAAAACTACAAATAAATAAAAACTATCTCATTTTCCTTCTCTATTTCTCATAATGTTCTGTGTTTCTTTGTTGAGAATGTTCTTCTTTCCATATTTAGTCATCCATCTTCATCTGGGACAATGTAAATATTGTTTTCTAATTCATTCTAAAACTATCACCGGATCTCTCTTATAGCAGAACAATGGTCATACTAATTTCCAACACAGGATGTATTCTAGACAATGGAATGTGCTATGTTGCCATTATGTTTGTGCCAATGGTCTAAAACATCCAACTTTGTTGGTGGTAACTAAATAAAACTTAAGTGTTTTCACCACTTCCACTGAATGATGAACATCTGTAACCATATTGCTAATATGCCAGCCATACGAGAGAACTGGTTCCCATACTTATTTGCTGGTCACCGTCCTCAAAGCTTGCCATGGTTTGACATTTTTGCCACTTTTTTGCATCATATCGACATTACAATAGACGGTCACCAAAATGTGATTATTTATAGTGTTGAAAAATTATGTTATATGTCCTTATAAAATATTTTGTCACAACAGATGTCACTTTTTCCATAATGCTAACTTGTTTAAACTGAGCATACATCTTCATAGGCTGCGGAGGAAGTTCTAACCAATCTACTGGTTATGTCAATTCACCTGGTTACCCAGTAGCTCATTATCCAAATGGTGTGATATGTAACTGGACAGTAACTATACCTGGAGCTGTCAGTGTAACAATTCTATTTACTACATTGGATGTTCATATCTCAGACAGAATACAGGTAATGATGGGAATAAGATGCATATAATAAATTGTGTAACTTGTTCAATTTTAGGTGGTATAATAAATCCAGTAATTCTTTAGCACAACCAGTGGATATACTGGTGTATACCGTTACATTCTGGCAATAATATTTGCTTCCAGCCTGATATATCTATACTGGAAACAATAAGCTTTCAACTAATGACCTCCACAAATTAGTATTGTTTCACAGTTTCCAGTACCATGTTTGTTGTGATCCTAGAAATTACAAGCAATAGAGCTCTTGTATCATTTTTTACAATTGAGGGTTTCTCCAGAAGACTAACTCTTAGTGGTGTTCAATGCTCTCAGAAGTCTCCTACTGAGAGGGGGTAATAATGTAGTTATACAGATGAAGTGCTGTGTATCTTCCACAAGAGGAAATCATCACCATAAAGGCATGAAAACTATTAGGGGTTTGCTTTTGTATGGTGATTAGTCTGGTGGTCTAGTGGTCAGACCTCTAGGTATGCATATATTACAGCATTATGATGATGAAATAATCACTTTAACTGTGAACAAGCAATTCTTGACAACCCATAACCTTTCTGACAAAAGCACTGGTTCTTCTCAGTTGTGTAACTGAGGCAAGAGCCAGACATTTTAAGGTTGTCTCAAAGGCATGGTTGTGTAAGGGAGGTTTATAGATGCATGTTTAGTCCCCGAAGGGAGATATTCCATTGTGCTAGTATTCCAGGATCACCATGTCCTGCCAGGAGCACAGCACACGTCTGGGACAACTATCTCATCATTCTTGTCAAATTTGTTTGACCCATCTGCAGTAATGTCACATCTAGCAATCTCTGTCACCTAGGATCTGCCACAAAAGGACAAAGTGCAATGTCTGCTGGCTTGCACATCTTCATCAGCCATGGTGATTATTTGATAGAAGACAAAAGTAATAAATTGAGACAAGATGTGACAATGATTTTTTTCAAAGGTGACAGGCTGTCAGACTATACCCCAACTTCCATTAGTCACCTTCTACAACATGCACGAAAAGAAGACAGTGACCCTATTCTTTGCACCCTGAACTAGAATTCCAAGCTCATGTCACCACACTGATTCTTTTTGCTGCTTTTCTTAGACATCTCATTTCACACATAGTAAGCTATCTCTCTTATTCATTATTTAGTGTTCATGTCTGACATTGATAACACAGTAGTGAAATGAATATTGAATTTATGATTCTGTGAACACTCAAATCTCCTGAATCATAAATTCAATAAGAAATTATCCCTGGATCAAGAAATAAGCATCACGATTGGCAAGGCATCTACAATAATAAACAGGTTAACAAAAAAGGTCTGCAACAGAAAATTAACAGTAAAATCAAAACTTCGGGTTTACCAGGCTTGTGTTCTCAGCACCGTCCTCTATGGCAGTGAAACATGGACAACATAAATGCACGTGAAACAGTAAAAACAAAACTTTGGCTTTACCAGGTTTGTGTCCTCAGCACCCTCCTCTATGGCAGTGATGTGGACAACATAAATGCACCAGGAGAGACAACTAAAATGCTTTTACATGAATACAGCCTATATATGTAAAATTCTTGGAGTTAGCAGGACAAAGTCACTAACACTAATCTATTGGATTATAATCTTCTTATAGAAGCTTCATGGCATGTCATCTATACAATCCCGTAGTCGTAACCTTTGATAACAGTTACCATGTTATTCCGACGGGCGACGTTGTGCTTGAACTGGTTACGGGCATGATGTGGGTGAGCGGAACGACAAAGAAACCTGTCGCAAGGGCCAGAGTTGTGCCCTGGTGTCGACGTCTGCTTTGGCGGCATTAGACTCGAAACACCATATGGGAATGCCCCATGTGCTGTGAGGCCAGTTTTCTAATCAAGAATAAAGAATCAAGAATCTATTGGAAAGACCAGGCAATGCCATATTATTTAATATGTTCAGTCTGCACAGACTCAGTTGGGATACACTAGGAGGATGGAATGGAAAATTACAGTCTGGGAAAAGTTCTCAAGGACGACCTCTTCTCCGTTAGGATGGCGTAGGATTACATGATATAATTGATACATTGATGTGGAATCATAGGAGCAGGATGCTATGGATCATTTTGCATGGAGGGGGAAAGATCTGGAATGGTAAAAAGAGAAAGGGATAACAGTTAGTTCAAGGATGGACATCTAAGAAGAGACACAATGGTACAAGTATTCCTGTTAGTCCTTGTACATACTATGGAAGGCTCTTTGTAGCTCAGATTGGTCTTGTTAGTCATCCATCATCACCATGGATTGTAAATTATATTTCTTATAGCACAACAATAATACTATTGCCTGGAAAGACAGAAAGGTATCAAGTTGGTTGGTTGCTGATCCAGCAGTCTATGGACTCATGTCCTTTGGCCCAACATTATATTGCTGGGAAGTCTGTGAAATTTCAGCCCACACTGGACCAGAGCCAGAGAATAATTATCAACCACCAGGACGGTAGGTTTCAACCTAAATACTGCTCTGAGCCACTGCATTGTCATGGATTGTCATGTCCTGAGTCACTGTGCCTCTATGATGGGCCTCAGCCATAGGAAAAACAGTGATGTGCAGTATATCTCTGGTGCCCTCCAAACTACAGAGGGTGTATGCACATATAAAAATAATAAAGCATAAAACACATTACAACAACAAAATATGAGAAGCATAATTGTACAGATGACATGTCATGAGGCTTCTATAAGAAGAGAACGTCAATATAACGGCATGTCATCTACTAAGGTTTTCTGTTGCATGGGTGGTTTGTCTAGTGGGCCATTTGTGAGACCTTCAGATGCAACTGCATGCGTAAAGGTATCTAATAATTTAGATATTAATTTGGTTGAAATGGTTCTGGTTTCTTTAATGGTCACTGTTAGAATACTGTCTGTGTTAACCATTTTTCCATCATTCTGGAAAATTAATATATTTGTAATATTTCTTTGCTTGTTCATTCCTATCATAATTTAGCCTATCATGCTTTCTTTTATAATGATATTTATCAATTTGAATATTGAGTATATGAGCTAAACTTCTATACAATTTTAGATGTTCTTCTTCTTCTGCGTTCAGCATCTGTGGTCATGCTTTATTGTCAGGCCTGTCGTCAAGACAAAGTCCACTGTCTTCTCCAGGTCAGAGCGACTGCACCACAGCTTTTGCCTCAAGTCTGTATCCTCTGGCCAGGTCTGCTGTCTCTGCTCTTTGCATGTTGGGCAGTCCTGAAGTATGTGTTCCGGAGTCTGGGTTCCGGATCCACATGGACATTCATCTGTGTATGAGATTCTCAATTGGTAAAGGTGACCCAACAGTCTGCAGTGGCCTGTTCTAAAGTGAAATATTGTGGTCTGTTGACATCTTTGGAGGAGATGTATTGCATCATGTTTGTATTCCTCTTCCATTTGTTTCTTCCACTTTGCTGTGTATGTGTTGTGGATTATTGTTTTTGCTTCTCCGTAAGACAGTGGGTGTCTGTGTTGCTCCATTTCGATTCCTGCTTTTGACAGAGCATTCACTTTCTCATTTCCCATGATTCCACAGTGTGATGGTATCCACTGAAGGGCAATAGCTGATGATTTTTGGATCTGTCTTAGCTCATGTCTGATGTTGTGAAGAAGGCTTTTGTTTCTGTTGCTCTGGATTGATTCCAGTAGGGATCTGCAATCTGTTAATATAGCTATCTTCCTTGGTCTTGGTGGTCCTGATTCGATGAAGGCTTTCAGTGCTTGATGGAGTGCAACTGCTTTAGAGGAGTATTTCCCGGTTGGAAAAGCTTTTGATATTGTCTTCCCATCTTTGAGTAATAAAAATTCCACCTCCTCCATTCCTTACTGCTCCTTCTGTTGATCCATCTGTGTAGACATGTGTCCATTCCTTGGGATTGTATTTTATTTCTATCATCTCTAGTGTCAATGCTTTTAGTTGAGGTGGAGTTTGGTATTCCTTATTAATTATTCCAGGAACCTGTGTTATTATGGAGACATTTTGGAGACTATTACCTGGCTCTTCAAAGTCCGTTAGTGTTTCAATTTCATTTGGGAGGTTTGTGAGGATATCTTTATGTTGTTGATGGAGATGGTTGGAGATGTGACAGAAGCTGGTTCTCTTCAACCTTCTTGTGGTTGATCTAGAAATTTGCGCATACATCGGATGGTTTGGCATGCGCTTAATTTTTTTCCCTTTGAACAAGCACTCTTTCTTCACTTCTGTCATCCAGTGGACGGATGTTCACATGTTTTTCCATTGCATGGATTGGAGTGGTTTTCATCCCTCCAGAGATAAGTCGAAGTCCTGCATTTTGTACTTTAGATAGGCGATCAGTATTTGTTTTTGATGCTGATGCCCAGGCTGTCATTCCATATTCTACTACAGGTCTGACTGTACCCATGTAGACTTTTCGGAGAATATTTCCATTTGCTCCCCAGCTTTTGCCTGTAAGTTTCTTCATCAAGGATAGCCTCCTGGTTGCTTTTTGCTCAGTGGTTATTAGTTTAGCATCTACTTTTACTCTTGCAGTGCGGTAGCAGAGGAAATCTTTTATCCAGCTGAACATTCTGCCTTCAATTTTGTTTTGGAGAAGCTTGAAGAGGACTCCATCTTTCAACACCTTATCGAAGGCCTTACTCAAGTCCATAAAAGTAGCCAGCACTTTTTCCTTCTTTTAAAAAGCATTTTCGATTTCCTGTGCTAGGTATGTATGCTGGTCTTCAGTGCTTCGATTTTTCCTATAGGCAGACTGTGTCTTGGTGAGCTTTTGGTTTTCTTCTAGGTATTTTATCAGTCTAGAGTTGACCATTCTCTCCATTGTTTGTCCTACGCAACTCAAGAGGCTGACTGGTCGGTAGCTTGACTTGCTTGTTTTTCCGTTTTGTTTTTTCCCTATTGGGATGATGACAGCTTCACGCCACAAGTCTGGATTTTTACCAGTTCTCCATGATTGGTTGAAGATGGTAAGGAGCTTGTTTCTGCTGATTGGCCCTAGGTTCCTGATCATATCATTGGTTATGCCATCTTTTCCTGGGGCCTTTTTGGTTTTTAGTTTTCCTATGGCACCATTTAGTTCTGCGATGGTGAAGGGTGTCTTCATGCAGGGCTCTGGATTTTGATTCTTCAGTTTTCTTTTAATTTCTTTTTTGACTTCTTTGATACGTGTATGAGAGAGTGTTGTTGTGCTTTCTTCCTTGTATAAGTCTGTGGTAACCATTTTCCCCATCATTTTGGAAAATTAATATATTTGTAATATTTCTTTGCTTGTTCATTGCAATCATAATTTAGCCTATCATGCTTTCTTTTACAATGATATTTATCAATTTGAATAACTGAGTATGTGAGCTAAACTACAATTTTAGATGTTCATGCTTTTATCTTTTTAAATTTTTTTTCCAACATTTAGTTTGTGTTTTATCATTGCATTTTTAATTACAAATTTCAGTTTTGTTTTAAAATATGCAGTTTTGGTTTTGACTCAATTTTCCATAGATCATGGAAGGGAATTCCAGCATTGGTAGCTACAGTGGAAATAGTGTACAGAGTCCATTGAGAGTAACTGGTGGTCAGTTTTCCGTTGTGTTCATCACAAGTCCAACTTTGAATAGTCAGGGATTCAACTTGACATATTCATTGGGTGAGTCATTTTGCAACAGGAAGCTGGTTTTTATAAATATATTTAATAATTTTTAATGATACATCCACAGGTAGAATCAACTGGCAGGCAATGTGTCCTCGAAACACATGAGTGTGCACATCTCCAGATAGTGCAGTGCATGGAATTCATCTACCTGAACTCATAAAACTGGGACTGCAAACCTTTAAAAATGTACTACCCTACATACACTGAGAATTTAGTTTAATTGCAAAAATGATAATTAAAATAGAAGATAGTTATGTCTTACTTCATTTTACTTCAAACACTCAATCTCAATTGGCATACACTTCAAATCAATGATAATGATGCATTTAGTTAACTCATTATACAAATTATCATCCATCTTCTCCTGCACCTCTTCATATTCTGCTAATTTGATTAATCATTAAATGGTGGAAGTGCAGCAAAACTGTATATTTCATTGGTTTGATGGCAGTTTTACTGCACTTCCACCATTTAATGATTAATCAAACTAGCAGAATATGAAGAGGTGCATGAGAAGAAGGATGAGAATTTGTATAATGAGTTAGCTAAATTTCACTAACTTCACTAACTCAAGGTAGTGAAGTTTTACTAGCTCAAAGTGAACTGGAGGATGCTGAGATGTGATTTTTGAGAATGGTGAGAGTATGATCGACAGCTAAGAAAATGAATACAGTGGTCTTCAGTGATGTTGGAATAAAGTGATAAGGTTGGTTGGTTGGTTGTTGCTGCTCCAACGGTCCATGGGCTCATGCCCTTTGACCTAATGCCATTAGATGGCATTATATTGCTGGGAAGTATGGATTTTCGGCCCACTCCGGGACAGAGCCAGAGAATAACTATCACACCTACAGGAAGGCAGGTTTCAACCTATGCACTGCTCCTAGCCACTGTAGCCAAGATAGGGTTCACTGTGCTCATTCCCCGCCACCAATTGACTACTGGTTATGCCGAACTTCTCTATTGCTCCAGGCATGCAACCAAATGTTCAAGTCAAAAGGATTGTCACGTCCTGAGTCACTGTGCCTCTATGATGGGCCTCAGCCATAGGAAAAACAGTGATGTCAGTTTCCTCCTCCTCAGTGATGCACAGTACATCTCTGGCTCCCTCCCAACCACAGAGGGTGCATACATATATATTCAGGCAAATATGAAAAATATTTCAACAACAAAACAAAATCATAACTGTATATTTTACATGCCATGAAGCTTCTATAATAAGATAACCTCAATATAACGGCATGTCATCCACTAAGGTTTTCTGTTGCATGGATGGTATGTCTAGTGGGCCATTGGTGAGACCCACAGACACAACCACATGCGTGAATAAAGTGATAAATTAAAAGCACAGATTGGAGGCAGTAAGATTTATGGAGTGATAAGAAGACAAAACCTGAACGTGTAATAACCACCAGAAAAATCAAGAGAAGAAAACATGGGAAGGCAAATAGAGAAGTTGCTGTATGAGTTGTCATCGTGGCATGGGTAAACAGCACCAACTTGACTTACTAATGACGCAAGAGATAAGAGATTTGTGGAAAAACCTGATTCACCTACATCATTTGGCATGGCACGTCATTGATCGAAGTTTTACAGTTCACACTATAGTGTTTACATAGAACACAAGTGTAATGAGTTTTACGATAGATTATAATCAATTATTATTCATTATATCAATTATAATTGTAGATTATATTTATTATAGCACAACAATAATACTATCGCCTTGAAAGACGAAAAGGTGTATAACGTGTATAATTGATCATCAATTATACACCAATTACAATTATTTGACTATAGGGTATTGGTATGAAAAAGTACTCTTTTTTTCTACTGCTTTTTTTCAGTGTTTTGCAGGCATGTGCTCGAACAAACGGAAATTTCCTGATGATTAGAGTAGCATCTATCATCTATCTAGCAGCATTTCATCACTCATATTGAAGAGCTCTTGTTTCTGCCCTGTGCACCTTATTCGGTGCAAGGCACATAGATCGATAAATATATTTGTATGGGTATTTGTATGTGTGTAAATGTGTGCCTTTTTTCTGTTCTATCTTGTGAAAATACACAGTGGTAAATTTTGACTCAACAGCATATTTATACGGGATAAGTATATTTCCTTTTCAGGGCTATCAGCAGTTGTCTTTTGTGCAAACACTAGTCCTTTCTATGGCTAAACACTCAGACAATATAAAAAACCTTACCAGATCACAGACACCACATTGACTTTGTGGTTATCTCATCGCCAATCATAAAGCATAAATTATTTACAGCATAAAATAATTATTAATACTTATCACAAATCATAAGGTCACAATTTGATAAAAAGCCAACATGTCCTGATATAACCACAAGGGCTCCAAGGACTCCTGTCCTAGGATGAAATGAGTGGCACATGGTTTAAAGGCTTTATCTAAAAAATAATTAAAATACAAAACTCCTATTTACACATTCTGATGTTCTTGATAAATATTTTGTTACATTCTCTTACCAGATTGTCCCACACCTGTGATTGACCTCAGTTTATCAGTCATCACTGGAACTCTGAGCGAGTCTTATGGGAGTCAGTTTATGGTGACCTGTAAGCAGGGCAGTCGGTTTTTCCAGGTAGAACATATGAACAAAACGACTGTGACTATGGCTTGCATGGCCTATGGACTTTGGAATGTGAACACTTCACCAACATGTGAACGTAAGTGCTGATGTCTAATTCAGTCATATTTGAGATGACAGTTTGCTGTTATATTTTGTTAGCTTCAAGTTTTCAATATCACACACAACTCCAATACAAGCAAACCATGTTTTCTTACTCCAACATTATCATTTTGTGAGAAAACAGCTGCAGAGTATATAACAAATGTTAATTCAGAAAATGTTTCATAAAAATAGTTCTGATTTGGTTATTACTCTACATTAAGTCTATCTAGTATAAATAACAACCAAAGTGTCAGAGGACATCTTACAAAGTGGAGAGTGCCGCAGTAAAAACAGTAAAAAGTGATAGTTCCAATGATAATCTAAACTATTGTTACTGATTGCTAATACAACTAATAATTAATGAAAATAAAATATTATGAATGAGAAATAACAAACAAAATAAGAAATGACGACTTTTCCACATTGCTGTCCAATCGAGACCTTTATCAAGAAACAACCACGAACTATCTTGCAATGAGAACCACACAATTTAAAAAAAAAATGTTACATGGGAAGGGTCTTACCAATGTTCTGGTGTTTTCATATTTAGTGACGGTGCTCAAGGACCATTGGTAATACACAATGGTTCTTAACATTTGTTTTAGACGCTCAAAGTACTCAATGAGTACACCTTCTGAAGAAATGAAAAATATAGTCCTACCACAGAAGTCTTTATTTTGGTCTGCACGAATCTAATCCCTAATGATTCTACATGACTGTGCAATTAGACATAAAATTAGGTCACAATATTTGATCCTTTCTTTCCATGAATTTTGAAATACCTGTTCAAATGAAACCCACACATACTGCGCCACCAATGCAAGCTCGCAAGGAGAGTGAAGACGTCATCACTGATGTAATAAGTACACACTGATGAACAAATAGCCACGTGGTCATTCTCTTTGTATGCTTAGTGTCCTGTGCAGGCAGTCAACAACATGGCCAGTATATGATAGCCATAGTATGCTAGTCCAAATTTGACCAATGAGGCAATAAAACCCCAACCACTTTTATTTGTGTTTCTGTTAACAGAGCCATCTGTGTATATAATTATGTTTTGTGGTTTCAAGTGTAGCTGGGCGAGTTCATGCACTGTTACCTGGTCCCTGACGCCCGTCCATTTTCGACACGCTTTATCTAGTTGTATTATTACTTTTGTCATTGATTTCTTCTCAGTGTCTACCTCCACCCATTCACTGACCTTTCTTATTTCTTCCAATTCACATACTCTTCGCAGTGTGTCTTCAGCCTCTGCCATCCATGATCTGCCATGCTTGATTCGTTTTACCTCTGACTCATCTAGATCATGGTATAATGGATGGTGGTTGTATTCTGTCACTTTAAGGTATGACCTAACTTGTACTACCTGCGGTGTGGACCGCATTGGGCATGGTCAGACACATAGAAAACCATGGTCATCCAATGCATTGAACGTCACTTCCAGTCATCTTGCCACTGGTTTCAAATGAGGTCCAACAAGAAGCTTTGCACAACTTCTCATTTTAATTAAAATCCCCAGTGCAAGTCATTTTCACAGCTTGAATAGGGCTCATTAGGCATCTATGAACTATTAGGCATGGACATAATTCTAACTGAATTTTCAAATGTTGATGTAAAAATGGTCATCATCACTTGTGATGGAGGAACACACTAAAGACAACTATGGAGGTTTGGGGGGGTGCAGTTGACTGTACCATCCCATGTAGGGTAAAAGTGATCTATGAAGTCGAATGTATCAGACTGAAAAACCAATGAAGACGGATGTGTCTGGCCATTTGTGCAAATAAAATGGTGACACAACGCAGTTCCATTCACTGGACTACATCCTTCTGGAAATCTAATAGGACTATGGTACTGCCACAAGAGATATCCAGTGGGAGTTTGAGAATGAACGATAAAGAAGAAGAAGACTGAGAAATACAGATATTGCAGCTATGCTGTAAACCATAACAATGCATTCCTTTCTCTAGACTACATTCTGCTAATCTGCAGAAGTTTGAGAATGAACACAGATTTCTTACTTTGTGTTCTGTCAAATGGATCATGAAGAGATGCTTGACCAACGGACATTTCACCTTTGTCCTTTCTTGCAAATTCCTAGGTCTTTTATGAGTTCAGGTACAACCAAGGTTGCTCAACACTCAGGAGGACCTTTCAGAAAGACCATGTGTGTCAAGATGTATGCTCACAGCTAAAGGGATTATTTCATCAGTCTCATGATTTCTTGAGGCTTTATTTTCTTAAAATAATTCTTTTTATAGGCATTCGCTGTTCAAAGACTCCAAGCTTACAGAATGGTTATATAGCAAGTGCAACAGGAAATATGATATATAATGGAACACTGACTTACAAATGCCTGCAAGGTTTTAAGTTGGTAGGAGCAGACACTGTTACTTGTGATACTAATGGACAATGGTTGAATCTTCCCTTTTGTCAAGGTGGGTAGTTTTACATTTAAATTATTAAAGGCAAAACATTTATCTAGAGCACAGAGTAGGTGTATGGTAGTGGAGGACTATAGGTACAGCTGTAAGAAAGTGAGGGGGAGGGGTATTGAATGTCATTCATCATCATCAAACCCATAACTCTTCAGGGTTGTAGGGATGCCACTCTGGAACCATCAACACAAAATTTTGTGAAGCCTCCCTGTTATCAGTTCATTGTTTAAGTGTGGAGATTCTTAATCCTGTCCACTCTTTAATATTATCAATCCATACTTTCTTCTCACCATCTCTTCTTCTTCAACCCTCAACTGTTACCTGCAAGATAGTTTTGGAAAGGGAATCATGCCTCATCACGTGACCAAACCACACAATTTTGCGACTTTTCACCTCTGCCATAAGATATTGTGGTTCTAGAGGAATTTACACACATGTGCAGTGTGTGTGTGTTGTAGTTGTCTGTGTGTTATTCAATCAGTTCATATTAATAGTAGCTTGGAAATATATTCCGTTGAAAGTCTTGACTGAAAGCACATCTTTTTTATGGATGTGGTGTGGTCAAAGATGGAAAAAATGTTGGCTCAAGTTGTGAGACAAGTAGGTGTCACCTGAGTTAATCTGGTTAAAATCCTGTTTGCTGTATTATAATTTTGTTGGCCTGCAAAAGTATTTATTTTGTTTCTCCCATATGTCGGTTTTATGTTCTTTATAATGGATGCACAATATTTGTCTGTAACATGTTTTCAAAAGCCTGTGTTCTCCTTTCCATTTCCACTGTAACTGTCAAACTCTCACATCCGTACATAAGAATAGATATTATTAGAGATTTATATGCACCTGAAAGCATCAGATTGATGCTTCTGGAAGCAGTCTTAGCCACTTTTTAATCTTTGATTAAATTAACCATTTTAACAGCAAGGCTTGATAAAAAGTTGGAATGTAGGTACCTCTCCCAGAATTGAACCAGATTTATTAATAAAGAAAAATCATAACGCAGCAAACGGACCAGGCCGCACCAGCAACCATGTTATCATGCAATCTGCCTATTTAACATGTCTGCATGGGCACTGAGGAGCTTTCAAATAGGGCCTACAGCAACATTTATCACGAGTAACGTGCTTGCTGTGTAGACATTTTAAAATATGAACGAGAAGATCAAAACAAAGTTGGGATATGGTGTATCCCCATTATTCCCAGAAAAAAATCCCACTGATTACAGGTATATATTTGTGTAATGTTGTTATAACTTTAACTGTCTTCGATATTTTATTTTGTGTTTGTTTTGTTTGATTATTTAAATTTAATTAAAATATGATGTTTGTGGTTGTTAAATTTGATGTTAAAAGTGTGATTTATATTTGAGACAAGAATATTTGTTATTTCTTTGTTTATATTCTGTTCTATGTTTAAAATTATTTTAGTGGGTACTGTACAAGTAGATACCACAACATTTTTAATGAAACAAAACTGAACGGAACGAAGTATTCCCGTAACTAGGGTACAAAGCGACATAACACCAAATAATACAAGGGAAACAATCAGAAATAGTTGAAATTTGTTATTGAGACCAGTAATCTTTCAAATCAACAAGAATAGCGTCAAATGCGGTTTCTGTTGCTCTTAGCATGACCTCCACATAAATTCTGCAAGATAGCTTTCAAGATGTTGCCACGATGTGCCACAGTGTTTCTTGTTTCTTCATTTGACATTACTCCAAAGTCGTTCAATGTTCTGAGTATCATTCATTTCCTTAAGCTTCTGTGATATGGAGATAACAAAAGCTAATCATTCCATACAACGCACTGAGAGTTCCATATTCTCCCTGTCTGGGAGGTATTGAGACTGCAGAATTCAACAACAGGTAGTTTCTCTGTACAAACACAACTGTTTTTCTGCTCGTTTCTGATGAGACAGTCTTAACCTTTACGACTCTGCGGTCGCAATATTGCGCCTATGAGCACAGGCTCCATTGTGCCTGCGGGCGCAATCCCGCTACATACGACATCGCCCGATTCCAGAGTACGGAACTTCACGAAGTAATGATCCCGTGACGTATAAAACCCGCCAAATGAAGCTAGGAATATGTCACAGTTTAAAGGTCAAATTCCTTTATACATTACGATTGCAAGAAGGGAGAAAGCCGGTTGGTTTTGTTAACGAATTTCTAGAGCGACGTTGGCCATTTTGTAGCCATATTTTACTATCAAATTGAGTACTGCGTGGCATGGGTAAGTGATCGTGACTACATGTTTTAATTGTTGTTTTTTGTGTTTAATATGTTATTTGATAATGTTATTTGATAATGTTTTTTGTGTTTAATATGTTATTTAATATGTTTGTGTAGTCGTTCAAAAAATAAAAATAATATGTATCAGGGGTGCCACGTGTGTGCATAGACAATAATTATGCTGCGTGTCGGCATAGACCTAGTGTTGACCGGACAGACATTATATGCGATTATTTCTCATCTTATTACTTTTTTTTAGTTCATATTATATTAGTTTTGATATAAAACAATATATATACAATAAGTATAGGTATTTATGAGGATTTTATCAATGTTTCCACACATTGCTCAAGTATTAGGGTCGTCAAGAAGTTATATGTGCGATAATAAAATGGTGTTTTGCCATTTTTCCCCAGAATTTTCAACTTCACAACTGTCATATCATACATACAACAAAAAAAAATATGACTATATTCACTATTCACTCCTTTATTTAGATATGCAAAAATTATTTTGATATCTTTTAAAACAAAAATGTTATCATGTTTTCAAAACACCCACCATCAATAACGTACATTTTCCAAAAAAGAATTCAGGACCAAGGGGATGTTTCTTAATTTTTAATTCAGGGCCCTAAAGGTTAACAGTCATGTTTGTGTTAGCAGCCATGTTTGTTATTGTAGCAGCGAATTGTCATTGAATTGTCATGCTTAGTGACTATCTAAAAAAGTGGAATTAAAAAACTGACTGTGTTGTGGCGTCTACTTGTACAGTATGTTTTAGTATGTATTTGAAAAGAAATATGTTCTATTCTTATTCAAAATCTGTTTTCTAGGATTCTAGCTTGCAACTATTTAAATATATTCTTTAGCCTCAGTATGCAGTATGGCACCCACTTCTGATCCAAATGGAAGCCAAAACATTGCTTCAGGAGATGGAGTATCATACGGCAGTGTTCTCCGATATTCATGCAATTTGGGCTATGATTTAATTGGAGATCCAACTTTATTCTGTGATTCAGATGGTACCTGGATAGGAACTACTGCAACCTGCAAAAGTAAGCTTAGGTGATTTGTGATTTCATATGTTTTCTGGTTTCTTTTCTTATGAAATCCTGCAGGCCAGCAAAATTACGGCTCCAGGATCGGACGGAGTGCAGTACCAATATATTAAAACAAAGTGAAGAGGCAATAATGAGTAAAATAGTAAAGAGATTTAATTCAAGCATACAGAATATTAATATATTTGAGGACTGGCTGCATAACTATATACGCCCTTACCCAAACCTGGCACAGATCCAATGTTGCTAAGCAGCTATAAAATCATAAAATTGCAAAATGTATATGGTATGGGGCTCCTAACACTGTCCAACACACAATGCCAGTGTTTGGAGCACATACAGAATGAAGGAATGCAAGTAGTCCTGGGATGCACTAGAAATACCCCCATCTTGGTAATGAGATATATGCTAGGCCTAATATCCATCAAATTACGACATGTGTTGGCTCAAGCCAAGTCATAATTGTGAGTCGTCAGTGATGGTAAGCACCCACTCTACATTACAGATAACAAGTGTTCTAGACTTGAGAGGGGAATGTTATGGATGGCGCAAGAAGAAGCAACAATTCAACTAGTTACTACTACTTCTTCTGTGTTCAGCATCTGCGGTCATATTATATTGTCAGGCCTGTTGTCAGGGCGAAGTCCAATGTTTTATTCAGATCAGACCGGCTGCCAAATAGCTTTTTCCTCAAGTCTGTATCCTCTGGCCAGGTTTGCTGTCTCTGCACCTTGTATGTTGGACAATCCTGAAGTATGGGTTCAGGATTCACATGGACATTCATCTGTGTATGAGATCCTCAATCGGTAAAGGTGACACAACTGTGGCCTGTTCATTATGTTTGTCTTCCACTTCCATTTGATTCTTCCACTTTGCTGTGTATGTGTTCTGAATTATTGTTTTTACTTCTCTGTGGGACAGTGGGTGTCTGTGTTGTTTCATTTCACTTTCTCTTTTTGACAGAGCATCCACTTTCTAATTTCCCATAATTCCACATTGTGATGGTATCCATAGAAGGACAATAGCTTATGATTTTTGATATTTCTTGCTCATGTCTGATGTTGTGCAGAAGGCTTTCATTTCTGTTACTCTGGATCAATACCACTAGAGATTTGCACCCTGTGAATATAGCTATTTTCTTTGGTCTTGGCAGTTCTGGTTTGGTGAAGACTTTCAGTGCTTGATAGAGTTGCAACTGCTTCTGCTCTAAATTTTTAATGAGTATTTCCGGGTTGGAAAAGCTTTTAATATTGTCTTCCCATTTTTGAGTCCCATTATAAGAATTCTTCCTCCGTCATTCCTTACTTCTCCCTCCAATACAAAGCAAGATCCCAAAAGTACCTCCTCATGGTGCACAATGGAAACAGAAATACAGCTGCTTGGGCTGATTCTAACAAAACCTTTTGGGGATAATATCCATGAAAGTGGAGGCAGCAGATCGAAAGAGGACTGACTGCAAAAGAGACAGTCAATATCTCTGACACCACTACGTCATCACATGCAGTGGCACTGTCGATACACAGTGACTCTAAGTCAGTCCGGTCCGAGCATTTGAGGGACGGCCAATGAAAATGACATGAAAATAAAGAAGATGCATGGCAAGGGACAAAAAGATAACATACTGAGTACAATGAAAGAACAGCACATCGCCAAGAGGCAATAGAAAGGGAAAAACATTCCAAGGAAATCGTAACTATAAGCTCCTTTAACTCGAGACAAGCTACTAGTTACTGGTGCTCCTTACAGGCAGATACCCAGACTCAATCATGGCAAACAAAGCAGCCCTGCCTAACTCTAATGTCAAGATGGACACCGGAAACATGCTTGCGGAGAGAAAGGGTTCTGTACCCAATGGGCTCAGGCACAAACGGGACAATGAAGGCAACCATGACCCAATTCTACTGTTGAATTTTCCTATACCGGAAACATGCTTGCAGAGAGAAAGGGTTCAGTACCCGTAGGGCTCAGGCACAGTGGGGACAAGGTCATTCAGCTCAAGAACACACCTTGCTCCCAAATGTGTGGTGAGACTCAAGTTGGATGAAGCGTTCATGATGTCGGTGAACGACACCTCGGCTAAGAAGGCGAAAGAGCTCAGGTCCACAACTTAAGTTCTTCCTTAACTGGAACCAGGTTTGTGGATGAGAAAAGGTTCAGTACCCTATGGGCATAGGCACAGAACGTCTAATTACATAAGGCAAGCTCACTGATGGTGGAAAACCTCATGCGAGATAGATGTGAATGACAATCGTCTTGGCAAAGAGTCATTACAAATCCCCATTACAATTTCTGAATGGTCCGGATGAACAATTGCCTGAGGCGAGTTTCAAACTTGGTACCTTGGCCATCACAGACGAGCTCTGTGCATCGCTGCCACAAAGCCAGACTTCAAGATATAGATCACAGTATTATTTTGTTTTATACAATGAAAAGATCAGGTGAAAATTCACAACTCTGTTATGCAACATGTTATACTTGTTCAAATCTTCCTAATTGCTTACTTACTTGTAACTACTGTTTGTTACCAGTAGATATGATTAATTGTGTGTCTTTATTATTGATATTAAGTGATTTTAACATTGATAATTATCCCCTTGTATTTAACCTTGTTATTCACTTTGTAGGAATGGCTAAAAGTACCTTCAATGACATGAGAAAAATAGTCTAAACAAATTAAAAACAAGATAAAAATGAGAATTATAAAATGCTAAATCTATTCTATATTAATGTATGACTCAGAAACATGGACACTAAATTTAAACAATTAGAAGACACAATTGATGCATTTGAGATATAGGTATATAGAAGAATAGGGAGAACATCATGGAAAGAGATGAAAACAAACAAAGAGGTTCTAAAAACACTTAATATGAAGAAAGAATTACTAAGAGAAATAAAGGTCAGGCAAATAACATATTTTGGACACCTTATTGAAGACCTTACCTGAGGGTAAAGTCAAAGGGAAGCGAGCAAGAGGTAGACAGAGATACAAGTAGGAGAATAACATCACAAGATGGACAGGTTACAGTCTAGCAGAGTGTACCACCAAAATAAGAGACAGGAGATGGAGATCTATTGCAGCCAACCTTCGTTGCGGAGATGGAACTTGATGATGATGATGAGCAGAAATGACATGTGTATTAAGAAAACTTGGAGTGTCATTAAGAGATAGAATTAGAAATGATAGCATCAGACAGATAACCAAAATAATACCAGTATTGGAACACATCAAAAGACAACAGATAAGTGGTTTTCACATGCTTCCAGACTATCAACAGACAGCATGCCAAGGATGGCCAAGGCACATAGACATAATGGCTATAAAGCCAGAGGCAAACCATGTAAAAAATGTATCACAGAAATCAAAGAAGCCACAGGAACAAGCTTACACAAAAACACAGGAAGGTCATCTCCAGAGAACTCTTCTACCCCATATGCCGCAATGCAAACAAGGGTTACAGCTTATAGATAGATAATCCCTTTCAGGGCTTCTACCTCTTATGAGACACTTGAACAAAGGGATGCTTGCCAAAGATGTCTGGCACAATGGCTGTCCTTTAAGAATAATTGCACGGACTATAATATAATTTCATCTCAGACCATAAGGTTGCACAAAGATAAAAGTGAATACGCTCTAATATTACCAATATAGACTCTGTATTTATGTTTCAAGGAGTATTGAGGTTGAAGGGCATGATTTAGCAAACAATGGCTTTAATATCATATTTAGGAAACAAACAAATAGTTCCACCATACTCTCTTCACCGAAAGGATGTCTACCAATGAGGTGAAGAATAATAACTGAGTAGAGTCATATCATATTTACTTTTTACTTTTAGTTCCGTTCTGTAGTCCTCTTGAGTACAATATTTGAATATAGTTGGTCATTGAGTAAATGCTAATTGCTAAACATTTATATTTGCAGAATTTACCTGCTACATAGAAAAAATTGCTAATGGTGTCCTCAGCTCCAACAGAGTGGAAGTAGGTCAACAGATCACCCTGACCTGTAATACAGGATACAGGTCAGTCACAAGAGAATACAATATGACATGTAACAGTAACAGAATGTTGACCCCCATTTTGATTTGTCAAAGTAAGTACATGTTCTAGATTCAGTAAATATTTGTTAACCAAATTAATTTGAATGGATTTTATGAAATGTTGGATGTTTATATATAAAATATGAAAATAATAATTGTTGGATCTCCTGTAAAGGACATAGTTCTTCAACAATTGTTGAGATTTTAGGTATCACTAATACATCCACATGCATGCTCAGTATAATGGGGATTATTTTGAACCACAAGCAAGTTTGATCAGGTTGTTTGGCAAGGTTATTTGAGAATTGTGAAGACATAGGATGCAGGACCTCACACATCCACAGCAAATACTCAACAACAGAGTGAAGGAGCAAGGTCTTCTTCTTGAGTTCTTGTGAATAGCTATGAATAAATCTCTGTGAAACTCCACCTGAACCCACAAAAACAAAGTTTCTCATGGAGTCATCATGAGGGAAATTACTATAGAAGCTAATTTCATATAGAGAAAGACATCTGCATGTCATTCTTTGGGAGAAAAGTATCTTTCATGCAGCAGACTGTCAATACAACAATTTTCCATACAAGCTCAGACATTGATTCAGTTACCAAGGCCATGTGTCAAACATGTTAGTGTATTTTACAAAATACATTTTGAAAATAATAACATTAACACACCATTAACAATAATGAATCTTGTTTTGATTGATAAATATAGTTTTCTGTGTAATAATATGATTGGAGCATATACATTGACCATATTTAGATTGTTGGTAAATTAATATTTTGTAACATGCACTAACTTGTTAGGTGTGGTGATAATTTATCTATTTATATCGCAGTTCGAAATGATACTAAATATTATGAGATAGATAGTCACCATGATGCAATAAGGATAAAGTATTCTATCTATCTATTGTCATTTCCACTTGTGCCATTAAGCATCCTGGGGGGGCATTCAGAGTTTTTTTGTTTTGGACCATTTGAGTTGCATTGGCCATGGTAACCCATGTCTATTTAATGTTTCTTTGATTGTCTCTGCACATCTAGTTCTTGGTTTTCCTCGTGCCTTGTAGCCTGGTCTTCTGCTGATATATGCACGAAGGGCTGGTTGCGCAGGTTCCATTCTCATGACGTGACCAAAGGTTTGCTGCCTCTCGATGCAGTCTTGACTTGAGATAGTCTCTCTCATTATATCCTCATTTCTCTGGCGGTCTCTTTTCGTGACATTTATAGCTTTCCTCAAACATCTCATTTCGCAAACTGATTTTTTTGCGTTAGTGTCTTTTCAAAGGCCATGTTTGACATTGATAACACAGAGTTGGTATAAAAATACTGTTTACCAATTGTGATTTTGTAGCTATGCAGATTGATGGATGTTTAAAGTATTGGTGACAGCTGGTAAGCACAGAATTGGCACCTTGTTTCAATCTCTCTGTCGAGATTACCATCCTCCGTAAATATGCTTCCTAGGTATTTAAACTCTGAGACTTGCTTTAGTTTTGTACCATTGACATACATTTAACTGGCCTGGTGTTCTGCTTATCTTCATAGTCTCTGTTTCTAGTAGTAGTCTAGTCTCAAAAATAGCATCTGTGCATCACATACCTTTCCTGAAATCAAATTGTGCCTTACTTAGCTGGTGTTCTATTATCAGTCTTATTCTGTGTTCTATGATTTTGCGTATATCTTTCATATGTGGCTGAGCAGAGATATGCCTCTGTATGTCTCACACTCTCTTTTATTGCCCTTGTTTTTCCATATGGGTACAATTATTTCTCTCTGTCAGTCATGTGGTACATGTTTTTCTGACCAAAGTGTTGTGAATATTCTCTTTAACCAGTTTACACCAATGTCCTTGCATGCCAGGATGACTTCAGTTGTTATGCCATCCACTCCAGGTGATTTATTTTGCGGGCTGTTCTTAATATGTTCCTCTATTTCACAGACTAGTATTTCTGGTTCTGGAATATGTGAATATCTTTGAGTGAAAGGATAGTTTCTTGTTTTTGTTGATGGGTCATATAACTCTTTAAAATACCAAGCAGTTTTTTTTTACACCCAATCATTTTGTTTTTGGCATCACATAAAGTTTTTAGATTATTTGTCATAAAAGTAACACAAGTTGAAAAAGTGAAATATCCTGGCAGCCTGTTAACATCAGAAGTAGATGATCAAGTGAGATAAAGAGTTGAACAGAACAAGCCAAATCAGCATTCCAAAAAATGAGAACCATTTTGTTCAGTGGAACACTGTTAATGCAGACCCGAATTCGCATGCTGAGATGTTATATCGAACCAATTATTTTTTATGGATGTGAAGCATGGACTATAAACATAAAATTCGAAATTAACTGGTGGCTACAGAGATGTGGTTTGTGAGAAGAATGATCAAAATACAATGGACATCTTAGAAAACTAATAAAGATGTTCTCATTGATGCTGGCATAAAAAGATCAATCATATCAAACATTAGGGGCAGGGTTTCTAGGACATGTACTGAGAAGAACACAGTATGAACACTTAATAACCACTGGAAAGATCAATGGGAGAAGAGATGGGGGACGACAAAGAGAGAAGTTGCTAGATGGACTAGTATTGTGGCATGGTAGAAGTTCACCAACCGAGCTTATTAGACAGCATAAGAGACAGAGCAGTGGAGAAAAATGATCGCTTACGCCATTTGGCATTGCACTTGATTGATTGATGTGCCTTTGGTTAGGTTTGATTACATAAAATGCACCTCTTATGATGAGGTAAACTGCTTTCAACTGTGGATGTTAGCACAATTTAGTTATATCAGAGCTTTACAACCATCAAAGAATAGTTTATGTTATGGTTCTGGTAATCCAGTCATCACAGCCTCCAGGTTTTTTATGTTACACCACAACAGCGTGGTTTATGTTATATATGAAATGACTATATAATAAGAAATGTAGTTTAACAAAAATAAAAATTATAAAGTAAAATATTGTACAATCAATGAGTTAAGTTTCAAAGTGAAAGATATTTTGATGGCGTGCATGATTATTGTATTACCAATGCTAGACCTGGACCCTGACAGAAACTAGAACAAAAACTCGCCGCATGCAAAATTAAGTGCCCGAGAACAACACTGGGAGTAACAAAAAGAGATAGAATAAACAATGACACTATAAGAAATCTGATTAAAAAAAGAATATCATGCAAAAAATACATAGACACACAAAAGATCAAATGGTTAGGCCAACTAACCAGAAGTGAACCAGATCGTATTTCATCAATAGCCTCCAAATAAAAGATCATCTGAAAAGAAAAACAGGGGAAAACCCAGACGAAGATTAATAAATGACAGAGAAATACTAGAGCACCAAGACTGCACTATGGCAGTGACATCACAGTTAGCTAAAAAAAATAATACTTCGGTTTCCCATGACGCCTAATGGCATACATAGATAGGACAAGACAAAACATGATTAATGAGAGAATGAATGTGAATTAATATAAATAACATTATATGGAACATTGTAGACATACTAATTTATGTAAGTCAGTTCTTGCCACTCTTGGAATTTCCTTATCTCTCTTGAATTGAACTCCTGACCTGCGCACGGTCATGAAATAACCTAGTTTGTCAAACTGGTGACATCTCCCGGCCTTCCTATTTCTTGTTCCCCAACACCAGAGTTTTATCTCTTGTTAAAACTAAGAGAGAGCCAAAGATCCACAGAGGTTATGAACAGAGTCTAACTTTTTTATTGTATCACCTTAGTGATAGACTGTCATTTGTTGATCTCATGTTGACTATTCTTAGGGGAAAAGCAACTGAATGACAGAATATTCAACATATTTCCATTATCTTGTATCACCAGACATCAATGAGTGTGATGATAATATGACATGTCAACATGACTGCATTGACACCCCTGGCAGTTACTACTGTACATGTAAGCCTGGATTTGAAGTTAACGGCAGTTTGTGTGCAGGTGAGGAATAAAATATGTAGTATGTGAAATGTACCTTATGTTTCTTAATATAAGCTGTTTTTTGTGTGTTTGTTACCGCTATTAATGTAGGGGGTGTGGCTCATATAGGCGCACAATAAAATTTAAAGAAACATTAGGTTCTTGTTTTGAGTGCATGCCTCCCTATTTTATTATTTTCCTGGGCAATGTTTGTCAGTTTATGTTTATCCTTTATTAATTTTAATATAAATCTATCTTTAGTGATCTTTACTGTAATACTGATCTTACTTTTCCAAATCATATCCATAATGCTAAAGATATTACACGTGGAGTCAAGTATTTAAAGAAAATGAGAGAGGTGATTGGAAAGGGTTGAAAAGGCATGAAGGATTGACTTCATTGTACTCAGATTACACTACATGTACTCCTCCACTTGTCAAGAGTATCACTCATAGCATGTAACCCATAAACTCAAATGATAATCCCCAGGGATCTCAGAATAAATCCACATTGTAAATGAGATGTCATGAGTGGGATTTTATCCCATGACCTCTCTTGTGTACAAAGCGAACATCTTGATCACTACTTTGGGAGATCCCCAGTGTAAAGTTGTAAACTATACCAAGTGTAGATCTGCTAAACGATACAATTTATGTGTTCGACTATGCCCCCTCTCACCACCAATCTCTTGAATGGATACCTACAGGCAAAAGAGATATGGTTAGACCAAAAGAAACACTCAGAAGAACAATATTTAGAGAAAGTAAAACAATCAATATTCATACTATTCAAGAACTGCACAGAATATCTTTGAACAAACAGAATTGGAGAGATCTGACCTCTGCCCTATGCGCTAACTTCAGCGCAAAAGGAAAATGAATGAATGAATGAATGTTCCCTCTAATATTCATCCTTTGTTTATGGATCAGACGATGATTTAGACTGCACAACTAAAAGGGAATGTTATTGACTACCTGTTGTTGAATTAGATTCTCTTATGAGATAATTTTATGTTTGTATGCAGTTGAAAATAAATGATATATAGGATATCATTTCAGAAAACCCACAATGATATACCTGTTGTTAGTTTGCTTCCTTTGCTATTCTGTTTAGATATTGATGAGTGTGCAACAATCAGACCTTGCAGTGACAATTGCACAAACACTATGGGATCATATCAATGCAGCTGTAGATCTGGATATTCACTATTTTTTGACAATGGAACACAAGGATATATCATTCCTGCTGTTGAAGATGGGATACAGGCAGGAGATGTATACAGACTTAACCACAGTTGTGTCCGTAAGTAAACAGTGCATTTGTATACTGACAGAGTACTGATATGTTACACTTTGTGATTCTCTTAACAAGTGTTATTGAATAGTTCTGATTTACATTAGACTAGGATAGAGTAAAAGCCATGTTAGAAACTTGACATATCTCAGTGGTTAGTTTGCTGAATTCAGTTATTAGTGTGCAGGGTTTATTTTCCAGTATGCTTGATTCCATTATCAATCAAGTTGAAAAATTGGTGCACAGCTTTCTAGATTCATTCCAGCTAGCACATTAAAACTGAAATAAATGCACTCTGGCTTCAATGTTGCTATTCTTAACCAGTTTATTTTTTCCTTTTCCTTAAGGAAAATGAAGTCCATTATCCAAGAATGTAAAAATATAAAATCAGAATGAAGAGGAAAAATAAACCATAAAACATGGGATAACAATTATTATACCTTTTTAAATAAAATAAAACCAACTGAACATGTTTTATTTCTTTTTTCCGTAGAGCACATTCTACTAAGACATTCTAATGTCTCAAGAAAAAATGGTCAAATTTGAGAACAGAGTCTTGGTGTTTATATGTCTACATACTGCTATTGTTACTGAAACATATATGTGGTGACTAAAATCTCAATAGTTGAAAACTTACATTATGTACAGGATACACTTTGATTATTTTTTGATCATATACATTAATTTGTATATTGTTTGTTGCATATAGTGCTTATAATTTATACTCAATAGCATCCATGGTGTAGCACTTGAACACAGATTATAAAAACAGAAACTGTATTCTTTATAAAATAGTTATGTCGTTACGTCTGTGGGTCTCACCAATGGCCCACTATATAAACTACCCATGCAACAGAAAACCTTGGTAGATGACATGCTGTTATTTTGAAGCTCCTGTGGAACACCTCGTGCCAGATAGACGCGCTCGAAAGGTGTCTTGGCGAAGAGGCACTACATACCAGCGTGCCTGGTGAGAGATAGACAGGCTGTCATGGACTAGGGAAGCCTACCTGAATTAAAGGCATGATGAAAAAAGATGTGCTGTACCTCGGAAGTCCTGACCACAAGTGGCTAACCAAGGTGCAAATAACACAGTCTTACTGTGGAACTTGCAGCACAATGTACTTTACGCTCCCTGGCAGAAATCACACGATATATTCGTTGTGGTTATATGAGAGCGAACGAAGAAGAAGAAGATATTGAAACTCTTATAGAAGCTTTATAGCATGTCATCTATACAATTATAGACTCCCGTCTGTGTAGAAGAATCATTCAATACGCATTGCATTAAGCTGAAAGCTGAAGTCTCCTAGGTATGAAAGAAAGCTCAGAAAATTCACCCCATATGCACATAAGAGCTAATCACTCACAATTCCTGGGGTTCTCAAATGTGGTGTTTGACCTTTTATTTTCTGTGACAATCAGCACAATAAAAGTGATATAGGGTCCTATAGTCAGCATCACATTCCCAGCTTTTACTTTTCTAAACTTGTTCTGACATTCATTTTCTGAGTATTGAGCAATACCAGTCATTCAACTAGAAATTGCGACCTAAACCACTGGTCCAGGAAGCAGTAAGCTATCCATTACTCTTCTGCTGCTCCAAAAAGAAAGATTTAAATTTTGAGAGATTATTTTAACATAATAATAGATGTGTTTCTAGCAAAACCATGTACAAAAACACTTTTGAAGGTAATTAAAAAATAAAACAAACAAAATATTTTTGATCATTTAAAAAGTAATGGAACTTTATTGAAGACCTTACTTGAAGGTAAATTTGAGGGAAAGTAACAAGAGCTAGGCAGAGATACAAGTGGAAAGAAAGCATCATGAGATGGTCAAAATACAATCTGTTGGAGTTCATCATCAAGATAAGAGACAAAGAATCTTGGAGAACCATTGCAGTGAATCTTCTATGTAATGACAATACTTGGTGATTAGCTTATATCAATATGTCCAATTTTCAAAATGGATACATGTGTCATAAGTTGATTGAAGTATATTAGGGTTTCACACCTGCATAGGCGTATGTGGATATTTTTCCCTGGTCATGTTGGAATTTGAGGTAATTAGAGAGCTGACAGACTGGCTTCAAGAACACATGTGTCAGGACAAATAGGGTCTATGCGTTTTTAATTGAGGACACCTTGATAGACAAGACTGGGTTCTTGTTAGGAACCCCAATGATTGCATCGGTCATAGTTTTTACATTATTGTCTGATCATAAATTTTTTAGCAGTTTGTGATGTCATCATTGAATGCAATTGTTTAGTAGTTAGGAATGTCACTCTGTCGGTTCATTTTGTATTAGCAAAATGGCTACTGAATCGAATGTTAACACAAATAATATAGATACAATACGGGCCCAGAGATGTCATGCACACCAGAGTGCATAGGCCGGCGCTACATAGCTGGTCAAGCATCAGGGTCAGCGAACCACAGCTGGCCAAGACCCTCAGTACACTTCCACGCAGTGGGCCTGGAAACAGGAGTGCAGCAATCCTGCTGTAGCCTGGCCAAGTACTAGGGATCGAAGATACGGGAATGCCAACCTGGCCCAAAAAAATGCTGGCTGAAGATGGATGTGTCAGGTCGAAAGGCGCAGATAACGCAGCTTGCTGTAAAACATGACACAACGCAGATCACCCTCATACGTCCTTCTCAGGACGGTCAGCGGAATGCTTTCAGAGGGTCCGCCGCAAGGCGTACGACGAAGAAGAAGAAGAAGATACAATACGCTTGAGACAAAGACATATAGAATTTAGGGGTGGGGGTACGGTTAGAAACAATTCTAACACTGCCCCTAACCACCGTCTCCTAAACTCTAGCATTATTTCTTCTATTTTGATGATCTCTCATGGCCTTTTTTAGTAATTTTGTGTTTAGTCATTTTGTGTTTCTTGCTGCAGGGTCTGAAATTATGTAATTTCCTTGACGACACAAAAGCAGTGCACACCATAACAAACATGAAATGAACCTGTGTATACTGTTATTTCGCTCACAATTCGTATACTGGCAAAATATAGGTAGTGCACATGTTCCAAACAAGCACCCAAGACTGTTATTAATAGATGGAAGGAATTACTCGGGGAGGAGAATTAAAGCGTAACATGATGAAGATATACAATCACTACGCTGCAGCAGCTATCCACATACAATCCTTGCAAACTGCTGAATGCGACAAACTTCTATAGGGAACCGTGGAGTGTACTGTGGTCAGTTCAGAAAATCACTAACATGTCAATATAGAGAAAATGTTTTAAGATGTGTGGAACATGGAACCAGTTCTAACAATAATTTACAAATATGTTAACACAGAGACTACCTTTATGGTAGTAGTTTATATTTATAGTATGCACATTGGTGGACTGACATAGGGTTATAGTAGTGTAGACACTGGTTTTGAATTATAAGAGGCAAGGCAACCTTTGTATAAGAAAATTCCGTACGGACATGTCAGGCAGAATGGTACAAAATACCGTACCCAAACTAAACCATAAAGCAAAACATTCTGTTTTTCAAAACCGGTATGAGTTTATAAAATTAAATACTGGAATATTACTTTAAATAATATATATAGCAATTTTGGTAGATAAAATACAATTTTATGATACAATATCTTCATATTTTCTTACAGGCAATCTCTGTCCAGCTCCTCCATCTATTGAAAATGCAGACCTATTATCACATAAAATGAAATACTACTTTGAAGACACAATTATGTATGTTTGCCAGCTTGGCTACATAATGGAGAATAATATGGCTGGCAGTCTCAATTGTAACGAGAGTGGAAATTGGACAGGTTTAGATATAAAATGCATGAGTAAGTGGTCATGTATTTTATCATTTTTGATATTTTGGTAAATATTAGTTTTTAATATTGAAGAGAGGCTAGACAATCTGGCATTCTGGCATGGTTGAACATCAGTATCAGAAATGATTGACAACATACACAACAGAGAGCCATAGAAATACATGATAACCAACGCTACATGGCTTGGACTATAAGAAGAAAGTATTGAGAAACTAATAATTGTTAAGACTGCAGTAAAAACATATTCCCATTGTGTTAGTTGGTGTGTGGCATCCTGATTGATGCACCTCTTGGCTGGTTGCCTCTGACTTCGGCATCTCTACTTGCTAGGGCAGACTGTGGTCTTACTCACTAATAGGAGAGCCTGACAGCTTAATTTTTAGTCTCTTGTGGCCTACTCTTTCACCATGAAACTGGACACCTGGGTGGGTTGCTATAGCATGTTTCACTAGCTTTGCCCTCAAACAAAGTAATTATCTGAGTAACCATCTAATGTTTTGATGCTATTTATTTCATACAATGTTATTTTTGGTTAGACCTAACAAATTTATACTATATATTTGTGCATCCCATCCAATTTTTATGAGCGAATGATATCCGTTGATCTTTTTTGGCATTCTCATTATTGTGTCTCAAGAAAATAAATTTTGCCACTTCATATATTACAACGGATCAGTGTTGCCATGTAGTTCTGGCAAAACCAGAGGGTGGACGTCCAAAAGTAACCCAAACCTATGGATCGACCTTTAAAAAATTGTTTAGCTGCTGTTCAATGAATCCTCGTAATCTTCTTTCTAGAATTATGTTGAAGCTTCTCCAGTATTACTTGCAAATGATATACCTCTGTATTTTTTACAATCTCTTTTGCTGCTCTTTTCCTTTCAAATAGGTATTATTACAGCATTTTCCCAGTCTTGTAGTGTTTCTTTTGCTTCCATATTATATTAACAGCCTATGTAACTATATTAGTCCCATATCTTCTGCTGCCTTGATTAATTTGACTTGTATGTTATCAGGTCCTGGTGATTTATTAGAGCTGTTTGTATCGTATTTTCTATTTCTTCCAGCAATATGTTTGGTTATAATTCTTTTGCAAATTAAGTGCATTCCATAACTGTCAATAGCTGTGCTGTCATATTTAAAGAAATTAAACTTATCCAAATCATAATCTGATGTTTCTGAGAAATTTATAACCAATCTCTGCTGAATAAAGGACAAAAATCATTCTTTCAATATTTCTCTTCCTCTTGTAACGCATGGTTCTCACAATTCTTCTAATAATCCTTGGTAATATCGGAGATGGCAACATTTGTAAGTATTTCAACCTATTTTAATTTGAATGTTTTATTTGCTGTTGCTACTTGTTCCTTAATTTTAACCCAGACTAATTCTATATGATTTAGGTGAGAATGGTATGGTGGTAATCTTAAACATCTGGGATCATGTTCATGGATTGTCTTGTCTATATGAAATATCTTTGCATGCTGTGTCTTTTTTACAATTTCAAGTAATTCAGGCTTCAGAGACATTTGAATGGAATGTTGTTTTTGGTAAACACTTTTTCTTCTTCTTTCGTTCGTTAATAATGTCTATATCTGCAGTGTTTTTTCTTGTATAAATTGAACAATGTTTTCCATTTATTGTTTTGTACCATAAAGTTTAACATTCAAAGGTGTATTAGAAGGCCAGTATGTGCACCTTAATGTGTCATAGTTTGCACATTCTTGAAGGATATGTTCTGAAGTCTGGTGGTCATGTGGGCAAGCCTGCCCACTTGTACCAGTTTGCTGTTGTACCAATTTTAAATTTTGTATACATATGGCTGTTTAGTCTATTGTGTCCAGTTCTGAGTAGAAATATGTTGACCTGTTCTTGTCTGTTAAGTAGGTGGTAGTCGTCACGTGAAGGTAAGTTAGGCTTTCATTGTAATGGTACTAGATGACCAAGAGAAGAAGGAGACGACCAAGAGAAGCTCTTTACAGAGAAACCATCAAAGAGGGAACTACTATGGGTCACGAGAACATATAAGAATTACACACAGCAGCATCATATCGCTCATGGATATTCACACCTTGCTTGTTTCCCAAAGGCAATATATGGGTGTGAATCCTGGACAATCACCAACAAAGTGAAAAATAAAATAGCAGCATTTGAAACAAAATGTTACAGAAAAATCCTCAGAATACCAAAGACCAAAAAAATATCACTAATGTAGCCATCCTGAAAGAAATGAATGTAAAGGAAAACTGGCTAAACAGCATGGTTCTTTCCTGAGAACTACAATGTTTTGGCCATATCAAATGCCATGACAGCATAGAGAAGAAAATAATGAAGGGGATGATGCCAGGAAGATGAACAAGAGGCAGACCATGAAGAAGATGGATGCAAGACATCAAAGACTACCTAAACATGACAGTAACAGCAGCAGGATGCTGGCTCAAGATCGACAGAAGTTTTTAAAATTCTGTGATGACTGCTACATCCTGTTCAGGATATGCTACCTGATGATGATGATGATGAACACAAGACAGATGATGTCTCAAGTTACTTCCAGTGAAATGCTAAAATTCTCCATCAGAATTGCCTCAACATAAAGTTTGTAATTAGTAGGAAAAATGAGTCTGCTAGTAAAGTTTATGACATTAGAACAGATAACCAATAAGATTTTCACATATTTTTTCAATGAAGTTACTGGTGGAAAATTATATCATTCTATTTTGAACCCAGAAAAGGGGACTATTCATACGTTAGGGATAAGTAAAGAAACACTGAACTGTTGGAAAGCAAAATGTGAATTTCAAATTCAAATCATTTACAAATTAAAATTGGGCCAAGATTGGTGCATATTTTTGACAGAGAATTTATCCGATAAGAAATGTGCAATATGTCTGACAATAATGAGACAGTGACTTTAAGGAACTTGAAAAGTTGGTTAAGAAAGAATAATGACACTGATATTTCCAAATCTACGCTATGGAGAACTATTAGGAGTTTAGGATTCACTTTTAGAAAATATGTTGGTGGTAGAAACCTTATTTGTGAGAAGCCTCATATAATTGTAATGAGAAGCAAACATTTATGCAAGGACAGAGAAATAATAAGCGATTGTTATGTTGTAGTGTATTTAGATTTCTTCTTCTTCTTTCGTTCACTTGAAACATTTATATCTGTAATTCTGTCTCCTGAATAAAACTCATAGTGTATTTAGATGACACTTGGATGAATGCACACACCAAATACATGAATGAGAATGGCAATCATCTGGAGGGACAAATAAGAGACTAGTACCAAGCAGCAAAGGACAGCTCCTAATAACTGCATATGCAGGAAGCAGCTATCATGGTTTTCGAAATAAAACAACTCATATTTATTTCAAAATCCACATATAATAGATATTATCATAAAGAGATAAATGGCAAGATATTTCAGGGCTGAATTGTGAATCATGTACTTCCTTCATTGGATAGACCATCATGTTTGATAATGGACAATGCTTCATATCACAATGCTGTGGCAGCAGATGAAGTTCCAAATTTATCCAGTACTAAAGATGTAATAAAGGTGGGCAGGCTTGCCCACATGGCCACCAGACTTCAGAACATATCCTTCAAGAATGTGCAAACTATGACACATTAAGGTGCACATACTGGCCTTCTAATACACCTTTGAATGTTAAACTTTATGGTACAAAACAATAAATGGAAAACATTGTTCAATTTATACAAGAAAAAACACTGCAGATATAGACATTATTAGCGAACGAAAGAAGAAGAAAAAGAAGAAAAAGAAGAAGAAGAAGGTAACTACTATTCGCAAAGTTAAATTGCGCAGTTCTACTTCAGAAACTCTGGCCACAAGCAATGAATTTTTGACCATTTTTACTCCTAATCCTAGGTGATTTCATAAAGAAACCTTGAATTAAAACCCTCCTGCTACTACCCACTTTAAAGTTTCCTGCAGAAAAACAAATACTAATTCTGTCTAACTCAAATGAACTGGTAATTATGAAAATAGTCACAGTTTCTAGGCATAATTCCTTCTGAATTCTGAAGATTTGTGCATTTTGTTAATAGTGTGACAATATATGGATATTTTTAAAAATCTAAGAAACCACAACCTGCAGCTTAGAAAAAAGTCCAGCGTGTAGGGTCTACAACTAGCCCACAGCACAGATGCAACCATAATCATTGTCTTGTGTTCAATAGTACAAAATAGTGCAATTTTAGGTTGAAATCATGCCATAGTGCTATCGGTGGCCCAAAAGAAATTAACTAACAGATTAACTTATATTGTCATACACTGCAATTATATTACATGCATCAGGGCATCTTTCCCTTATTTAGTATTTCATCCATTTGTATTTTCAGTTGCAATGTGTACTATAGATGAAGTACCAAGTAATATCAATAACCCAGGAGTTGTGTCAGTTCACAATATGAGCATCAATTTTGGAGAGATGATCAATATTACTTGCAATGTGCCGGGACTAACTCCACAGACCTTTACCAGAACCAGAAAGTGCACTCTGATTGGACAAGATTACAGACTTGATGGCAGTGCGAATGACTATGAGTGTGGATGTAAGTATTTTAATTAAATCATTTCATATTATAAAGCAAAAAAATAATTTCTGCAGTTCTGGAAGGTATGTAATTATAGAACAGTAGACATATTATAATACTGTTTTTAGCAATAAGGCCCAATAAAAAGGCACTTAAGTTGGCAATTAGTCAGAAATTTGAAAGAAAATGAATTTCTTGAATTTCACATCACGTTTTGAGGGCCAGTCATTTTTTTTTTTTACCTGTATCTGCTTACATTATTAGAATTGGTTAATTTTCAAGATATGATCTGTCAAAGATAGTGAGGTATTTCTCATTGGAAAAACTCACTGATAAAGATGAAGCTAATGTTTCTCACTAACTTATATGCTTCCTTGATGTGTTAGAAAAACGTGTAGGGTAGCTGGGGATAAAGTGTTGCACTTTTCACGTTTTTGCATATTTTGACAACTAGACGTAACTATGAGAGACCAAATTGCCATCACTGATAGTTTATCCATCCATCTAACATTAGTGAGAGTATTGAAAAGATACAGCTACATGTAGACAGTAGAAGAATATTTTTTGAACATGTGTAAAAAAATCACGTTGCCCCACTTTGGGGGCAAAGTGTTGTAGACAAAAAAGACGATACAAACGATTATAACATTGAGGGAGATCGCCACTGTGACAGGCCAAGCACACAGACAAAACATGAGCTAAGAATAGATAGAATGAATAGATTGACCTAGTGTCATAACTTTAATCTGAAAAATGTGGATAAAAAAATAGTTCACGAGTTCCATTTTAAAGGTTGATTTTTAATTAGGAACAAGTGTCACAGCATTGGGGGCATTTCCATATATGCTCAGCTGCTGTTCCATCAGCCATCTAAAAATATATTGTCAGTTGCTGATTATGAGTTCTTCTGATATTTCCGGAGAGGTAGCATTTTCTCCCATCTAGTCACTCCCATTTCTACCATTCTCTGAATATGTACATTGTCTCATTCGACCTCCTCCTCATCTTCTTGTAGGGTATCCATGACTTCTCTAATCAATTCAATCCTGTCTCTTCTTATCTCGGTGCCGTTCACCAAAGCTTTACCAGCCAACACATCAGGTCTTTCGTTTCCCCTGACCCCAGCATGACCAGGACAGTAAATTAATGTAATGCTCTGCGCATTGTTGAGAAGAGTGACCCATTCAGTTCTGATCATACACTTTTCTATCTTGCGCAGCATACTTTGAGAGTCAGATAGAATCACTGAGTCTGTTGTTGGTTGTGTTGCCAGCCAAGTGAGAGCTGCTGTCACCACTTCCATTTCCATTCTCATACTCGATGTTGTAGTGGGTTAACCATCGGACTTCTCAGCTAATTTCTTGTCATTTTAGTAGGCCATGAAACTCCAACCACACCTGTTTGTTTCTTGTGTTACTGAGCCATCTGTGTAAATTATTGTATTGTGTGGATTTGAGTGCTGCAGTATGCTCTTAGATCATTCCCTCTGTTCTGTTGGCAGCCCAGTCGTGGCACTCTCTTCCCATCTGTATCACAATAATGTCTTTGTAAGATTGGATGATCATTATAACCATATATATCGGTCTCTCACAGCTTTAGATCGGCATCTGCAACTTTCTCATAACATTTTTTCATACACTTTGAAAGCGACACTTTGTCCCAATAACTTGTGACACCTTACCCCAAATTCAAATTTTTTAGTAACTATCTAAAATTCCAATGAAAAAACAAAGTAGCCTGACAAGATATGTGCTTAATTACTTAACAACACACATATATTTCAGTTTAAACATTAAAAAAATATCACAATAGTAATGATAACAGCAGACATAGTGTGAGAAGTTGCAAAAAAATTGATTGAACATGGTAAAAACATATTATTCCGCATTGTTGAAAATAGGCTTATCCTTGACATATCAAACTTCGCTGTTTTAAAGTTTAGAATGTTGGCATCTGACCTAGTCACGTGCGGCATCAGACGAACCCATAAACTCAGAAAAAAACTGTGCAGCGTTTTACCCCTGTACATCTCTTTACCCAGGCTACCCTATCTGTTTACATCATTAGAGTTTGTTGATTAGTTTTCAAGATATAATAACTCAAAGATAGTTAGGCTTCCTCATTGGAACATATTCACTGTAGGACTAAAGTGAATTTTTTAGCTCATTTCAGACCTGAACATTTTACTATTAATTGCTATCTGAAGAGAATGAGCCCACATTTTCCACCTAGATGTACAAATTTCAGTCACCTACATGAAAAAGGGATTACCTATCTCTTTCTTGCTTCCATAGCCAGATATATATTATTGTCCAATTTTTCTTGTGAGGAAATGAAGCAAATGCTTCTTACACTTCTATATATTCTGTTTGCATGTCAAGAATAAAAGACCCGGGCTTGCAGTAAAATGTTGCCAGAAATAAGGGTCTTTATGACTTAAAACAGGCATTTTCAACCTAGTGTTGTGATCACCATAGTGCTCTTGTAATAATATGTAGTGCTTGAACCATGTTAGTGAAAAAGTGCTCATGAATTTCCTTTATAATTCAAACTTTGTTGTACAATCCAAAACAAATATTACTATCCATGATTATGGGGGAAAGTAACAAGGGGGGGGGGTGCACAGTGCAATGAATAAAGATTAGTTCTTGCAGTTTTCTGTTTTAGTTTAGTGAGAACTGATCAGTTTCACATATAATCACTTTCTCTTTCAATTTTCATTTTATCTTATTATATGTTAAAAACAGAAACAGAAGTACCACAGAACAGTTTTTTAACCTAAAAAAATTGATATAAAAGCAATTACAAAATCAACGTGCATTGTATCATAATTTCATTCATTTCACAAAGGCATTTGATTGTGTGTAGCACCAAGGTCTTTGACAGATACTGAGACAATACAACTTTGACACAAACATTATAGAAGTTATTGAAGTGCTGTATAAAGATGTAAGCAGTGCTGTTTTCATAAATAATGACAATGGTGAATTTTTCAAGATGGATATAGAAGTATGTCAGTGTTGCATACTTTTCTCAGTACTTTTTAACATGTATCTTAAATATATAATGCAGGAGACAGTACAAGATTTCCAGACATCAATAACTATTGGCGGTAGACTACTTTTTAATTTGCATTATCTGTTGATATTGATCTCTTGGCTGGTTCCGAATCTGAACTCCAGAAATTCACCTCAAGTTGGAAGAAATTATTCAAAAATATGACATGAAAATTTAGCATTGATAAAAGCAAGATATTGATGACCAGTGAAACCAAGCAAGATCCCATGAATATCCTGTTAAATGGTCACAAACTTGAAGGAGTTACATCTTCTAATATTTCAAGTCCCAAATATGTGATGATGGCAACTTGGGAATGAGATTAAGCTAAGACTCTTGATGGTGATGTTGCCATGGCAAGGTTAAATATGATATGGAAAAGTAAGATCAGTATTACAGTAAAGATCAATCTATTCAGATCACTATGCTTAGTATACTTTTATATGGATGTGAAAATTAGACACTCGATGCAGATACAGAAAGTAGGATTCAGTTTTTTTAAAACAAATTCTACAGACATTAGTTAAAAATTAGTTATATATAAAATTGTCAATACTGCATTGTACCAGTTAGGGAGTTGCAAGGAGGTTTTCAGTGGTGTACGTGATTAAGGCAGCATGCCCTTGCTGTCAACATATCATGTTAAAGACCAGTTTTTTAATTTACGCTTTAACAGAAAAAAACTCAGTTCCTTATTGGGGAGTGAAATTGGGACCTTATGGGTGTGAGACCAAAGCTCTAACTGCTCAACCATGCGCCACACTAGTTATGTAAGGACACAAGACAAACATATCTGTCCTGCAGCAAATAAACAAACTTGCAGGATATCAAGAACTACTCTTGGCAGTGGTGAAACGGCATAAACTTGTTTGGTTTGGACATGGTGTGAATGAGACATGACTCACTTTCTTAAATTTAAATTATGGGTTAACATTATGAGTTATAAGACAATGGGTTATGGGTCTTTCATTAATTAATTCATTGGTACCATGCCTTCCGGCGTAGGCGATCATGTCTCTCCACAGTCTTCTGTTTGTTATACATTTAAATATAATTTCTTATGATTCTGCATCATACCAGACTTTCAAGCCATTCAACATTTTCTCACATTGTCATCCTTTGTCTCTCTTACCCTTGATCTTTCCAGTTGTTATGATGTTCTCCAGCCTACCTCTTCTCATTACATGACCCAGAAACTGTGATTGTCATCTTCTAATACAGTTAACAAGTTCTCTATTTGAGTTGACCCGTTGTAGAATTATAGCAATTACTCTTTTTAACTATCCATGATATTTTCAACATTCTTCTATAAAATCACATCTCTGTGGCCTCCCGATGTTTTCTTGCAATATTGTCAATTGTCCATGCTTCACTACCATATAACAGTATGGGCTCTATGTAACATTTTAGTATGTTCTTTCTTACTTCTATTGATAATGAATTATTGCACAAGATGTTCCTCATCTTCTGGAATGCTGCTTTTGCCTGTGCTGTTCGACTTATGGGTCTTCATATTATTATACTATATGTTATGGTGTTTGCTCACTCAGTATTATATGATGGCAGTGCTCGCCATCTTAAAAGGTTGAGAACCCCTGGATTTGAAAAATTTTCATCAACAAAGAACAGAAACTTTCAGTCATCATGTAATTGTGGATACACTCAAGGGAGATTAAGGCAACCATGGATATGTCAATCATACAATGATGATTGGTGATCTGATGTCTAACATTTCTATATCTCAACAACTAAAACATTAATGTTAGTTTTGTTGTTGTTTTGTTTTCAGTATTTCATTCCATCTTATTCACCTTCTTTTGTTATCAGTTATCACATGTGAAAAGCCTCAGGATGAACCAGGAAGTAACTACACAGACTTGTCGACATACTACTACAACAGTAGCTTTACATTTGGTTGTCAGTCAGCATTTAAGCTCGAAGGTGCCAGTGTTATAACAGGAAATAATATTGTCACTTGTCAGAATAATGGACAGTGGGATTTTGGAGACCTTAGGTGTACAGGTTGGTAGACAAATAGTTTTTATTTGAAAACATACACAGAGAATCAGGAAATTCATCTACAATCTATCTGTCTGCCTGCTTGCCTGTCTACTGGTCTACTCCCCTTCATCCATAATATTCATCCAATCATCCATACATCTATAAATCTATGTTCCTGCAGCACCGAATATGGTGCATAGGATAGTATCAGTGCTTACCAGTTTGATTGTTGCTGCTGTGTGTAGTTCTTGTATGTTCTCGAGACACATAGTAGTACCCTCTTGGTCATCTCTTTCTTTTGTCATCTAGTACCCATTTTAATAGTTGTAGTGAAGGTCTATTTTCAATAATTCTAAGAACATGTCTGATTAAGTCCTCCATTATCTTCTTATTGTTGTAAAAACATATTACTGTTTGGTATCTTCTCTTATTTGCTTGTTAGACTTGAATTCTCCTCATTCAATATTTGTTTTCTAAGACATTTATTTTCTAATGAACTTAATTTCTTCTCCAGTGCTTTTGTCACTTTCTAACTTTTGCAACCCCCATATCCACTTCAAGGTGTTGGCCTCGATGGGAGACATCCAAGGCATATACACATATACACAAGTACATATACACAAGTAATGTTATAGAGACATGCATTAAAAATGATGGGGAATGAGAATGAAAAAAAAACACAATTATGACTGACGACAACATGAAGACAACACAACAAAGGCCCCCACCACCAAAATCTAAATAAATGAATGATCTATATTAAGAACAAATGGCTTAAGGGTGCCAAGCTGTAATATATGGCGATTTTCAAGGGTGTACTTAGCTCTATTATCTGTGGTGCAAAATCTGATTACGGTGAGCTGAATGTCACAGGAACCACAATGATCAGAGCCATTGAAATGCATAGCACATGAGTAGGCAATCTGTGGTCAATGGTATGAAGATTTTTTGGCAGAAGCGATAACTTAGTCTTTTGTGAGCTTCACCTATATATTTCATGTCACAGTGTTTACAAATTAAGTTACTTGATTCATGTTTAAAGACATCGTTGATAGTAAAAGTGGCAGTAGGAAATGTCATGATGTAGATATGCATTACATAGTCACAAATAAAAGTGGGTATAAGTTTAACTTTATCAGAAGTGGGAGTACCATGATTATTAGTCGAGATATTGTGGCCAGATAATTTGTGGACACAAAGCCAAGCCAATGAAAGAACAGTGTCAGGGTATGAGCATTTATGAAAGAAATCAATCATTACTGCATATGTAACAAAGGCAAAGAATTTTGGAGTATGGCAAAGAGTTGCAGCAATGGATGAGTTTCAGCTCAGGTGGATGAGAAGTGAAACAGAAAACTATGGGCATCAGTAGGTTTTTAGTATACAAGTGTGCTAAAGTAAGAGGGATAAATTGTGACAATTATGTCAAGGTAGTTTACAAAAGTAGTAGAGATGTTAGATGTAAATTCAATAGCAGGGTTAAAATAGTTAAAAACTTTGATGAAATTAGACAATTCCGCTTCATGCATGTCAGTAATTTCCTATGCCATCATCAATATGTCTATGAAAAATAAATGGAAAAAGGCCTTATTAGGTCTCCCAAACTTGATGTTCCAAATATCCTATGAAAAAGCAAGCATAACTGTGCCCCATCTTAGTACCCATGGCAATGCCACCAATATGATAAAAAAATTGCCCATCAAATTCAAAGGAGTAGAGTGCCAGCACAAGTTCAGAAAGGCGGATAAGAATGGGAGGGGATACAGAGGGATGAGGACTCTTATCAAGAAAGAACTACAATGCCAAAAGACCATCAGAATGCGGTATATTAGTATAGGCCTATAAAGAACAAACATGAAGTAAGAACAGAGGAATAGTGCGGTCAGAAGACAGCTGATCAGAAGAAAATATAGTTAGTGCATGCTTAGTGTCTTTTAAGAATGAAGACAGTTGCTATACTAAGGATCAGAAACTGTACCAATGGTTAGAGAATATTGTCAAGGAAATCAGATATGTGCTTAGTAGGACAAAGACAAGCAGAGACAATGGGTCTATGTGGATAAGATTCTTTGTGAATTTTAGGTATCATAAAGAAAACAGGTCTGCCTAAATTGTTGTTTATGGTACTCATGGTTCTTCTTCTTCTAATAGAGTTAAACTTGTCCTTATCTTTTATCCTCATAACTCTAGTATCTGTAGAATCTTGTTCAAATATTATTCCCTTCTCCAGTCTGATCCTCAAAAAACTGCAGAGATGATCTGATTGTAAGCTTGTTCCTGTGGCTTCTTTGATTTCTGTGATCCATCTTTTACATGGTCTGCTTCTGGCTTTATAACCGTTATGTCTATGTGTCATGGCCATTTGTGATATACTATCTGTTGGTAGTCTGGAAGCTTGTGAAACCACTTGATCTGTTGTCTTTTGATGTGTTCCAATATTGGTATTATTTTAGTTATCTGTCTGATGTTATCATTTCTGTCTCTTAATGACACTCTGAGTATTCTATGTAGACATGTCATTTCTGCTGTCAGTATTTTTCTTTTGTCTTGTGCTGTCAAAGATGATGATGTTTTACAGATCTTTTACAGAGATGATGTGCCCAGTAATTCTATTTTGTATATTCTGAACACATGTGAATTTAACATCAACTTACAAATAGTCAAACAACCATCAAGAATGATAAGCTGTTTTTTGTGGTCATATGAAGAAACATAACAGTATGGAAAGATTAATAGCTGAAGGCAGAGTTGACTGGAGCAGGGGAAGAGGTCACCCAATACGACGATGGTGCAGTGATATATCAGATTGCTTAAACATGTCTCTAAATGTGACAGGTAAATTCGTCAAGAATCACTGAGTGTTCAGAGAATCCTTAAGGAAGACTGTGTTCTGGAAAGAATATGTCACATGATGATGATGACTGATATTTCTGTCAATATAAAATAATAAAATATAGAAAATAACAATAAAACAAAGAACAAATACAATTGTCAACATGTCTGTCCAATTGGGACCTTTATCAAGACAGCAAAAACAGGTCAAGTCAAAACTGGCTGATGATTTCCTGGTTAGAGAAATCCGTCTCCCAGCCATTTTGTTTATATTCGTTATGGTTTTGTGTTCTTAACTGTTTTTGATGTCTTGATAAAGGTCCTAATTGGACTGACATGTTGACAATTGTATTTGTTCTTTTTTTAATTGTTATTTTCTATATTTTATTATTGTATATTGACAGTTTTCTTCAGTAACCTTTCTACTTTATTTGTATTTACCTCTATTTGTCTGGTTACTGCGGCACTTCCACTTTGTCTGACATCTTCCGATATTTGGGTTATTTACATTCTCTGTAAAGATGTTTCCTAAATATTTGAACTCTGAGACCTGCTTTAGTTTTATACCATTGACAGATACATTTAAATGGCTTAGTTCAGCTCAACTTAACTTCATAGTTTCTGTTTTATCTGTTTTTAGATGCATATTGCGCCCGTGTTTTGCCGGGGCCCGAAAGGGGAGCAAAGAATAGCAATACTGTTTACCTTCCATGCATGTCGTAAAAGGCGACTAAGGAGGTTATGGGATGGAGTTGGCTGTCCCATCCCATATAGGGTCAGTGACCCAAAGCCATGCTGAATTCGGATGTGTCAGGCCGAAAGGGGCAGATATCACAGCAATGCTGTAAACCATGACACAACGCATTCCGTTCTCCGGACTACATCCTGCTAATGTGCAGGAGTTTGAGAACGAACGCAGAAGAAGAAGAAGATGCATATTGTATTGTTTTCAGGTTGTATGGAGCAGATTTGTGTGTTGTTGTAATTCATCTTTAGATTTGTATATTAACCTTGGATCATCTGCAAATAGCAGTTTGTTTAGTGAGCTGTATTCTTCATTTGGTGTCTCTGCAGTGGTGGATTCTTTTCATGGATTTGTTTCTTTACCTATCCTGTCTATGCATGTTATGAACAGAAGTGGTGACAGCATGCAGCCTTGTCTGATGTCTGTTTTTATTTCAAATGGGTATGTTGTGTCTTCTGTAGTTCTGATTATGCTCTGGCAATTTTTGTATAAATCTCTTATGTTGTCCAGTAATTGTCCATGTATTCCATAGTCCCCCAATATTATCTACAATTTTTCTCTGTCAATTGCCTTTTCTTAGTCTATGAAGGTGATGTTTACTTGTTGGTCAAATTCAAGTGTCTTTTTGCTTGGCTGAAGTGGCACAAAAATTGCATCTGTGCATCCTATATCTTTCCTGAAACCAAATTGGTTCTTATTTGAATGGGGTTCTATTTAAAAAGGCATAGTCACCAAAATGTTGAATTTGTTTTGTATATATTATTTATACATGTATATTGGTAGTAATTCATTCCTTATATTTGCTCATATTGCTTATATTTTGGTTAAAATCATTATTTAGAAGCCTTAATCTTTGATTTTGTTTTTGTACATTGATATTTTGTTTGTGCACTTAGTCTTCATTGTCTCTATGTCGTTATAGGAATTCAGTGCCAGGACCCTGGTCAGCCATATCTAGGACAACAGGCTCATATTGACTACAGAGAAGGACAACTTGTCATCTTCTCATGCTATCTACCTGGATACACCCTCAGTGATCCTTACCCACTTACTTGTAGTATAATCGAAGATCCATTAGGCAAATTTAATGGTACATTGCCCAGTTGTGTAGGTATGTTTCTATGATTTATTTTTATTTACTACATTTTATAAGTTATTATGTTCTAGGCAGATAATTAAGCAGTGAAGGTATTCATGTAATTTTGTTGATACTGCAAAAAGCTATTGGTTTTAGCTAGCGATGGTCCTTGACCAGCAGGATTTTCCTCAGAAATATTGTGTGAAAGCTGGAATGTTTCATAATCCTTGTTTAATGAATGAACTCTCAGTACGTTGGCAATTTAAATGTTAAAAATAATTATTTGTATTATTAATTGTTTATTAATAAATTAATTAAATATAATCATATATTACAGACACGCAGAGTCCATATATTCGCAACTGCCCTTTGAGTGATATCATTGTTGATAGGAAAATGAATGCAGGTTCTGCAGTTGAAAAACTTGAGATTAAGGATAATGGAGGTATCAGGAGTTTGTCAGTGACTCCTGCATGGCCTAGTAGTCAGTATTTTGTCACTTCTACTGAAGTGTTCACCTACACAGTCACAGACTATGGAAATAATCAGGCTGTATGCAACATCACTCTTAGGAGGAAGGGTAATTTCATTGGCATAATTGTTTTTTATTGTAAATAGAAGTAGTCTGTGTTGTTAATTTCTGTTTGTATTTAAAGCTCTGAAGATTTGTCTGTAAATTTTCAGTATATATTTTAAACTCACATTTTGATTACATACTTTTGTTAGTGTAACATTTTGCAATGATCATCCATGTATAAAAAAAATATGAGCCAATAACATGATTTTTTAAGATAAAACAAACTGAGTCATTGCTGGAACTATAATATATCCAGAACTAATGTTGGTGTGCGACAAGTTACTTATTTTCATCAACGTTATTTAACATTTACCTAGAAGCAATCATGAGAGAAGTGTTAGAGGAATTGTAGTGTTATTTGCAGACATATGTCAGCTGTTGTTTTGTTCCGTAAAGTGTATTCCATTTGTCCGGAATTGAGGGAGAAAACTTTTCCTGATATCATTCATCACTGTACATTTGAAGAGGTGATATTGACAGCTTCACGGTGGTGTTTACATAGCTGGCACTCAGGAATTTGTTATGGTTGGATTCTGTTCATGTCTTTATTAAGCTATGTGTGCTGCATTAACCCGTTAACTGCGGAAGCATCCTATAGGATATGAAGAAAAGTATCCGCCGAGTTGCGGTAATCGCCTATTGGTGCGCGTGTTTAAGTATGTGTATATTTTGTCCCAGAAAGCCCCTCAATGTTCAAAATAATCTGATTGGCTAGTGCAAGCTACCTACATGTCAATTCCAAATCGAGGCTTTGAAATGGAGCATGCGTGTACATTTCATTTGAAATTTTGTCAGTGGACAGAGCAGTAATTTTTTTCTCTAACCACAATATCTAGGCCTACAAATATGTTGAAACGAAAATTCAATGAATCAGAGATTTATGCGCTTTTGGAAGAAAGTTTTTATGATAGTTCTAGCATTAGTTTATCAGATGTAGAAAGTGATTTAGAAAGTGTTAATTTGATTTGTGATAGTATTAGTATTCATGATTCGGAGGATATAGAATTAGATTCAGTTATCTGTAGACCATGTGTTTCAAATTCATGATACGGGGTAAGGTAAACATTTTTGTCTTCTGTCAATAATAGTTTAAGATTCACAACATTGATCGAATGCAAACGTTTTCAGAATCTTTGAATGTGTATTACATGATACTATTATACAAGATATTTGTGATGTGACAAATAAATATGCTGAGAAGCGTTAGTAGGAAAAACTTTGCGTCTGAAATAAAACAGGTTATTATGATTAGGTCTATTTGTTTTACATAATGTTTATTTTGCGAGACGAATGTATATTAAGGTGTTCTTGTCTCCTACATAATATATAAAGAAACATTTTTCAAAAATTCATAAGTTAGAGTATAGGCCTAGTGTATATGCCTTCAATAATAATAGGTCTACATTCCAATTCTTTAACGTGAGAATGTAGTGGGCAAATTGGTTAGAGGAAAAATATTTAACAGCCCTTGAAATTTCCCTGCACTGTAGATACGATATATACTTTTTACTCAGCGCAGCTAAGGGGTTAAGAGTTGGAAAATGGTATTTTGATATCTCCTTGCAGAATGGTTAATGTTGTCATTAAGGTTTGGGTAAGTCATATGTCAAAACATCACCCACCAGTTGTCTCCATTTCCTAATTGTTTATCCACATTTCTTTGTTTATATGATTTGTTTGACTGTAGATGTGTTGCTGTCTGGGGCAGTTCTTGGACTTCTCCCTGCTTTGCTAACTTGTCTGGTGCATAATTTCCAGGTACATATGAATATCTAGATGTCTAGAGATCCACCGCATAATAATTTTGATATCATGTGATGTCATAACTGGATAACATCTAGGATTAGTTGGAAAAGCTCAGGTTTGCAATGTCCATATTCATAATGGCAGCATATGAAATGCGTACAAATGTAGAGCCTCATGGACTTTGAAAGGATAAAGCTGCTATTGAAGTCTATGAAAGAAGTCAAAGATAGACCATTCCAACAGAATTGTAGTAAAAATTTTATGGATACACAATCCTCCTGACTTTTGTGGTACCTTTTCTGTGATACCACTCAATGAAAGCTGGAAGAAAAAAATCAGGCGGCGGTGGATGCAGAAGTCAGAATGCTCATTGAAGATAGCATAGCAGAAAATGATATTGTTTGTTAGTTTTCATTCTCAAACTCCTGATCTTTCTTGTAGTAGGACAATGGTCCTATTAGATTTCCAACAGGATGTAGTCAAGAGAACAGAGATATGTTGACAGTTTTATTTACATCAATGGCCCGTCATATTTGATTTTAGCTGTAGAAGATGATGTAATCTACACTGATGGACCAATCATGTATCATCAATGTTGTGCTTGGGCGTTTTCTGCATGATAATGTAAAACAACTGTCAAGGAATCCAGTGGTGCATTCACCACATACACCATTTATATAGCAGAATCTTCTTTACAAAAATACTTATTAAATCTATCTCCATAAACTTTATCATGCAATTTTGTACCTTGTTTTCTTGAAGAAACGATTCAGCAGATCAGTAAATAGAATCTTAGTTATGATTGATTACTTACCAATGTGATTGTTACCGTACACATTTTCTAACTTTTGATATTAATGTTCTGTTTTCAGATGACACATCACCCACAATTATCTGTCCAATGCCCATAACAACTTTGTTCAGAACAGATGATCCCATATACATTGATATTAACCGTGGAATGGTCAATTTGAGTGATGATATGACCCCATTAGACCAGCTGAAAGTTACATTCTCTTTGACAAACTATATATTTAATCCCAAGTCCTATCCACTGTCAACATTTCCACTAACACATTATCAAACTGTTATAGCCACAGTACAGGATGAAGCTCTCAACTCTGCTTCTTGCACATTTGGACTATATTTTCAGCGTAAGTATTTATTGTAGTTTTATTGTTTGTTTTATATTTCTTTGTTGAAGTGTGGTTTATATTTCTTTGTTGAGGGGTGTAAAGGGTTCTGTATTGCTCTCAGTGGACCTAGGATTAGCAGATAACCAAGATCCTAAAAGTGCCTCCCCATGATGCACCCTCGAAAAAGAAAGACTGCAGTACTTGCGTCATTCTGGCCAACACTTTTAGGCTTGTGTCCATGGAATTGGAAGCTGTAGATGGAATGAGAATTGCCTGCAAAGAGGCATGCAATATCTCTGAGACCTCGATCCCATCACCCAGCAGAGCTGTTGGCACACAGTGACGAAAGACATCTGTGCATTGCATCTCATACAGCAGAAAATCCAGAAACATTGAAGGGGTGGCCAATGTCATGGCCAATATGGGTAGATCCCGCTAAGACGTGGTGATCCTATGAGCACATGTTGAATTTGGAAAAGGCAACATGTGCTAGAGGGCAGAGTAGTGTATGTGAATCAATATAGTGGCAGCGAAGCTAAAACTACAATTTTCCAGCACAAGGCCAACTGGTGGAAGTGGTGTTCATGCTCGAGAACACACAGAAGCTACATATCACACCACAATAGACCCCATTCAAAGTAGGAGTCATGACTCGGGTATTGGAGATGCCAACTTGAACATATACGGATACCCCTGGGAATGAAAGTAAGCTTTAAATACAACTCCCCATTTCATACAGGAAAATCATTGAACCAATGTTGGGGAGTACTTTGTTCAAAACTTCTGTCCAAAGCAGTATTGAAACTTAGAATCTGGACAATGTGAGCAATGTTGATGGGAAGTAAGTCTCTGTCTTTAGATATTGCAACCTAGCCCAATTTGATTGTGCCATTGCGCAACATGGCTCATACAGAAAGAATTGGGTTCAGTGCCCAAGGGCTGACTGCGAAGCTCCTCATCTGAGATAGGCATACTCTACCTACTTCTTTAGGTAATATACGCAATGGTGAAACATAAAAATACACAGGTCGTGCCTGCTGGTGGATTGGAAGGCTATCACAAGCGGGCGAGGTGAAAAATGTGTGTGAGAAATGCAGAGGTAAAATCCCTATCCCCGATGTATTTGTCAAAGCAGCACCTTGTCTTGGAAGGTGTATCAACCCAGAGTCTAATTTGACTGTCACCAATCCCAACACGGCTCATATAGAAGAAATTAGGTCTGGGACATAGGGTGGTAATGGAATGGTCTCCCTACACAAGGATCAACTTGCTGGTTGCGAAACAGCTCGTTGAAGGAAAGAAGCAATGGATGATCCAAGAAAACTATTAACTCATCTCATAACATGTACCCACTATGAGTAGAAGACTCCTCCAATTGGCATTGCACCAAGCCGAAATTTCCTGGGTATGAAAGAAAGCTCTGAGAAACCTCCCCATTGCACATAGGAAGCAAAAAGCAAATTTTTCGAAATTGCTGAGATTTGAAAGGAAGAAAAAAAGAAATAACAGATTTCTTTGTTGAAGATCCTTTGTTCCCTGGATCTCTGAAATGATAGTGTGATAAACAGTGAGATACTTAAATTTTGAAATTTTAAGCATGGTCACTCTCCAAATACTAATGTTGTCCAAAATGGCCCGGTCACTGCTGGATGGAGAATTACTAGATCTCTGGATATCCTATATGCATTTAATTAATTTCTAAATCTGCTTCTTTAAAATAGTTCAGTGCTTGGGGGGTGATGCATAGTTAATTATACAGTCACCAGCAATGTTTAATTTGTGCTGATGTATCCAGTGAAGCATCCCTACAATCCAAACGGGTTATGAGTCTTATTATATATTATTATTACAATATCGAAGTTCCCATGGGATACTTATTGTATGGAAGATCTTTCAAAATTGAGAGTTCAGTATCTGAGAACTGATGGACAATCTATGTGGCTTTGGACATTTGGACAGTCAAATAGCTCCAGCTTGCATGAGCTTGATTGTGATTTGGGTTGTCACATATATTGTGCCCTACCCTTAGCACTGGCAAAGTTATTTAATTGTATAGACAGTGCCTAAAATTTCAGCAATAGCTTAAAAGTAGTGATCGATACAGGATATGCTTCAGTTATTATTAAACCTATATCTAAGAATAATGTGAGAAAGACAGCTGAAAACAACTTGAGCCCAATGACTAAAGTGATATTACTTAAGCAGGAAAAAACTCCCAGTTTAGAACTTTATGCTTTTGGAACCAATTCAAAGTGTAAATCATATTTAATTATAAGAGACAACATTCTGAGCTGGCAACTTTCTACTGAAAATTGTTTAACAAAGGAAGCTCAGAAATGCCATTCCTAAGCAAAAATTAGATCTTCATTTTAGTAATTTTTTAAATATCATGATTATGTTGACAAATATTTGCATCCTTAACTTTTGGTCCTTATTACTATTTATTAGTTCTATTGTTGTTTAACTTTTTTTTCAGAAATTTTACAGTTTCATCTTTGCTTTTCAAAATGTCATTTTCCAATATTTATATTTGCTGCATGTATTCTAATTCATTGTGAACTTAAATTGAGTATTCACCCGTTGCAATGTGACATAACCAATTTTGATATTTCAGCGGACCTGTGTAGCCCATATTATATGCGCACACCACCAAACTCAAACAAGAGCTGTTCTACTGTTGGTTCAGGTTATAGCTGCACAATTACTTGCAACAAGGGATACAACTTGTATAGCAATGTGTTAGCTGATTCATTCACCAAAGTTTGTCCTGAAATGGGTGCAGTTTTTCCATCAGATCCTGTTGTCAAATGTGTAAATTTGAGTGAGTATTGAGTTACTGTAATACTATTGACAAATATATTAAGCTGCAGCATAATCTATAGACCTATCACAATTTCATTGACTTTATGGAAATCTTTGACCATCTCTGGCATGATGGTCTCTGGTATATACTGAGACAATTTAATTTTAACACAACCATCATAGACATTGTTGAATCACTGTACAGTATAAGCTGTCTTATAAAATAATAATAATAACAGAGTTCTTTATAATAAATGTGGAAGTCCGACATGGGTACATCATATTTCCAGTACTTATCAGCACAGAAAAAAGCAACAGGTAATCTTGGTTAACAGCAGAAACACAGAGGCGCAAACTAACATCATGATGAATGGGCATGAACTTGAAGAATTGAATATTTTCAAATACTTAGGATCATGCATATGCAGTATTGGAAAATCAAAAACAGAATTAAAGATAAGGCTGGAGATGGCCTTAGCTGTTATGTCAAGGTTAAATTTATTATGGAGAAGCAACATCAATGTTGGAGTGAAAATAAATTTTTTATCTCGCTAGTGCTTTCTATTATGCTGTATATCTATTATGATGATATTCACTTGCAGACAACTACAGGAAAAGTGTCGCGAACAGAACATTGGTCTCTATACCACATTTGTCAACCTAAGGCATTCGACACTGTAAATCGTGAATGACTATGGAAGATCATGGCCAAATTTGGATGTCCCGAAAAATTTACCAACATGGTTCGCCAGTTCCATGATGGTATGACAGCCTGTGTGCAAGATGATGGTGCACACTCAAACCCCTTTCCAGTGACTAACGGCGTCAAACAGGGTTGCGTCCTGGCTCCAATTATCTTTAGCATGGTGTTCTCTGCCATGTTAAATGATGCCTTCCGGAATAACAGTGCAGGAATTTGTTTTTCCTATCGAGCTGACGGAGGACTGTTCAATCTTAGTAGACCAAAACTAAGACGAACATTGTTCGCGACCTCTTGTTCACCGATGATTGTGCACTAAATGCTACCAGTCTGAAAGACATGCAGGACAGCATGAACCTCTTTTCTTTGGCCTGTGATGCGTTTGGTCTCACCATCAGCATTGCGAAGACTTTAGTAATGTATCAACAAGGGCCAGGTGTCCCCTACACAGAGCCAGTGATCACAGTAAAGGAACAAAAACTTAATACTGCCAATAAGTTTGTATATCTTGGCAGCACCCTATCACAAACTGCAACAATTGATGAGGATGTTGCCCTGCGTATTGCTATTGCCAGTGCAGCATTTGGGAGCCTTCGTGCCAATGTCTGGATCAGGTGTGGTCTCAGTCTGACAACTAAGTTGAACGTGTACCGCGCAGTGGTTCTACCAACACTGCTTTATGCTGCGTCTTGTTGGACTGTCTATTTGAAACACACTCAATAGTTTAACTCTTTTAATCTTCGGTGCCTATGAAACCTCATGGGAGTACGTTGGCAGGATCGTGCACCAGATACGGAAATCTTTCAGAAGTCCCATATGCAAAGCATCCATGCAATGCTGACTAGGTCCCAAATCCGCTGGACTGGCCACATCGTCCGTATGCCAGACAAGCGCCTTCCAAAGAGATTATTCTAAGGGGAGCTATGCGAAGGTAAACATTCAAGTAGAGGGCAGAAAAAACACTTCAAGGATCACCTAAAAAGCTCTTTCAAGCACTGCAGCATCAATCCTAGCTCCTGGGAGACTACATCATTTGATCGCTCAGCCTGACACACCCAGATACTGCTGGCATCACGAAATTTGAAAAAGAAAGAACACTGCGGGCAATCCACAAGCGCAAGAAGCGGAAGGACAAATCTGAAAATTCTCCTACCCCGAACCTTCAGCACTCCTGCATGCACTGCAATGGAACTTTCTGTGCACGAATCAGACTCATCAGGCATCTACGAAATCACAAACCAAATTAGATAATTACCAATTTTAATTCTTATTAATTTTCATTTTTTTAATAATTTTTTTTCATTGCATTTATTGTTTTTCATGCCATGCTCATCTTTGCTTGCGAAGAAGGAACATCATCATCATAGCTGTGAGAGTTGGACACTCACTGGAAAGATGAACACATGCCTTCACATACAAGTGCTATAGATGAATTTTTCACATTTCCTACAGAGAGCATAAGACAAATGTATACATAAGAAATAATGTACAGATGCTCACAGACTCACAAGAATCACTACTTTCGATTGTAACAAAAATGAAAACTTGATGATTTGGACATTATTCCCCATAAAAAATGATCTTGCAGGGAACAGTTGAAGGAAGAAGAATAGGAGGGGACAAAAGAAAAGCATAGACAGATATCAAAGACTGGACTCGTTAAAATGGTTCCACACACTAATCCACATCTCTGGAGATAGAAATTACTGGAGGACTTAGAAATTGCTGTGTGTTGATGTATCTAATATAGTACCCCTATGACCTGACAGTTTATGGATGAATGCATTATAATACAGCCATTACTTGAAGTAAAAGAAACATTTTTTTGAAAAGAAAGAACAAAAGAAAGAACATTTGTTGAATAATGTTAGGAGACGGTCTGGAAATGCTTAGTGCATAAAGAAAACTCTTACCATTTTTTATAAAGAGACACTCTTGAGAATATTGTGAAAGTAAGGGGGTTGGAACATATAATATAATAGGCTATAATAATAACACTTATAAATCATCAAGTTTTTAGGAGTGCCACATTGGAGACATCAACACAAAAGATCTTCTCAGCCATTTGGATTGGTGAATAGCAATCATTCGTGGACCATTCATTGATGTTGTTAGTCTAAGATTTTCCTTTGTAGTACTGATTTTACTTTTCAAAATTGTATTCAGTAAATGGAAGACTTAAATGGAAAACTACAGTAAAACTGTGTAATAATAGCTAAGTAAATATAGACACAAAAATAATATAACAAAAAATGGTTGAATAACAATTTTACGTGGAGCAATACACAGAGTCAATGTTCCGACCATAGAGATTTTTTTTAAGATAGAAACAGACAAACAGAATAGAAACCACTAAGTCAAGTGGAGACTACATGTCAGCAGTGTGAGAGCTGACAGGTCAGGAATGTGATGAAAAGACGATGATAGGCAAGAACAACAGGAATGTGAGTGGTTGCTAGTAGAAAAAGTATAATTAAACAGGAAAATGCAAAATATAAAACAAAATAAAGTAAAATCAACCAAGGATCATTAAATAAATACAATTAAATTAACACTGTCTTATCTAAATAAAATGTAGACTGTCGAACACATGATGACTGGAAGGACCAGGATGTAAATATGGCAGCTAGTGACACGTGACATCCAGCTATTCTGACCAGCGGTTCTGATAACAAGAAGACAATGACAGAATAACTAAAAAGAGAGAAAGGCATAAGAGAATACAAGAGAGGGAGAAAATATAGATCAAAGTATTTAATGAATTTATGGACTTGGTTGATACCTACGAGTTCTATGAGTTTCCATAGTATGGATAAGGTGGTTCTCCATGATGAAAATGATCTTATGGTCTGAAGTTCATGATAGAATAGCAGTGATTGAGATGTCCAGAGCAAGACTATGACTGGGGTCATTGAAGTGGGTCGTTCCTTTGTTCCGTTATCATGACAAATATCATATAAATGGCAGAAAAAGTGTTCAAAAGTTGAAGGTGTTTCTCTTATGTACGTGAGGTGGCAACGCTTATATCTGATTACATAAATGACATTCCTGGTCTTGCAAGTGAAGGTCTTGCGGATAGTAAAGGTATTAGGTATTAGTTTATTGATTATCCTCCTTGCACACCAGACATGTCCATGACGCTCAGATCTCCGCTTCAGTAAATCTCTCAGGGTATAACGGCTGATCAGGATATCACATCTGCAAAGTAGCAAAGATAATGGAAGAAAACAATCTGAAGGATAACTTAAATGAACTACTATTTTCAGATGACCAAGCACAAGTGGCATCATCAGAAGAGGAACCACAAAGACAAATGGACAGATTACATCAAACATGCCATACCTTTAACATGAAGATAAATATAGAAAAGACCGAAGTAATGAAGATAGGAAGCACAGAAATAAACACCAATATCTATATCTATATATATATATATTGAAAACAACAGACTTAAACAGGTGACAGAATTCACATACCTAGGAAGTAATATAGCAACAGACAACAAGAGCAGCAAAGAAATACATAATAAATGTAGTAAAGCATACCAAACCCTAGGGCAAGTGACACAAATCTTCAGAAACAAAAATGTAGATTTAAACACCAAAATAACACCATTCAAAATGATATCATTATGCCAACGCTGTGCTACCAATACCAAATATGGGCAACGACAGCACAAGACAAATGTAAACTTGTGACAGCTGAAATGGCATGCTTACTCAGAATCCTAGGAATATCGCTAAGAGACAGGGTGAGAAATGAGGACATTCGACAAAAAATCGACATCACCCCAATCTTGCAATATATAAAGAGACAACAGATCAAATGGTTTGCACACATCAGCAGACCATCATCAGACAGCATACCACAGCAAGCTATGCTACACAGATACAGCAAAGGCAGACCTAGAGGCCGACCATGAAAAGGATGGACCACTTAAATAAAAGAGGCAACAAAGTCCACAATATACTCAGCACACAAGAGGGCCGTCTCTAGAAAACTCTTCTACTCCTGATGCTGAAAGGCAACAAAGGGTTTTAGCGAATAGATAGATAATGCCTAATAGTTCCAGTTATATGTTGGTTCACTGCTCTTTTTTAAAATATTTGTCAGGTGTTCTCTACGGGCCATGCCTATCTTCACTCCCAGTTCGCACATTCTCAAAATTGAGTCATGCTCATTCATCTCAAAATCATTTGCTCATGCAGACTCACAAGAGCAATTATTATGTTCTTAAGCTGACCATCTATTATGGTGGTGTGGCTAGCAATTTGGTCGTCCTGTTCGTTTTCCTCCACGCCCGCATGTCCGGGGACAAAGAAAAGGGTTAGTTTCCATAATGATGTTCGCATATTAGCTCTCTTTAATGACTCCACCCATCCCTTACATACATAACCTGTTTTGACTTTTTGAATCATGTTCACTGGGTCACTTAATATGCACACATGGGAATAGGCTTGTGATTCCAGCTAAGTGCCTGCATAATGGCAAATACTTCCATTGTGAGACTGCTTGTTGTTGCTGTAAATGCTCTACTGGCTTTGTGCACTGTTCTTCCATGTGATCTAGCAGTTCTTCTTTTTCTTATTTTATTCACTTGAAAAATTTCTATATAAATAATTCTGTCTCCTGAATTAAACTCACTGTCTTTTGTAGTTCATACAGTGGCCCATAGCGCTTTCATTCCAGTGTTGTTTTTTCTGGCCAATATGTCAGTCTCAGTGTTTCATACTCAATATGACAATCAATACAAGATAATTGCATGAAACGTAACAACAATTGTACTTATGTAAAACCACAGATTTATATAATTGCTTCAATCAGACACGACAGACTATAACTAAAACTAGTGGGTAATGATGTGCACACAAGAAAATATACAAATTACAATACACAAATCATATTAAACGTTTCAACCAAAAGGTCTTTATCAAGCTACACACAAAACATAAAAAAACGATGAATAGAAAAATTATCACAACAAACAAACGTATCCAGTGGAAATATGGAAATGAGATGCCGGAAGGTCAGGAAGTACATAAAAAACGTAAACATATGTGGAAATGAAGCGAACAAAAAGATGAGTACGGTAGTTATGGGGATGAAAGGTAGTATCATCCAATCATAGTTTTTAGCCTCAGTTGGCTGAACTAAACCCCATTTCTTCAATAAGGAGCTGACCTCAATGGGGAATTACTTCAAATTTAGAGTAATATCTGAACATGATTTTTACATGTTGCTACAATAATAAATTTTGAGCTCGTGAAATATGGGAGTACCACAATGTTAAATAACATTTTTTCAGCCTCCCTGGATGGAAATTACAAACTAGTGTATAACTTTACCTACAGTGGGAGGAATATAAGTAGCAGTTGTGTAACTAGCTATGAAAACATTATCAAACCCACACTGAAGGTTTTGAATGATAAAAGAAATGTGACCCCTGAGGCATTTTGTGAAACTGGTATTGTATCAGTGCAAGGCAAGATTAGCTTAGGATCCCTTCAAGTCAATGATATAGATAAGAAGGTAAGTTCCATTATTGATAACTTCATTTATGTTAGAAATAATTTTTTTGTTTTCTTAGTATTTTGTAATAAATATGATTGTTCTTTATGTCTGTCTATTAAGAAACTTTTTTTCCAGTGACATATGGTTGTGAGAAATAGGCAATATGTCTTGGGCAAGACCTGTTGCCCTGTTTTCCCCTGTTGCCATGAACTCTGCCTTCAGCTATTAATCTTTTCATGCTGTTATGTCACTTTATATGACCCAAAAAAAACCACAGCTTTCTTGTTAGGATAAGGAGCCAGCCCTCTTTGATGTTTATTGATCTTAACACTTCTTGATGTGTCTTTTTAACTGTTCATGGTATACGTAAAATTCTTATGTAACATCTCATTTCAAAAGCAGCAATTCTCTTTGCTATTCTTTTATTTAATGTCCATGCCTCACAATCGTATATTGCCACTGGAAATATGCATGCTCTTATCATACATAGTTTGGCTGTTCTACTGGTACCTTGCCAAAGATTTTTCATTTGCGCAAATTTCAATGTCACCATTGCAATTCTTCTCTTGTTTTTGACAGTGCAGTCTCCTGAGCTATTTATGCTTGTGCCCAAATACTGGAAATTCATTACATCCTCTAGTTCAAAATTGTTATTTATTATCTTTGTTTGTACTTTAACTTTATCTGTTGTCATAATTTTTGTTTTCTTTATATTTAAGTACAGGTCTTGGGAGTTATGTCCATATAATGCTCTGGACACTTAAGTTGGCTATATTCAGTAGCGCAACCCATTCATTTCTCAGCATGTTCCTTTCTATCTTGCGCAGCATGCTTTGAGAGTCTGTGAGTATTACAGAGTGGGTTGATGTATCAGTTATCAACCAACTTAGGCTACTGTAACTCCCTCTGTCTCCATCCTCATGCTGGATGTGACAGTGGAGTATGCAGATGATCTCTTAACCAATTTCAAGCCGTTTCTGTAGGCAAAAAAACCCCAACCGCTTTTATTTGTGTTTCTACTAACAGAGCCATCTGTATATATAATTATGTCTTGTGGTTTCTAGTGTAGCTGGGTGAGCTCTTGCACTGTAACCTCGGCCCTGACACCAGTCCATTTCCGACACGCTTTATCTAGTTGAATTATTACATTAGTCAGTGATTTTTTTCTCAATGTCTATCTTCACCCATTCACTGCCCTTTCCTACTTATTCTATTTCACATACTCTTTGCAGTGTCTTCAGTTTCTGCCATCCATGACCTATCCCGCTTTATTTGTTTTCCCTTTGTCTCATTTAGACGTTAGTGTATTGGGGGGTGAGTATATTCTGTTACCTGATGCCGCACTTTAATACTGGGGAGATGAAGAAAAATTCTCATTGCAGTTATGGGTGTATCCTAGTACACCTCAGTGTTTCTCTCATTGCCTCATTTTGGAATTTTTCCAATTTATCGACCTGTGTTTGTGACAGTGTCAGTAGGCCGAGGCCATAATCTATGACAGATAGCACCACCATTTGTAAAATCAGAAACAGTACCCGTTGCCTCATGTCCAAGGTCGCTATAACCTTATGACACTGATCCCTCTCTGTGCCTTCTGAATCACCATTTGTGATGATTTTTGAATGAGAGACATCTATCAAAAGTTATCCCAAGATATTTAAGGTCCTGCTCTCTTTCAGTGAATGCCCCCCCCCCCCCAAATCCCACAATTGTTTTTATTAGAAATCTGTATCAGTGCGGAAAATCCGTACTAGTTGACACCTATAGTTGTGTGAATCTTCTTCTGCGTCTTCTTCTTCTGCATTCGTTCTCAAACTCCTGCAGTTTAGCAGGATGTAGTCCGGAGAACAGAATGCGTTGTCATGGTTTACAGAATTGCTGCGATATCTGCGCCTTTAGGCCTGACACATCAGACTTCAGCATGGCTTTAGGTCACTGACCCTATATGGGATGGGACAGCCAACTCCATCCCATAACCTCCTTAGTCACCTTTTACGACATGCGTGGAAGGTAAACAGTGTTGCTATTCTTTGCTCCCCTTTCGGGCCCTGGCAATTGTGGGAATCAAATCCGTATATAATTGGAAAAGGGGTACTGGTATATAATTGTTAACTCAACACTCCCCTAACACCCCCCCCCCACACACACAGTTAATTTAATAAAAAAAGGTGGAGATAATAGTTTGACCGGTGGAGGTCATGTATCTATGATCGGCGATCGTACAACTATGACCCATGGAGATTGTGCATCTATAGCAGTGACGGTTTCATTTTCAGTCAGCGGCATCATTTTCTCAATTTTTCCATTTATATTCCTAAAAAGAAACATAATGTGACAATAAAATATTGGTTTAAATATTTGGTAATATGAGAGGGAAGTGACTGGGGCAAACATGCGCAGTAAGTCCACAGCACATGTTTGCCCCATTCATGTGCACTGTTTTACCCCAAAATCACACTGTTCACAATTTTTATAAAATATCAAGAAAACACAAAGTATCTTGACAAGGTAACGAGCTTAATAACTTAACAATACAATATATGTTTCAGTTTAGATATGAAAAATAACATGACAGTAATGATAACAGAGGACAAAGAGTGAGAAGTTGAAAAAATGTTAGATTGAGAACGTTAAAAAATGAATTTACCTCATAACTCAAAAATGACCTACCCATTACCGATGAAAATTTGTTGTGTGCCAGAAACGGATGTTAGCCACGTGGCATGGCCACGTGGTTTGCTGGGAAAACCCATAGTGTCGAAAAAAATCGGCTGCGAATCTTTGCCCCGTGTGCATTGTTACCCCACGCTACCCTATGCTTCCATTACTTGATTCACAAGAGAATGCTTCTCTTTCGCAGGTTTATGTGCAGTATATCATCAGTTTTGATAGGAGACCAGGTGCTAAGTATTCTGCTTGTGCTGAGGGTATCCACCTTCTTATGAGTAATCCAAAAGACTATCTGCCAAACATATCTGAGTTCAAACCACTGGAGTGTGAAAATATAAGTATTGCCTCCAACAGTTCACTGATATATGACGGTTATTACTGCGATGATAGCAGAAGTCAACTGATCAGCCCACAAGGCCTGACAGAGATAAGTTATTGTAGTAAGTAAAATAATCATCTTTCTAGTTCATTGTAGTTAATATCTAGGTTGTTAGTCAAAGAAAATAATGTCACTATAGACAAGGCACACCAAATGAATTTTTTGTAGGTAATGTAGTGTATGAGTACCTTGAAATTAATCAACCTAAAGTTTATGCTGCAGAGGGTGGTGATGTAATTGTATTCATAGAGGGATCTGTGCTACGTGTTGTGGTATTGGCTGGTAATAACTATTTTATAGGTGTTGCATGTGGTGAGATCATCATGAAGTCAGCAAGATATACAGGACAACAGCTTCCATGATGTGCCCGATTACTCCAGGGACCCAAGAAGCTGTGGCTCTGAGGTTTCTTCCTGATTTTCTGATCATGAATTATAGAAGAAAAATGGCCAGGAACGTTTCTTATAATCAGTTGTTGGTAGTGTATCCTATTTGTTGTTGTTCGTCCATCACAAGTGATGATGACCATTTGTTACATCCACTTTTGAAAATTCAATTTTAGTTATGTCCTTGATTATGAGTTCGTAGATGGCTAATGAGCCCTATTCGAGCTGTAAATGTCCTTGGACAGTTTGGACATGGAATGACGACTGTAGACGGATCTTGGTTTATCCGTGACTTTCTAGCTGCTCTCCGCTGTTGAGCTGCTGCATTTCTTTTCTTTTCACAAGATGATGCGCTCTTTTTTATTTTAGAATGCCATGTAGATCTATTTTGTGCAAGTTCTTCATAATCCTATTTAGAACATAACAATAAACTCTGCATTTTTTTGGTTGTAGTTATTTTATAGGCAATGTATTACATACTGTAGGTTGCCATTGCTTTATGAACAGTTTAGATACACAGTTGCCTGCGGCATAATTTTAATCTAGTACCTTTAGATATCCTGAGATGGGCTCTGTATCACTCCACTACAGAACCTGGCTTATAACCAGAGCAACACATAATCAATGCAAAGAGAATGACAGGCTCAGTCTTTGAAATAGGAATTGTTTTTTTTTTTGGGGGGGGGGGGGGGCTTTGGAACAAATTATGAATAGACTTGGCAGCAGGCACCGTCCAACTAGAATGCCAGTTCTAGAGTAGCAGCTCGGTGATCCCCTTGGGATCCATGTGTGTGGGGTCCTCTTAAAAGATCTGCAAAGACTTGAAGAAATATGAGTCCTTTTTGTCTAGTCTTTCCCTAGATGAATGATCGTTTATATTATCCACACTTTTTGTTAAGTGTAGGGTTAAATGTGTCACTGTGGTTGCATTGAATCCCTGTTTGTTCACAGTTATCTTGATGTTTTCTATCCACCATTTTATTGATCTACCTTTGGCTTTATGTCCAGATATTCGTTTGTTATATGCTATTATTGGTATTTGGTGTAGCTTCATTCTCATAAGGTGACTGCTCCATTTTACTTTCTGTCTTTTGATATGTTCAATACATGATATTATACCTACTCTTCTCCTAATTTATTCATTTTTTTAATTTTATCTAGTTTAGCTACCATTGCTGCTTTTCTTAGATACTTCATTTCACATGTGACGATTTTCCTTTTCTGCAAGACTTTTAGAGGCCATGTCTGACATTAGTAGCAGTACTGGTATACAAATTATAGATATTATCTATCTTTTGATTTCCATCTTGAAGAAGTAATGGTGAACGTTGGTAAGTTACTGTGATTGTGAATGCCAATGGTTGGATTGAGCACTTACAGAATGAAGGAATTTTAGTAGCCCTTGTATGCACTAAAGATGCTCCCATCTTAGTAATGAGATACATGCTAGGTCTAGTATTCATCAAATCACAATATTTGTTAGCCCAGACCAAGATACACACACGAGTTGTATGCTGCACAAGTTATTTATTTTAGACAATCTTCACACAATTAAATAAATGCAGATTGCACTGTGAAAATTTGAATGGGTTGGTTGGTTGGTTGGTTGCTGATCCAGCGGTCCATGGGCTCATGCCCTTTGACCTAATGCCATTAGATGGCATTATATTGCTGGGAAGTATGTGGATTTTCGGCCCACCCCGGGACAGAGCCAGAGAATAACTATCACACCTCCAGGAAGGTAGGTTTCAACCTATGCACTGCGCCTAACCACTGTAGCCAAGATAGGGTTCACTGTGCTCATTCCCCGCCACCAATTGACTACTGGTTATGCCGAACTTCTCTATTGCTCCAGGTATGCAACCAAATGTTCAAGTCAAAAGGATTGTCACGTCCTGAGTCACTGTGCCTCTATGATGGGCCTCAGCCATAGGAAAAACAGTGATGTCAGTTTCCTCCTCCTCAGTGCTGCACAGTACTTCTCTGGCTCCCTCCCAACCACAGAGGGTGCATACATATATATTCAGGCAAATATGAAAAACATTTCAACAACAAAACAAAATCATAACTGTATAGATGACATGCTATGAAGCTTCTATAAGAAGATAACCTCAATATAACGGCATGTCATCCACTAAGGTTTTCTGTTGCATGGATGGTATGTCTAGTGGGCCATTGGTGAGACCCACAGATGCAACCACATGTGTATTTGAATGGGTAAGGTTGATATGAAATAGCAAAGCATGACCAGACTCGGAACACAGACTCCTAAGAAGTCAGCAATGTAGAATCAATTTTGACAGGATGACCAGGTCATGCTGCATTAGCAAGTGATGCTTGTCCTTGTGAAAATTGATTTACCCAGTTATGCACTGCTTTATATGATAAACAGTTCTAAACCTTAACAGGAACCATCTCCTAATGAATGTCATTGGCCAAAAGTCTATTTCCCCCCAATAATGCACAACTGCATTATGTTCATTCCCTATACACTCTTAGAGCATGGTTGCCATTGGACATGTGTGCTGGGTATGAGTGTGCAACTACCAGTACCACTATCATCTGCCACACAACGTGATGCTGTAACTTCATAATCCAACTTTTAAAAATCATCTCTTGCATTTCTATTCTTTTCCACATTGATTTGTGATTGACTTCACCTCATACTTATAATGACATTCAAATAATCAAATAATATTATAATTTTCAGTACCATGTCCAGAAGGAACATATTTAAACAATCGCACATGTACACCGTGTCCAGTGGGAATGTATGGAGAGATGCCCAACATGGACATGTGTCTACCATGCCCACAAAATACTTCTACATACACCACTGGAGCCGTTTCTATCAAAGAATGTGCGGGTATGTATATTTTAATTGCTAAGTTTGTAATCTTGTATAATTGCCTATGCCATTGTTTCTTAATGTGGATGATATTTTGAAAGTTGCAAGCACGTTTTAGACTAGCATAATAATTGGGACTGCTTTAAAAAATGTTTCCTATTATTAACTCCTTAGTTTGTAGTTTGACTGAATGGCATCAGTACTTCTGTATTAGTACTCACACATCTATGATTGTGTTTTTCTCATGTGATATTTATATTATCTGTACTTTTGTATTAGTACTCACACATCCATGATTGTGTTTTTCTCATGTGATATTTATATTATCTGTACTTCTGTATTAGTACTCACACATCCATGATTGTGTTTTTCTCATGTGATATTTATATTATCAGTACTTCTGTATTAGTACTCACACATCCATGATTGTGTTTTTCTCATGTGATATTTATTATCCTTCTGAGGCAGAGTGTGTTACCAGAGCTCATAAGACCGAAAGCTGTTATTCTCTACCCACTGACATCAAAGAATTATAACACAGCTACCTGCCATGCATATTATAAGAGGCAACTAAGGATGTTGATGTGGAGTTGTCCACAACCACAACATCATCATCACCACTACCACAATCACTGATATAAATGCAATAAAGTCTGCCATTCATTAATAATGATTATAACATCTTATAATAAGAATTTTAGTTCTGTATGCTAGCAACATATGATCAGTACTGTCTTGATTAACTATCTTTCAGCATTGTGTATGGCAGGATCTACCTCTATTAATGGTCTCCCACCCTGTTTCTTATGTTCACCTAATATGTACTGGATTAATGCCACAACATGTCTGAGCTGTCCTCCTGACACTGTGACAAGGGGGAGCGGCGCAACAAATGTGGGTGATTGTAAAGGTAATGTTTTTGTAGTTTTTATCATCGTTCTGTGTAGGTGTGTAAATTATGCACAAAACAAGTATATGAGTGATAAATCATACACGGTAGTAAAGATTCTGTTGTATATTTACAGAAGAGGATCTTTTAATATTTCCATAACTAGCTTTTCACTTGAGAAAGATAGTTAAAAGAACATTTAACAGTGAATATGTGCTTGCATCAGAATAACATTGATGTTTAGGATGCCAGTTCTTCAAGAGTAGTAGTATCCAGGACCTGAACTTGCCATTTAATATCACAGGTAGATCCAGGAATAGGGTAAAAAGTTTTGCTAATACTTAATAACACACATAATGACACACACAAATCGACGTTTCGACCAAAGGTCTTGACAAACAATGGAAACAAAATTAAAACATATAACAGAAAGTGAACTGTAATGATATCAACGGTCACATTGGTATGAGTAGTATGGATTGATACTACTCAAATTTATTTCAAAGGTTATTTCAAAGAAACAAAATTAAATGATTTGCCAGATAAAAATAAACAACATAGTATTAAAGCAGGTCCAACCATTCAAGTATTTAGGTACAGTGATAACATCGGATGGAAGAAGCTCAACATAAATAAGAAGCACAATAGGGCAGGCAAAAACAACATTAAGAAAAATATAAAATATGCTGTGTAATATGACACTAGCATTAGAGGTGAGAAAGTGAGCACTGCAGTGCTACATTACTCCTTTACTAACATATGGATGCGAGTCTTGGACAATAAACAAACTGGAAAGTGGAAAATTAGTGGCAGTACACATTTGTTTCTTTAGAAGAGTGCTGAGAATGCCATGGAATTCCAGAAAAACTAATGTGGAGGTGTTGAAAGAGTTAAATGTGAGACGGAACTTAATCAATAATATAAGGAAAAGACATTCTTCATTTTTTGGCCACGTTATGAGTTGGAGAGGTTTGGAGAACATAGTTACAACAGGCAAGACAAGAGAGACAGAGGCTGACAATGTGATAAAATATTGGACAGTTTAACAACCTGGCATAGTATACAGTCAACAGCAGGCCTAATACATAGTACTTTTGATAGAGAGCAGTGGAGATCCATGATCGCCTATGCTAGGACATCCGGGTGACACCGCGCAATCGATATTAGCATTCAGGCTAAAAATATCTGGTCATGCATTTTATCACTGCCGTATAGGACAGAAGGGGGTTTCCCAGGAATTTCGATAGTAAATTAGTTTTTACATTAAAAAAAGAAATGATTCTTGAACAGCAAATAATTCCACGTGTGAAAGATATCGCTGTTTGTTGAAATTTTCTGTTACATTGAAGTAATTCAGAATTTAGTGCTAATTTAGTTATCACCATTTTTTTCACTTTTCTTTGTGCTGCGACAAGTTTGTCAATAGTTTATAACGTTCTTTGACCATTTTTATATAGATATGTGCAATGTTTAAGAATGTTTAACAATGCTGGAAGACGAAAATAATTTGTGAACACCTGGCCATTTTATGCTTAAATCTCAAATATGGATGTTCTATTTTGTAATATTAAGCGAGTTATAACCATTTAATTAACCTACAATTCTTATGACAAGGTATTTAGTAGTTTTAGTAATTTATTTGACCATTTTAATGTTGATTTTTGGTACTTTTAAGAATGTTTGACGTTGCTGAAAGATGAAAAGAATTTTTAAAGACCTCGATATTTTATGCAAACAATGGTGTTGTCATCGGCCGTTACGGCATTTACAGCTGTTCTTTTAATTATTTTCACCATGTCAGATTTTTCGTCGCAATAATGCATTTAATTTAACTATGTAGTTTTGTTTTTTTGCTAGATTTATAGGATAGGCCTAATAAATACATTGTAGCAATTAAAAATGTAGACTGATCACTAATTTACTTAGGCCTGTAGTATAGAATAATATATCATATTGGAGGGCCTACTGTACCGGACTAAGCATGTTGCACAATTGCACAGTCATCACTATGGCTACGGTAAATAACTAGTCATTATGAACCAAAATCTGACTGAGTTACTGTACTAATTATTTTTCACAAATTGCTCAAGTATCATTCATAGAACATGAGGTATCGTTGAATTGCAATTTTCAATGACTATCTATATCATTTTTAATGCTGTTGCATTATTTTGAAAAATTTTGTCCAAGTACCTACCTATGCCAGTTGGCATAGCACCTGATGATGATGACAAATAGGCCTAATAATTATTGTTGTTGTTTCCATTCAAAATGTTACAATTACTAACTAGTTTGATGTCTTTTCCTCCACAAATATATTTTGTTAAGTGTATGTAGGCCTAAACTATTTATCAAATGTGATCCAGTTCTCATATTGGTATTTGGGATTATTTAGTCATGTTAAACAATGTTTTAATACCAAATCTCTTTTCTTGATTCATTTAATTTCTTCTTTTTCTTCTTCATTCATTCTCAAACTTCTCCAGATTATCAGAATGTAGTCAAGAGAACAGATTGTGTTGTGACATAGTTTACAGCCTGGGCTTTTTGGATTTTGTAGAATTCATTTCTATTTCTCTGATATAAATTTGTATTTTTCTTCTGCTTTCATTCTCAAACTCCTAGTTAGCAGGATGCAGTCTAGAGAATGGAATGCATTGTGTGATGTATAACAGCAAAATCTCTGATATTTGGCCTGAAACATCTGACTTCAGTATAACTTTTGGGTGACTTTGATCTATGGAATAGTACATTCAACTCAACTACATGTGTGTCATTCATAACATATCACAGTATTGCTATTCTGTACTCCCATTTCAGACTCCAGCATAACACAGACAATATTACTTCTCAGTTTCAGTTGTAGTTTTTGTAACATTGTAAATTGACATGGTCATTTCTATTTATAGAACCATGCCCTGCTGGAACATTCAATGAAGTTGATGGTCATGAAGAGTGCAGGAGTTGTCCCATGCACTACTATAACAGTCAAACAAAAGCCCAAACTTGTTTACCATGCCAGAATGATGAGTACACAAACTCTACTAGAAAAACTAGTCCTAGTGACTGTCTCAAATTAGGTAAGCAAAAGCAATTATTTATTTTTGAAGTTCAAATATCTAACTGGTTGACTCAGGACTCAGTGGTAGCATATGGAAAACATGTTGACTTAAGTTGTAAGGTGAGTCACTGCCATCTCAACGAACCTGGTTCAAATCCTATTTGCTGCAATATGATTTTCCTTTATTAATAACTAGTTTGATGCTTCTATGTTATATTATTCATTTGCTTATGACGGGATATGATGATCTTTAGATACTATCGCACTGGAATTCCCTATTCTGGAACTAAACATGCATTCATATCCCTCCTGACACAACCAAACTCAACCAGTCCACATCCCTAAAATTATGTGACTTTAGTCAAGACTTCCAACATGTATATTCTCAAGTTACCACAAATATGGACTAATCTATCAACACACATACATACATGCATACATGCATACACTCACACACATGCGTGCAAGTAAATTCCTTGAGGATCACAAACATTTAACACTAGCACATACCATAAGACATCAGTACTACAAGAACCATTAGACCTGCTTGTAAACATTAATCACATAAATAGAAGTAAAAACAAATAGGTGCCAGCTGAACAAATCTAGTTCAAATACTGTCTGCTGCCTTCTGATTTTTTCGTCTAATACAACCATACATTTGGTGAAAATAACCTTTTATGGGCTCAAAGTGCTACCTCAGTTACACAACTGAGAAGGACCTGTGCTTTTGTCACACTTACTATTGAGCACAGAAGTTTGGAGTTTAAATTTTTATTGAATAGTCTTGATTGTGTGGAGTCTGGTTTTTTTTTTAGGTTTGTCATTATATTTTCTATACATCCTTTTCTAAGACTACATTTGACTCAATAACCTAACTTGTTTAATTATGCACACTTTTAACAGTAGTTTATTGTGGTTCATTCTAATAACCTATCCAAATCAGTATTGCAGAACTGTCAAAGAATCAGTCTGTCCTTTCACTACAACCACGAGTAGTCTTCATCATCATCAGGTGCCATGCCGGCATAGGCGATCATCGCTCTCCACAGCTCTCCATCTCCAGTATTATGTATCAGGATTGTTTTTATTTCCCTGCCGTGGCAGGCTGTTAAACTGTCTAATATTTTATTACGTTGTCGCACTCTATCTCTGTTGCCTTCAATCTTACCTGTTGTGACTATGTTCTCCAAACCTCCTTGTCTCATATTGTCTATTGTCTGTCCCCAGGTGGTTTTGTTGTAGCTTCCACACTTGCCGTTAGCATAGGGGTTTGTGAAGGAGATGTAGCTTGTGTTTCAGAGCCAGGTTTATTGCTCTGGATGAGTTGTAGTCATGTTTATTCAGGATTGTCGATGTTGTCTATCAATCTTTACCTAGGTCTGCCCTTTGCTCTGTATCCTGATTTCAACTGGTTATAAGCTCTTATGGTAAGTTGATAGTTCATTCTCATAAGATGTCCAAACAATTATATCTATTGTTTCTCTATATATTTGATGCATGAAGTGATACCTATTATCTTTCTGATGCATTTTGTTGAGTGGTGACTCTTCCTTAGGCATTTCATTTCACAAGTTTCGATATTTCTCTTATGTGTAGATGTCAATTGCCAAGTCTGGCATTGGTAGCATAGTGTTGGTATAAAGATGCTATTAATCATTTGTTTATTTACTTCCGTGTAGATTTTTGGGTGCAATAGCAAAGGTAACAGCTGGTATGTCACAGCATTTGCCTTTTGACATCTTGTTTCTAACTCTCTATTCAGTCGTCTGTCTTCTGTGAAGATACTCCCTAGGTACTTGAACTCTTTTATTTGTTTTAATTTTGTATTCTTAATTTGGATGTTTAAATGATCTGCTGTTCTTACTATTTGCATAATTTCTGTCTTTTATGTGTTGATCTGCATGTTGCATTTATTGCATATTGATGCATATTCATGCATGTTACTATATTTCACTGTTGTGGCCATGTTTTTTTTATTCAATCAATCAAGTGTCATGACAAGTGGCATAGGCAATCATGCTTCTCCACAACTCTGTCTCTTGTGTTGTTAATAAGTTTAATTGGTGACTCCTTTTCGTGCCACAATGACAATCCATCCAGAAATTTCTCTCTTTGTCTTCCTCTGTCTTTTCTCTCCTTGATCTTTCCGGTGGCTACTAAATATTGAACAATTGCAAGAACATATGAACAGACTCCACATAACATGTACAAAATTCAACATGAAGATCAATATTGAAAAGACCGAAATAATGGCAATAGCAAAGAAAGAAAGAAATACCACTATCTCCATCAATGATAAACCCCTTAAACAGGTAAATGAGTTCACTTACTTAGGAAGCACTATATCAAGGGAAGGGAAAACCATTAAGGAGATACAAAATAGATGCAACAAAACATACCAGATCCTAGGACAGAGGACATGTATTTTCAAGAACAAAAATGTAAACATAGACACTAAAGTTGCATTATACAAGACTATTATTATTCCATCACTATGCTACCAGTGCCAAACCTCGACAATGACAGCACAAAACAAAAGAAAAATAGTGACAGCAGAAATGACATGTCTACAAAAAATACTCAGAGTGTCATTAAGAGATAGAATTAGAAATGATAACATCAGACAGATAACCAAAACAATACCAGTATTGGAACACATCAAAAGACAACAGATCAAGTGGTTTTCACATGTTTCCAGACTAATGACAGATAGCATGCCACAAATGGCCATGACACATAGACATAATGGTTATAAAGCCAGAGGCAGACCATGTAAAAGATGGATCACAGAAATCAAAGAAGCCACAGGAACAAGCTTACAAACAGCACACAAGAAGGCCATCTCCAGAGAACTCTTCCACCCCTGATGCCACAAGGCAAACAAGGGCCACAATGTATAGATAGGCAGATAGACTAAATTTTGAAGTTTAACTTTTCTCATCACATGCCATAAAAATCTTGATAGTCTGCTTCTAATGTTTTCTATAATTTGTTGTTTAACTCTGAGAACTTCTACATTAGTTTTTTTGGCTATCCATGGAATTTTTATCATTCTTTTTAAAAACATCTCAGTTGCTTCCAGCTTATCTTGGGCACTTGTGCTTACTGTCCATGCTTCTCTTCTGGAAAGAAGGATTGGCTCAATATAGCGTCCTAGCACTCAAACTTGCATATGCATTGATATTACTCCATTGCATAGAATTGTTCTCATTTTTTGAAATGTTTATTTGGCTAGTGCTATCTTGTTCTTGATAGGTTATTGTACTGCTGTAATTTAGTTATTAAAGTGTGAATAGTAACCCAAAACCAACAACATTACTGTGAGCACTGTGTTTATCAGCCCATTATTTATTTAAGAGTGTACCCAGTGTTTCAATCTTTGGTAGTGGGCTCTTCTGATCTTTCCAGAGAAGATTTAGTTTCTCCCACTGGCGCTAGTAACTACCATTTCTATCATTCTTGCTACAAAAATGAAATACAAATGAAGAATTTAGATAAGTAAAACAACTTCTGTTGGTTGCACTTAGTAAATCTGCATAAAATTGTTGCTTATTAAAAGGGCCCATAGTGTAAGTCTATTGAATTTAACAGATATTAGTAATAAAAATATTGACACATATTTTAATGTTTTAGTAGTATTCATGCAGCAAATAAGCAATCTTGCTGGTGATCAAGAACTACTTTCAACAATGGTGAAATAGCATAAACTTGTTTGGGTTAAACATGTAACGAGAGATGATTCACTTTATAAAACTATTCTGCAAGGAACAGTCAATGGTGGAAGGAAAAGAGGCAGACAAAAAAAAAATCCTGGACTGACATCAAGAAATGGTCGGGACATGGTATTTTTGTGCTGATGTCTCCAATGTGGTACCCCTAGGACTCTGACAGGCTACGAGTATTATTGTTATTATTATAGTATTCATGTGAAAAAAATAAGGTTCAAAGATGCAATAAATTTGTTATAATGAATCTTTATTAAACATGAGTACATGGTTACATGTGTTTCACCTGTCATATTTCACAGATCTCACTTCATGCATGTGTGAACATGGGACATGCAAGCAGAATCTACTTCCACATGTCCAGTCTTGTGTTTGTGCTGATGGTAATATTAATAGTTTGATGAAGTCTTGAAAATAAGTTTTACATTAATAGTACTATAACATTTTTTTAAATTTTTTAACTTTTGTGTGTTAATTTATTCCTTCATAACCTCTTTACATTTCTCAAATTTGTCAGAACTGCAGCTAAAACTATAACCTAGCAGGTGAAAATTGAAAACACAATAATGAGGTGTTATATATTAATCACTGGAACATCAGGAAAAAAAATCTGATTTTCTTCTGTATCTTGAGTGATTAGCAAAGTGTTTCCATTTTCCCCCCTGATATTTCGATATCATCACTCTTATATTTTTTAATATTTAAATTCCATTTCATCTCACTATCCTGCTAGTGTATTGCTGGGCTTGAAAGAAAGCACAGAATATCAACATTGTGACCTGTCATACATGTCATAAGAGATAACTAAGTAGATTTGGGGGTGAAGTCCCACTTTATAGATCAAAGTACCAAAAAATCACGCTGATGTCAGATATTTCAGGCTGAAAGATACATATATCGCAGCCAGTCTGTAAACCGTGAGACAACATATTCTGTTCTCTATACTAAATCCTGCTAGCCATATAAATTTGTTCATTTTTCCTTCATTGACAGGTTGGACGGGAGAAATTTGCAGTGAACCATTTGAGCCATGCTCATCCCATCCATGCTATAATAACGGAACATGTTCTAGCAATGGTTCAAACTACACCTGCTTGTGCCTTGCAGGTAAATATTCACAGAGGGTGTACTGTATTACGGAATGAAGCTTCAGTCTTGTTCAACCCCTGCAACATTTGAAAAACTACATGGAAGTCTAAACCAAGATAAATTTGAATTCAAGTTAACTCTTTGTAAACGTGAACTAAATTCACTATTTACGGACTCTTTTTAAATAACAAAATTAAGAGTGTGGCTACATTTAGTCTTTGTGCAATATTTATTTATTTGTAAGCCAACAGTATGTTCTATACATTAGAATTTGCAGAATTAAAGGCCATTTTCAGAAAATGTGTAATTTATCTTGTTTGAAGAGTAAAAATGCATAATATATTAGATTCTTCTTCTTCTTCTTCTTCTTTCGTTCACTTGAAACATGTCTGTATCTGTAATTCTGTCTCCTTAATAAAACTCACTGTCTTTTGTAGTTCATACAGTGTCCCATAGAGTTTTGATTCCAGTGTTGTTTCCTCTGGCCAATATGTCTGCCTCAGCGTTTCATGCTCAGAACACTCTTGAAGTATATGTTTGGCACTCTGTGCTGCCTGTTCACGTGTACACATGGCTGTGTTGCCAATCTTGAACTTTGTATACATGTGACTGCGGAGTCGGTTGTGTCCTGTTCTGAGACGTAGAATTATAACTTGTTCTGGTCTGTTCATAATATGATAGTCATCTTGTGTTGGTGTTTGTGGCTTTCTTATTGACTTGATCATCTGTTTTTTCTGATGGTAGGTGATTGGTATATCTGGTATATATATTAGATGAAAGATCTGATAAAACATAATAGAAAATTTTTTTTAATCCATTAAAGTAAAAAAAAAGTCTTAGAGACTCAGAAACATAACTACCATCTACAGTTGGCTGTTTTGTAAAGTAGGCCTATATTCATTTATGCTACTATTTGGAAAGTTTCATATGTTTCTATGCGCAAATAAAAGTTCTGGGGTGATTTGAATGTTTGTTGACCTGAGTTGAAAAACTTGGAACAAATTGTTACTTTTTACAGGTGACTATTTACAAATTATACTTCTACAGAAGGATCAACAACTAGGCCTGCTATGACATAGTTCGAATCATTTGTTAGGGTGCAGGTATGGTTGATTTTGACAACCTGCACAATGAAATGGTGTCCTTTTTAGAGGTCTTTGGAGGATTACATATAATGCACATGTTGAAGCTTGGATTTAGGACAATGTGTCTTGCTCCTTCCAAACTGTTCCCTGGAATGGACTGTCGCTGGTGTGTTGCTGGGGCCCGAAAGGGGAGCAAAGAATAGCAACATTGTTTACCTTCCATACATGTCATAAGAAGCTACTAAGGAGGTTATGGGATGGAGTTGGCTGTCCCATCCAAGTACTAGGAATATTGTTTAATTTTATAGCTCATTTGCTGTATTGTCTTCATTGTTCCATTGTTTACTGTTCATTTTCCTTTCAGTTTTCCTTTTCTGGTTCATTTATCTATAGGCCTACATATCATCATTATATTGTCCATTTTTTATTGGATGGACGGTAAACAAAACAAAAAAGAACGTACAAATTGAAATGGAGGCTACTGAGATTCAGTTATTGAGAAGAATGATAAAAATGCCATGGACCGTTAAGAGAACTAACATACAAGTCCTCAGAGGTGCAGGAGTAAAAAAGACAAATTATAGTCATGAATTTTATGGGATGTAATGAGAAGAGCAAAACTTGAATATTTAGCTACCATGAGAAAGATGACGGGGAGAAGAGACAGAGGAAGACAAAAATCCTCATGCTGATTCTAGCCTCATGTTCTATGATCTTGCTACTGGCTAGTTATGATTCATTCTGATTAAGTGGCCAAACATTTCAGTCTCTGTTTTTCAATATATTTGACAATAGGTGTTGCTCCAGCAGTTATTATAATTCCTTCATTTCTCACACAATCTCTTCTTGTATTTGCTGATTTTTTTTAAACCTCTTATTTTGCATGTAGTGAGTTATTTTCTCATGTTATTTTCTTTTTTTTTTATAGCAAAATTGTTAATTTCAATTTTAAAATATTTATTGATCTAAAATGTGTGTATACAAATGCTGATGAGTTTGTGGCTTGAATAGGTACTACAGGGAATAACTGTGAGAACATTACCAAAACCTGTACACCAGATTATTGTGAGAATAATGGAATGTGTGAAAATTTGGTGAAAAGACAAATGTGTCACTGTTTGGAAGGATTTACAGGAGACAGGTTTGGATTTGTAATTATTTTTAAAATTTGTTTCACTGTATTTTCTTCTTCTGCGTTCGTTCTCAAACTCCTGCAGATTAGCAGGATGTAGTCCGGGGAACAGAATACGTTGTGCCATAGTTTACAGCATTGCTGCGATATCTGCGCCTTTCGGCCTAATACATCCGACTTGAGCATGGCTTTAGTCACTGACCCTATATGGGATGGGACAGCCACTCCATCCCATAACCTCCTTATTCGCCTTTTACGACATACGTGGAAGGTAAACAGTGTTGCTATTCTTTGCTCCCTTTTCGGGCCCCTGCAACACATGGGCGCAACACTGTATGACTTACTTGACAAGGTGTTTTTTCCGATAGGCAGATCAAATGCTATTGCTAAATTTTTTCAGATAAAATGTTACTGTTAAATTTTTAAATTGTCATGTTTGTCATCATCTTGTCCTTTAATGGGGAAAAATAAATAACAGGTGGTACTTAAGTGAAACTATGATAAACTTATGTGCTCCTTAGTTGATCAAACTTGTTTAAATCTGCAACATTGGTAAATTTACATTTAAAACTATTTTTGGTTGAATCCAACTTTAAGCAATTTTTAACTGTTTACAACTTTTCTTGTAGATGTGAAATGGTGCAGAGCATTTGTGCATCCCAGCCATGTAAAAATGGTGGACTTTGCACCTCAATTGGAAATATACGTTTCTCATGTACTTGCCAACATGGTATGACTGGCAAGACTTGTGAGGAAAGTATAGGTTTGCATTATATCTCTTATTAAGATTTACTTTATTTCTATCACTCACCTGTACATATATTCTATATTGTATTTATAATGGGAGCCTATATTCAGGTTCCATTGAATATGCACATAGGCCCCTATTGGTGATCACAGAAGAAGATGATGATGTAATCCCTTTTGATGTGAGCAGGTAGCTCTTGACAGCCCATAGCCTTTCTGACAAAGTATAGGTCCTTCTCAGTCGAATAATCGAGGTGACACCAAAACTTGCTTAAGTGTTGCTATCTCAAAGCGTTGGGGGGGGGGGGGGGGGGGGGGGGTTATGGATGCATGTTTAGTCCCCAAAGGGAGGCATTCCAGTGTTTCTATATCCCAGGATCATAACATCCTGCCAGGAGTGTGGCATATATATCTGGGCCAATCAGTTCATCATTCTGCTGTTAGATCTATTGACCAATCTGCAGTGATGACACACCTAACATTTTCTTTCCACAAATAGACAAAGACCTGTATTTTCTATGTCATACTTGGGGACCATTTGATAGTAGCCCTACTCTTTACATCCTGAACCAGAAGTCCAGGTCCCTGTTACCACACAGGTGCAGAAGAAGAAGAAGGTGTAGAAAAGGACATATAATGTTCACCTTTAGTAAAGTATTCTTTATACAGAATTTTGTATTATTTTGCACTGAAATATAGACTTATCTTTCAGATAGTTGACAGGTAGGGTAGTTGGGGGGCACAGTTCCACAGCAGGTTTATTTCTAATCTATGCTGCATGTAACAACATTGGACACAAACATTCCAATCTTTTACAGAAGGAAGTTTGAAAGATCAAGGGCAAGTTAATTTTAAACAATGAGGAACATTTTTTAAAAATCTGATATAATATTTTTAAAACTCTCTCTGTCTACTTTTATTATTAATATTGTAATTTAAAAATTTTTTAAATTAACATACAAGGTAGCTTCAAAAAGTTCCCAGAATTAGTGGATTATATAGAAATAAGTAACAATAGAATTATCTACACTACATTTCCTTCAAAGTAGTTTTCTCTGACAAGTACACACTTTTGCCATCGTGCATACAGCTGCTGGAAATATTCGTGGAACCCATTATTTGACACCTGTCAGCTGTCTTGTTGCATTGATGATAATGTCATCTGCATATTTGAATCACTGTTCTTTCAGTGCCAATTTCAGTTAGGGAACAAGAAAATATCAGCAGGTGAAAGGTCGGGAGAATATGTAGGTAATTACATTGTGCTGTGTGAGGTACTGCTTTACCAGTAGGGATCAATGTGCCGGTGAATTGTCATGCAAGATAATCCAACTGTTCTCCATTTATTTACTGATCATTTTCTTCTGATTGTATCTCTTAGATGACAGAGGATATCAACATTAATTTCCTTGTTAACTGTTTGACATTCTGGAATGAAATCATGCTGGACAATACCCTGGGAATAAACAAACTTCCAACTTAAACTTTTCTTTTACTTTTGTACAAACTTTGCTTTCTGTAGATACAGGAGATTTCCATTCATAGGACCAATGTTTTGTCTGAGGATTGTACAAAAAAGCACAAGGTCTCATCTCCTGTAGTTATGTTGCTGAGAAAATTGTTATCATGACCAGCCATAGTGATTATGTTTCTTGCCAGGAAAAACATCTTTTATTGTTCGAGAGATAATATTTTGGGAACCATGTTTTGGCAAACGTAGTGCACATGCAGCTCATTGTGGAGAATAATGTGGCAACTTCCAACTAATATTCCAACAATGGAGGCTGTTTTCTTGACACTAAGTCATCTGTCCGCATTAAAAAGTTTCCAAACAAACTCAATATTTTTCTGACCTTCATGGAAACGTTTGTGCCACCAAAATACTTCTGATTTCTTCATTGCTTTATCACAATATGTTTTATTAAGCAATGTTAGTATCTCTGAGTGTGACTTCTCAAACAAAACACTATATGGGGAAATAATCAAAATAGGGAGGCATACAAAAGAACATTTTGGAGACCAGTATAATTTCTACTATATGATAATACCCATGATATTATAAACAAAATAATTGGCTATTTGTTATATTTTGTTTTATGTTTCTGAGACACTTACTTGTGTAGTATGTGCCAGTGAGATTGTTGATATGCTGCTGACATGTTGTATTATATAAATAAATCTTTGATGTTTCTCTAAGATGATTGTTATACACGACCATGCCGGAATAATGGCACCTGTAGAGATGGTAACATGAATGCTACTTGTGACTGTGACATAGCCTATATGGGACAGAATTGTGAAATGCGTAGAAAGTTGTGCAGCTCGGTCAACTGTGGATCAGGAGCCAAATGTGTTGAAATTGAGGTTAACAATACCTATATTTGTGCATGCAATGAATACACAGAACTAAGTTCTGGTAAGACATTAGATAAGATATGACTAAGGGCTAGTATCATAATTAAAATTTACTTCTCATCTTAGTTTCATAAAGCTGTTATAGCTTTCCTATGGCCTTGTTTGAAATCATAGTCTATTTGGGTGTCAGAGCATATCATCTTTATCTCATTTTTGTGTCTGTGTGATAGGAGGGGATTAAAAAATTATGACTAAGGAGCTTTGGGGGTGAAGTCGGCTGTCTCATCGCATAGTCTATGTCAAAATGCCCCAAAATTCATGATGAAGTCATATGTTTCAGGATAAAAGGTGCAGATATTACAGTCAAGCTGTAGACTATGACACAAGATATTCTGTTCTCCAGACCACATCCTGCTAACTAGCAGGAGTTTGAGATTGAATACAGATTTTATTTACTTTTATCTATGTATGTTTGTTTCTAAATGAAGACTCAGTGGTAGAGATATTGTTATATATAAGCACTGTGTACTTTATCCCTCAGTCTTCTAGTTTGTGCAAACTTTATTTTTTAGAATTTCTGTTTTATATCACATAGGCTTATAAACTAGTTTACAGCAGTCCATCTCATTTCTTATTTATGTGATTGTCTCCTAAAAATTTAAACTTAATTCTTTTGATAAGTATGCAGGTATTCGATATTGTGTTCAATTTTGCAAAGTAGATGTGACTTAAAGTTTAACCCATAGCATTTATTAATGCCATAGGGGTGTGAGATGTTAGTGATCTCATGTTTCAGTGGCTCTCCTATGTGTGGGCAGTAGCCATCTCCTCTTCCTTCTCAGTCTTAATCCGGGTGAAGTGGAGACGTTCGATGTCACGTTTGGTGTCATCGATGTAGCAGTTCAGAGTCCAAGATGCGCCGGACGGTGGAGTCCAGTCAAGTTTGCAAGAAGCATTCTGGGAGAATATGTCCTCTGACTGTACCGATGGTTCACTGTTGAAATCGAACCGTAGGCATAAGCGGCGATGGAACTGATGAATGTCCCGCATCATGGTGTAGTGGTCATATGTGGGACGGAGTCCCTTGCTGAGGATAGAAATCTCACCCTCAGAAATATTCAAGTCAGGAGGGATGCACGGATGCACACAACCTGAGTACTAGAGTGGTTCTGAGGTACAGAGTCAGCAGGGGGAGAAGGGCAGAGAAGGTGGAGTTTATGGTTGTGCTGAGTACACATGAAGTCGTAAAGTTGCCTGTTGAGAGTGTGTATGATGAGGCAGATAAGGGAGAAAAGAAGAAAGTTATCAGAAGTAAGGTACTGGAGACTGTTGAAAAGTGTTTTGATTGTCTAGATTAGAAATGTGAAGTCAGAAACTTGTATTTAAAATTATATATAAAACAGGAGGAATGACTTGCATTGCCAGAGACTTTTGTGCCAGTAACCCTTGCATGAACAATGGATCTTGTGCTTCCAGTTCTTCCTCCTTCACTTGTACATGCCTATTAGGGTTTGGAGGCTCATTGTGCCAGCATAACATTAATGATTGTTTGAATAAACCTTGTAAGAATGGAGGAATGTGTCAAGATCTTGTTGGAACATTTGCATGCAACTGTTCTGGTACAGGTTTTCAAGGTAAGTACATTTTAGATTTGAAGTACATTACGTTACATGTCACCACTCAAGATTAAAACAGCACTAAATAACAATACTGTTGTCACTGTCTTTTTTCAACATTTTGCTTTTGCTAACTATACATTCTAGATGAGATTAACTCTTTACCACCATGACTGCTAAAACAGCAACTCTAACCTTCTAGCCAGGCTGATAGGCTGATAAAGCCTTCATTTTATAGTGACTTCCAAATATATTATGACAAGACAGGAAATCCCCTGAAGATTAGCAGGATGTAGTCAATGGTTTATAACTTGGCTGCAATATCTAAAGCCTTTCAACCAAATTCATCCGACTTCAGTACGGTTTTTGGAACACTTTGACATTCTATGGATTGGGATAGTCTAGGATGCAAAGGGTTTCACATTGCTTTTGTGTGATTCTCAGGGTTAGCAAATAACTAAGATCCCAAAGGTACCTCCTCATGATGCAACCTGAAAACAGACATTGTGCAGTGTTTCTGGCTAACACTTTTAGGGATCTTGTCTGTGTGAAAGCTATAGGTGGATCGAGAATTGATTACAAAAGGACAAGCAATAATTCTGGCACATCTCAGCTTACAGAGCTACCTGAACTGTTGACACACAGTGACACATTACATTTGGATTGTATATCTTTTTTGAGGGGCGACCAATGTTGATGTCCAGATATTGGTAGATATTGCTATGGTGTAGTAGTATCTAGAGTACACACCTTCTTGAGAAGGCAACACATGCTAGAGAGCAGTGTTGTGTAAGGGATGAGCTAAAGTGACAGCGAAATTCTAATTGTCTAGCACAAAACCAGTTGGCTGAAGTGTTACTCATAGTCGAGAACTCACAGTAGCCAAATGATGTCTCTGATAGCAAACATTTCACCACAATTTACCCCATTCAAAGTAGGAGTCATAATTCAGGTATCGGTCACACCAACTTGAGTTTGTATTCTTGGGGATAGAAAGAAATGTTGAATACTAATCTCTATTTCACAAGGGAAATGTAAATGAATAGCAAGTAATTGTCTTTGAGGATGAGCTATCCTTAGTCTAATTTGACTGCCACTGTTGTCCAATGTGGCTCATACAGAGAAAATTGGGTGCAGTACCCATGACCCAAAGGTGCAATAATGTCGTCTTTCTTACATAAGAATTGTTCACTGACTGCAAAGTTCATCTGCGACAGGCGCAATATACCCACTTATGTGTGTGATAAATGTTCTGATGAAGAGTAAAAACACAGACCATGCTTGGCAATGGATTGGAAGGTGATCACAGCTAAACGAGGCGAGTGTGTGGAAAATGCACTGTCCAAATCTCAGAGTCCAGACGTATTCGGTGATGCTGCAACCTCCTCTATGAAGACGTATCAACCATAGTCTAATTTTACCGTTGCCATTGCACAATGTGGCTCATACAGAAGATAATGGGTTTTGGATCTAGAAAAACAGGTAACAATGGAGGCGTGTTCCTTCACAGGAAATAGTTCTGGCTACAAACTGCCTTGCCAGAGGAAAGATGCACTGTGGATGACCCAGGCAGGTAAAATACGAATGTGTCTCATAACATAGACCCCCTCTGAGTAGAAGGTTTCTTCAGTAGGCTTTGTATTAAGTCAAAAGCTGAAGTCTCCTGGGTAAGAAAGAAAGCTCAGAGAAACCATCCCACTGCATATAAGAAGTAATAGCAAATCACTCATAATTCCTGGTGATAGTGATAAACAAACAATGAGATGACTTTGAACCTCCTTAGTTGTCCCTTAGTGACTTGTATGGAAAATCACATTTTTGCCATTATGTACTTCCCTTTCAGCCTGGCAACATTTGACTGAGGATTAAGTTTCATTCTCAGAGGTAGGGGCTGTTGAGGATAAATAATAATTTTGTGAACCTTTTTTGACATTTTATCAAATTTATCACAGAATCACTTTTATAAAATTGTCGTGGATGCTTTCCTCTCGATTCAAGGTGACAAGTGCAATATTGAAGTGAATGACTGTTTACCATTGCCATGCAATACTACTGGTTCTAGCTCATGTCAGGATTTGGTCAATGACTATAGTTGTGTTTGCAACCCTGGGTATGCTGGCAAAAACTGTGAGGTAATTTGAAAGAAGATTTTAGTTGAGTTGTACATACTGGGGGCAACGTAGGGCAGTGATTAGCACACTGACTTGGCATGAGTGGTCCAGGGTGCATTCTCCAGTTGAGGCAGAAATGTTTTTCCCTTTCCAGGTCAATCCAGCCTAAATTGGATACCAGATTTATCCAGGAAGTAAAGACTGTGAGTGAGAGAATATGACTACCGCACTACTGAAATGTGAGATGCTAACATCTCAGACCCCTACATCATTAATAAATGATATTTGTTAACTTTACTTGTTTACATACTGGGAGATTTTTTTAAAGCAATCATTCTCAAAATCCATGCTAGATATCTCTTGTAGTAGGACAATGGTCGTACTAGATTTAAACAGGGTGTAGTCCAAAGAATGGAGATGCCTTGTGTTACCATTTTATTTGTCCATATGACCTGGCACATAAAGCCTCAGCTGTGGTAACAAATATGCTCAGTGTTTTAGCTAGCTCCACTGTCAATAGCCATATTACTAGTAGGCAAACTGTACATTGCAGTCTATTATAAGCATTGCATTTGCTGCATGCTGGTCACCAATCTAAATGCTAACATGGTCAAAATTGCTTATATATATGTACACATCATGAGAACTCTCGAACCCAATGGTATCAACAAAGTTCATAAGTTTGTTTGATACCCTAATCAGTATGTTCTCTCCTGTTTGTACTCTCTTAGACCTTTATCTCTGCTTCCTCTACCTTTCGGTTGTTTCATAGCCGCTAATCCCTGCTGACTGTCACATCTCACTAATTTCTGTATTTACCCATACTTAGTGCCCATACTGTGTGTGTTTTCTTATTCATTGTACCAATAATGGCATCCACTGCCCAGCACAATTGAAGGAGGGACTAATTCTGAAGCAATTTTTCAGCTGCTTGCCTCTTCTATCCATTGTCATATCATTGCAAAAGAAAATTAAAAAAATAAAAATGTTATGGTAGTAACAAATAATAAATTTCAGAATTCAACATCAAAGTAGATGGAACCAGTGGAAGCATCAACATATTTAAATATTTGGATACTTTAATAATGTCAGATGGAAAATGTATTAAAGAAGTCAAATGTATAATTGCCCAGGCAAAGGCAATATTTCACCAGATGAAGACCATCCTATGTAATGTGTCTTTGTTAATTCAGGTGAGAAATAGAGTTACTAGAAGTTATATAAAACCAATCCTTATGTGTGGTAGTGAATCTTATACAATCATCAGAATAGTAAAAAATTGTTGAGGCAGTGGAGATGTGGTTTTATAGAAGAATGTTAAGAACACCATGAAAAAAGTGTAATTAACAAACCTTGAAAGAAGTTAATTTAAAGAGGGCTGCTCACCCGCATCAGAAAGAGATAGTTCTTTACTTTGAACACATGAGAAAAGGAAAGATGGAACACATTGTAACAACAGGCAAGTTGAAGAGCAAGAAGGGTAGGGGAAGACCCACAGAGAAGATGCAAGACAGCCTGGAATTGTGGCCTGAGAGAAAATCAGTATTGGAAATTATTGACAGCACACAAAACAGAAGACTGTGGAAGAACATGATAACCAACATCACATGGCATGGATCATAAGAAGAAGAATGGCAGTGGGCAATGTTTATGGTTGGTGGACCGGATTAAGCTTTACTAGTGTGGCATGGAGTCCAAAAATATATTTTTAAATTGTCCCTTGGGCGGGGTGCTCAAAGTAATATTTTCTCTGTTCAAGGGCAAACACATATAGTTTTGTTAGATCAGCCTGGCAGGACGAATTTGACCATAGACCATATTTTGCCTTCCACTGGTGTAGATATTTGTAACACTTGTTTGTGACACAATATATTTAGTTATCATTAATTTTTCAATGTTATGGACATGTTAAAAATGTGTTATTGATGTTATAGACAAGTTTTTATGACTCTTTTGTTCAAAAATCTATGTGACATTTACATTTATTGTCGCAGGTTGACATAAACGAATGTAATTCAGAACCCTGCTTACACAATGCTACATGTATAGATACTGTGAATGACTACATGTGTAAGTGTCCTCTTGGATGGATAGGAAAAAATTGTGAAACTGAAAAGAAGCAGTGTACACCAACAACCTGCTACAATGGGGCCATGTGTATTGACTATTTCAATGATTATTTTTGCCAGTAAGTGTTTGCCATTTTTCTTACCTGTTCAAAGTAGTTAGTTTTATTTCAAAACCTATCTCATTATAAAATATCTAAAATAAATTAATTTCCATGAAAGTATACAGAGAAAATACATTTGTAATGTTGAATAAAACATTCACTACATATAATGTAGTTATTCAGCCAATATAGGTCATTGTATCACTCTATTTAATAATTACATCCATCAATCTATTTATGCTCCAGGGTGCAAGCTGTACATTCATCCTTATGTAACTGTTGACAACCACCTTTTTGAAATGTCCAGCTCTTGATACGTCCAGAAAGTGCTTCTCCCTCAGGGCCAGATAAGTGGAACACATTATATGGAACAAAACAACAGCTCACAAACATATGCATATATCACACAATGGCATTGGATCAAAGGGCATGAGACCATGGACTGCTGGATCAACAACCAACCAACTAACCATTTATATCCAGAAATACTCTTAACTTTCTGAAATTAGGACATTTCTTAATCTTCTTGTTTATCCTGTAGTTTGAAGTCAGTGCAAAAAATTATATTAAAGTTCCAGAAAATATTCCCTGCCAGTTTATATTGTCACATACTTGCCTATTTCTGAGACAGGCGGTTGTTTATCATTCACAAAAGTATTAATTCCACTATTCTGCCGTCCAACAACAAATATGTGTTACAAATTAACTACCATATATTTCCAAATATAAGTTGATAATTTTTGTATTTTTTACTTCTATTGATGTAGAGGTTTTGGCTTATATATACACGAATAATAAAATTTAAACAAATATTTGTGGCAGAAACATCATCATCATTAGGGGCTGTCTTTGTAACAAAGGTTGGCTGCAATGACCCATTGGTAAAAACACAAAAGCGGTAACAAAAAATATCATCAAATAACAGGAAAAAAAATACTTACTGGTGCGAAAAGTCATTCAAATCCTTTAAGTCACAATCACTCAGAATTCTAAAAAATGTCCTGAATTTCACCGGCTGTCATGTGAACATCAGCTTGGATATCACCATTCTCTATGTCACTGTCTACCAGTACATTGTCAGCGTTGGCATTGTACTCAAAGATACTATAACTCTCACTTCCATTGCTGTTGGAGCACATTTTAAAAGATTGATATCATTTTGGATGTAAGCTCCAATCACGAGTCTTTAATGCACTTAAAGGTTATGATGATATCAGCTTTTTAAAAAAAATTGCCACTATTTGTCATGGCTTAATCTAAGGATACTATTTATTCATTCCATTTTGCTCAAAGTTTGTTCTTAAATGGTTTGTTAAGGGAGACATCTATTGGCTGCAGGAGGGAGGTAATGTCCCAGGAATTACAGATATAGACAGCTCCATCTTATGTCATTAATTTTTCCACATTCTCTGTGAGATATGCCAGAAACGAGTCTCAGACTGGCATGGGTGGTATTTTTTTGTAGCAAACTCCTTCCTCTGCCAATTTTTTATAGCAGCCTCCATCCAACTCTTCCAGAATGTGACTTTCATCCACCCATCCGTTCATTTGGGCATGCACAAAATTGAATTTAAAAATAATGCCATGCAACCTAAAACAACATTAAAATTGTGTCTTTTCTTGTGTCCAGTTGCCTTAATAAAAAATGTCTTAAGAACTTTTCTTTTCACCCTGCAATTTGAAGGCAAATAAAAGCACACAGGGTTCTTGTTTATGTTAGGCCCATACAGCTTAATGCTATTTTGGATACAACTGTTCCAGATTCACTTATAACTAGAGCTGGTAAGGCTATAAATCAATTATAATGACTCTTCACTTGTCAGTTTGGAAATGTGCTTTGAATATCATGGCTGATGCTACCTGATATTTCCCAAACGAAATGTAAACCTGATTCATTCATTAACTTGGTTTTGAATTAACAGTAATGGCTAATACCATTGTTGCAGTCAACCATATTTGCGATGACGACACTGAATGAATGAATCAGATATCTCAGTACAGTCACAGGATTTAGAGGCTGATAATGCCTCCAGGCAAAGATGACATATATTATTCTTGACATATATTGAGTACCGTTAAGAAAGAAAAGACCTTGTGTTTTACCGTTGATAATATATGTGTGATATCTTATTTGCAATATTTCACAGTGTCCTTAATTCTTATAAAAACGGGATTTCAACGTATTATTACTGGTATTATTTTTATACTTCAGTCTATAGGCTGATTTCCAATTTTGATAACATTTTGGACATTAAAGAGTTACATTCTCGGCTTATATTCAGATCAGCGTGTATTCGGAAATACATGGTACCACTACTAATGAAAACAATTATAATATTTGTATTTTTATGCACATTGTTTTCTAAATTACTAATAAAATTAGTTTCTGTCTTATTATCCTGAAATACTTGCCACTTAACAGGTGCACAGCAAATACATATGAAAAGAATTGTTCAAGCAGAGTAAACATTTGTCAAGTAGATCCATGTGTGCATGGAAGCTGTCAAGATATGAATGGCAGTCCTTACTGCAGCTGTTATAATGGTAGGAGTCATTTCAACAACAGTGTAACAGACACATATTTATGTAGTTTCTAATGTTATAGCAATGTGTGAACATGCAATAGCTCGAAAATTAATCATTATTCAACACACAGTGTGTACACTCTATAAGACAAATTCATTATCTTTAAAAAAAATTGTACCACCCCTCCCCTTTAACCTTCACCGAGCCGATATGATATCCAGCCGCCGAAAAACAAAATGGCCGCGCGCGCTGATGGCGTGCCGTCCCTCCCAGCGAGATTATCGTGAGATTTACACGTACCACAGTCCGTACACATAGCTGGGGACATGCGCAATCGAAGCCGGTACATCCCCCACTTCCGACATGATCGTTTTTGAGAATGGCTGGCTATTCGTAAAAGTTTAAGAGCAATTAATCTGACCACATCTATACACCGGTACGATGCCATGATGATGGATCGGTTTTACAGACCTTTATTTCATCGTATTTCGAATAAAATAACATTGAATCGTGGATTGAATCATGGATTATTAGGTTATTTAGTTTCACAGCAGTGAATATACAGAATGCCGTGCTGGTTTGGGGACTTGTACGTTTGATATCGAATATTTTGAAGTGGCAGAAAAAATAACTCTAGGCCTAAGCTCAAAGAACGATTTTACTGCAAATCTACATGTTTTATACAGTTCCCCCGGCTATATTTTGATAATTTCGCAGTGAAAGAACATAAATACAACAGATTTACGTGATTTAGTTGACAGTGTTGCCAAGGAATTCGATATGTAAGGTAAGTTAATTTTTTTCCTTATTTTTTCCCTCTTTATTTGTTATAAAATATATGTTTTTTGTGAAAAACGTCTTTACCACTTTCTCATACGTCTGGTATCACACACACACGTACATAAATTACACCAATATATGCATAATTCAATTCTTTATTTATATGTGCAAATATTATTTAAATATCTCTAACAACCAAAAAATTATCACATTTTCAAAACAGTCACCATCAATAACGCAAATTTTCAAAAAAGAATCCGGTGGCAGGGAGACGTTTCGTATTTTTTAATCTGGCTTGCTAAAGGTTAATTTTAGCCGTTTTAAAAAATAAAAAAATATTAGTGAATGATAGTATGAACATTTTTGGGTTGTTTTTTTTGTTTAAAAAATAAAAAATAATTAAAAAAATTAATTAAAATTTTAAACAAAATTAACAAAAACCCTGTGGCAACTTCCTAAAAATTATTATGAAGTTTGTATACTCAATTTGTGTATGTGTGTCAGTCATACATACAATCACTTTTTTAACTTCCCATTCCCAAAGCAATTTTACCCCTAATAATATTACCAACAATCCTTTTATCCATTCTTTCTCTTACACTAGGATTTAAAATATTTAAATCTTGTAACATCTTTTTATCACAAACATCATTTATAGTTTTGCTATCTTTGTTTCGTAAATAACAAATATCATGATTCATTGCTGCTTCATCTACTTTTTTAATTGGTTTACTCCAAGGTTGTGGTGTAAAATCAGATAGATTTTCATTTGGATCTTTTAATATTTTCTTTAAAATAGTTCCAGGACCTGTAACATTATATAAATTAAGCAACAGGAAGTTTATTAATTATAGAATTTAGATTACCATCATAGTGACCTTCTTTTATTGATTTAATAAATTTATTTAAACAGCCCTTAACCTGTGACTGACCTAGCACATCGACAGGGGATACACAAAGTGCTCAATAAGAAACTTAAATGGAGAAGAAGGCACATCACACGCAAAAGATTGGACGCCCTCGTAAAAGGTGGATAGATAGTGTATTAGAGACACTCGGAAATATAACAGCAGAAGAGGCAAATAGAAGGGAAAAAGACCGTACAATCACTCTCCCTTCAACACCGAAAGGTACATGAGGACAGAAAGAAGAAAAAAAAAGAAGAATAAATTTATGTTTTATAGTTCCACATACAACACATTTTCATTTTAGAATAACTCTATTGGTGTTAGTCTGAAACAAATCGATAGTGTCTGTTTTCTTTTTACATTATAAAAAATTTCCTGAATTTCATCATCTGTCTTGTGAACATCAGGTTGGATATCACCAGTCTCTATGCACAAATTTTCCTCCATTTGCACAAAAAATATCTGTCATTTTATAATAATTTAAAATGGTTAGATTAGATAGATTAGATTAGATAGATGGATTAGACTAAATTAGATTATATTAGATAGATATATAGATTAGATTAGATTAGATTAGATTAGGTAGATTTGATTATATATATATATATAATAGATTAGATAGATATGTTAGAATGTTAGATTAGATAGATCTATCTTAGATAGACAGATTAGATATAATAGATTAGATAGATGAATGGATGGATTAGGATCGATTAGAATGGATTAGGATGGATTAGGATAGATTATATAAGATTAGATTAGGATGAATGGATAGATGGATTCATATATTGGACATTAGAACCATGGTGGTAACTATGAGGTTGAAAGTAGCTGTAGTACTCATATTTCCATCAATTTTGAATGTTTCAAAGAAAGTATTAACTTTGTATAACATTTCATCTATTTCAGGATATGAAGGAGATCAGTGTGAAATGCAGCAGAACTTTTGCTCTGCTTCTATGACTGTGTGCAAGAATGATGGTCAGTGTATTGCACAACTAGACAAATATACATGCAAGTGTCAACTAGGTAAGATTTGTTGATGCTATTTATATAGTATAGACTGTAATGTAATTCCATCCACCCGCCAACCCAACCACCCATCCATTCAATCAATCCAGGCAATATCTATCAATCTGTCTGTCTGTCTATCTATCTATCCAGTCTATCTTTTCGCTGTTATCTTTGTGCCTTGCATCATTTGGGGATAGAAGGGTGCTCTGGAAGTGGCTTTATTATGTTCGTCATATATGCTTGTTTCTGTGGTTTAATTTTTGCTTTGTATCCATTGTGTCTAAGTAGCAATGTTTTTTTTTGCAGAACTCTGTCTGTTGGTTGGAGGAGTGTGTAAAACAATTGACCTGTTATCTTCTTATGTAATCTACAACGGGTTGTGTTAGTTAGCCCTAGTTAGTTAGTCTTATAATGTTTTCATTTCGGATTCTGTCTCTTGTTGTTACTCTAAGAATTTTGTGTATGTCATTTCTGTCACAACAAATTTAATTTTATCGTTTTCGGTCAGTGTTCACATTTGGCATTAGTAGCACAGTTCTGGTATGATTTCGTTCTGTATAATGCTCCTTTTGTGTTCAAGTTTACATTTTTGTTTTTAAGTATATGGGACATCTGCCGTATGACCTGGTATGCCATGTTGTATTTTTGTCTTGCTTTTCCCTTCAAATATTATAATGCTTCGATACAATAATATGTAGGGGAACTCTCACTTGCTTGAGGTTTAGTTCATCCATGGAGATAATAGTATTCCTATCTTCTTTTGCAATTGTCATTACCTCAGTCTTCTCAGTATTAATCCATCCTGATGTCAGTCTTTGCATAATGCATGGAGTCTACCTTCATGTTGTTGTAGTTGGTGTTCTTATTTTGATATTATTGTGTGGTCATCTGCAAAAAAAAAGTTTGCTTACTAGGTCAATTTGGTTTTCTTTCTTGTTGCTATCAGTCAGTTTACATATATATGATCAATGTATGTGATGAATAGGAGGAAAGACCACATCCTTGTTGCAATGTAACTGATTATTATTTATAATAAGACCCACAACCCATCAGGGTCATAAGGGTGTACATTGGAGGCAATACTAATAACCCCCCAAACATCCCTGTCCTCAGCTATTTATATGAGTGTAGAAATATATATGGACCATTTGCTGATGCTGTCAACTCAGGAGTTTCTTTTCCTGCCTTCTTCCCTTCTACCTTTAACTGTTCCTTGCAAAATAGCTTTAGAATAGTTTTAGTTTTGTTTATTAACACTGGAGGATATATATAATGACGAGAAGGCTGCAGTAAAATGTGTAACCTGGTGGTGAATACATATAGTTTAAAAAATATAAAATATATTTAGAATAAATATAGCATGAAGTTTGTCAATTTATGTGAGTTTTGCAACTGTAAGTTAATATTTATTAAAAGAATGTTTTATGAAGCCTCTGGTACATGAAAATTTCATAAATGGTATGCAAGCTACAGTGTAATTATCAAATAAATTAAAATATCTTTGTTTTCACTGCAATGCAAATTGTGTTTGTAATAAATTGCTGTTTAGAGAAGTTCATTCATTTGGGAAATCATACATACACATTTTGCACTGACAGACAAACAAAAAGACTGACAGATATGCATACTTTTATGACCTTTACACTTTCTGTCTGCTGATATAAGGCAGTCAGGGCAATTCATTCATAAATACAGTGTTATTTTTCAATAAAAAAAGGTGGGTTTTACTCTTAATTTGCAAAAAATTTGCAAAAAGACCTCCTTTTCACCCAATATAACACACACAACTAATTACTTTGAAAATATTGATAAAACATTGGTATATGAAACATACCTGTCTCCGTAACCTGCCATAGTGTTTTCCTGCTATGCCGGAAATAATTGTAAAACATTTTTAGTTATTTATGGTAGTATCTGAATTTTTATTTTACAATTTCTCCCTCACTATTCTGTCCACATGAACAATTCTGATATCAAAATATTCAGAAATGGATAGACAATAAGACTCAGTTTAGTTTGTTTGCTTACATACAATATTGTGTTATTTATGAACAATTTAATTATGAAAACAAAACCAAGAAAATATGGGGGAAAAATAATAGAAATGTGTACATACTCAAGCTTGTATCCAAGAAAACTGAATCATAATCCATTTATTTTGAAATAAAACACATCTACATACCGGTAGTTGGTCCAAGTTTTCCTGCCTACCATTTCCATCGAAGAAACTGACACCGAGTATTGGCCACTGAAGCCCAAGTTAGCAGTGAGTAATAACTGTCACAGCACAAATTAAATACACTCTCTGTGCTTGTCAATATATTGGAATGATGTCACAGGCTAGGAACATCCACCACAATCAAAGAAATGCTAAATCAGATGTCTTAGGTCTATATAACACAATTTAAATTATAACAACATATTCATACTTCTCTGTTCAAATTACATAAGAAATTGTTCTTGTTAAGTGAGAATTAATGCAGAAGAAGAAGTGGAATGTGCAATGGCAGTTATGTGTTCTTCTGTTTGTTTTTAACTAGGCTATTCAGCCAGTGACTGCTCATATACTATAGACTACTGCAGCAGCATCAGTCAGTGTCCAGTTAGTTCCACCTGTTACAACACTGAAGATAAGGTGTACTGCAGGTGTCCATTGGACAAAGAGGGGCTAAATTGCAATAAAGGTATCTTTGTGTGAATGTTCTTAGCAATTAAAAAATAAAATAAGTGAGGAAGAGGGAGCCAAGATATAGTCAGTCAGTTTGTTTTATAGATAACTAGCTAATATTTTCTGTTACAGTCTGCTCATCAATATTTGATGTCTGAAATTGATTATTATCTCCACAATTGATTTTTTGCATGGGTGCATATTTTAATTTCAACATTAATGATTTATGTTTAATTATTATGTAGATTGTACACATTTATTGCAGTAGTCGTTATCAATGTTATTTTTATGATATCAATATTAGTATGTATGCAGAAAAACATATTTTACAGTAACTGTGTGGAGAGATTTAGGTGTATCATCCATTATTTGACTTAATTAGATTAACTATTAGCTATTATCAGGGTAAGACCTAAGAATTTTGAATGTCATTATTTGGTTTGTTGTGTTAAGAGTATGTGTAATGAAATATAACATTTACAGTTATATGATAAATAAATAAATGTATTACTTCATGTTGTGTTAACCTTCACCACGCCTATATCAACTTCGGCTGCCGAAAAAAAAATATGGCGTCTAGCGCCGTTGGCGACATACCCCATCCAATGAGATATCGTTATAATAGACGCCCCACAGCCTGATTGGTTACTTGGGAATATGCGCTATTGAAGCCGTTTCATTCCTACGTCCGACATGATCGTTATGTGACCGGTTTTATAGACCTATCTTTCATCGTATTTTGAATAAAATAACATTGAATCGTGGCTTGAATCATGAATTATTGAGTTATTTAGTTTCACAGCAGTGAATATACAGAATGCAGCGTTGGTTTGGAGATATGTAGACGTTTGATATTGAATATGATAAGCTCAAAGAAGGATTTTACTGCAAATCTACATGTTTTATACAGTTCCTCCGGCTATATTTTGATAATTTCGCAGTGAAAGAACATAAATACAACAGATTTGCGTGATTTAGTTTACAGTGTTGCCAAGGAATTTGATAAATAAGGTAAGTTATTTTTTTATTTATTTTTTCCCTCTTTATTTGTTATAAAATATATGTTTTTTTGTGAAAAATGTCTTTACCACTTTCTCATATGTCTGGTATCACACACACACACGTACATAAATTACACCAATATATGCATAATTCAATTCTTTATTTATATGTGCAAATATTATTTAAATATCTCTAACAACCAAAAAATTATCACATTTTCAAAACAGTCACCATCAATAACGCAAATTTTCAAAAAAGAATCCGGTGGCAGGGAGACGTTTCGTATTTTTTAATCTGGCTTGCTAAAGGTTAATGTATACATATATTATACTCACCCTATTCATATTACAGTGAATAATAAAGATTATGTTGTTGTTGATAGAATGAAAAGATTGTTCTGCAAATATTATTCTTCCTCTTTCAATACACGGTTCTCACATTTTATTCAAAATTGTTTGTCAATGGCTGAGAGAGTAGTGTATGCAATTTTCTGTACATCTGTTAGTTTGAAGGTTTTGTTTTCATTTATCAGTTGTCTCTTAACTTTTCTCAAAACTAATTCTGTTGGATTTAAATGGGAATGGTACGGTGGCAATCTTAAACACCTATGGCCATACTCCTCGATTACTTTATCAATGTGAAAAATCTTTTTCCTGTGTGAATTTTGGTTCCGAAATTTTTACTATTAACATTAACTCCGGTTTCAAATGCATTGCTATTAATGGAGTAGGTTATTTTTTAAGCCATATTTTTATCTTGTTTTTATTAGATGACGTTGTAGAGATCTTATCTTCCATTTCCATAACATTATGGTAGAATGCATTTTCAATATCAGACAGGACGGCCTATCTTGAAGTACAGTTTTTCTCTATCCACTTTGTAAATATATGCCCATTCATCTCAGCATGGTAATCATGATTACCGGTAGATTTTGCAACAAAAATGAGTTCACCATTCTTCAACAGACCATTATGTCTGTTACCTGTATGGCCATTATCATTGTTGACCTTTACTACTCAACATATATCTCTTTAAAATTGTATCAATTTCCAGTCCTTTTCATTAGTAAGGTGAGTGTTTATCCATTTTTCATAATTTTCTTGAACATTCATTCTAAAACTCCCGCTGGACCTCTCTTGTAGCAGGACAGTGGTTCTACTAGATTTCCAGCAGGATGTAGTCCAGATATTGGAAATGCATTGTGTCATCGTTTTATATGCTCCATTTTATTTACAGCATGACACATCCAAATTTTGACAGTTTAATATATATACAATTTTGTAATTTTATTTACACATTTCCCTAATTTGTCATAAATATTTACTTCTGAGAGGTACTAAATGAGGATTTTAGTAAATGACATTTTTGCCACTTGTAAAGTCCTACTTTGTAAATCCAGCATTCCTTACAGTTTTCCATAATTTACTTTTGTTATATAAATGTCATTATTCTGTTAGAGAGACATATTTAATTTCTTTAGTGTCAATGCTTCTTTTCAATCTAAAAGTCTTTGTATTTCTTGTTTAATAATTTTTTCATCAAAGCTGTGTAGCATTTTCCTTCCTTTCTTTCCTTTTGTTTTTATGTAAATACTTTCATTTTCTTGTATCCATCTTGAAAGTGTCCTGGTGTTAATAACCAGGGCATGCTTTTTTCTTTTTTCCGTGTTTTAAACTACAGTGATGCAGACCACTACATTTGCCTCACATGAGAAATATGTATAATTTAATAGCTGTACTTTTTAATGTCACAAATTCAACTTTCAAATACATTGTACTAACAGAACCTTGAATACAGGATATTCATGATATGCTTTACAAACTAGAAAAACGTTGTGAGTTGAAGAAGAGCACACACAAATATTGCTGGTCTGTTTAGTTTTTCAGTGCTCATGTTTCATTTGTTGTACCCAATGTGTAACCCTCTATCTCACGCAACATGACCTGGGAGTTCTAGATCATCACGGTCTGAGTTGACTCTTCAGTCACCAACATATTTTGTGCTGTGGTCACTTCTTCCACTTCACATCCAATGCTAAAGTGGAGTAGGTGGATGAACTCCTCATGCACTCCTTCCACTTCTGTAGGCAACAAAACCCCATTCACACCAATTCATTTGTCCGCTAACTGAACTACCTATGTATATGATTGTGTCCAGCGACCATGAGCGCAACCGGACAAGTTCCTACACTGTCCCTTTTGTCCTGACACAAGCCCATTCTCCACACACCTTATAAAGTTGCACCACTACATTTGTCCATAACATGTGAAACGCATGGTGAAACGCATGATGATTTCATGAAAAACATGTGAAACGCATGGTGATTTCTCTGTCGTAGAAACTGGACAAGAGGTAAGGAAGAATAATACCTGCCAGGAAACAAATGGTGATGTCCTGTGATGCCTTGTAGTAGTTTGTCAAAGATTATTACAGCATGGATAGACTTTGTGTCAGTTTCCAGCCTGTATGTCGTGTCTGCACCAAAATATATCGGCAGGTTGAAAAGGTATTCGTTGATTGTGTCCGTATAACATTATATAGTATTTTATGGCTTGCATGAATTATATTGCTTGTCACTAAATCTTGTCTTGTGACCAATAACCACCTCATCTATGCATATGTTCTCAGAAGGATATAATGCATTTTGAAAGCTTGCAATTAATTTACTTATGATCTGCTCTATTTTACATTTACCCTGTACATTAGCATCAGCCGCATGAAACATTGATTGGTAAATCAATAAAAATGTAGTCCTGCTGACAATTGATCCAAACCAGGGGCTACTTCTGTGTGTTTTTGTGGACCAAAAGTCTTTTATTGAATGTTTAGGGTAAAACCCATTTTCACCTGTGTGTTGCCGTGGCCCGAAAGGGGAGCAAAGAATAGCAATACTGTTTACCTTCCACGCATGTCGTAAAAGGCGACTAAGGAGGTTATGGGATGGAGTTGGCTGCCCCATTCCATATAGGGTCAGTGACCCGAAGCCATGCTGAAGTCGGATGTGTCAGGCCAAAAGGCGCAGATACCGCAGCAATGATGTAAACCATGACACAACGCATTCCATTCTCCTGACTACATCCAGCTAATCTGCAGGAGTTTGAGAACGAACGCAGAAGAAGAAACCCATTTTTATCAAAGGTGGCCAGAAACATTATAAACATATTTCGGTCAAGCCGATTCCATTTTGAATGTTTCCTTCAAGGTGTATTAATTTTCTCTTTCTGCAAAGCATAAGACTATCATAAGCATTGACATTTGCTATTAGATTGCCAATTATTGGTTCTGTCATTAAGGAAGGCAAATATTGGAGAGATGAGTTAGTTTCAAGAAGGTCAATGTGCTGCCAGAATGTATTTGTCTGAAGTGAGACGCTCCTATACGCTCCTATACTATCTCCTTTCAGGGCTTCATGCCACACAACAGCAATCCTAGACCTAGCTTTTCCATTAGTAGTAGTGTATTGGATAGGCCTACCTGTAGCATTAGTATGCCTAGAAGTACCTGTTGAATCAGTAGATTTATCATACTATTGGCTGCTTGAAAGGAACTGACATTCATTGATCTGTTGCATGCAGTTGCTACATCATTTATAAATCCTAAGCCAGACTGCTTCAATGTTTTTTCCCCGATAAGTTAACAATTGGCCTATAATCATTATTTGAATCATCAATATCCAATTCACTTATTTGCAAGCACTGAAATACAACCATAGCTTGTTCTAAACTGTATCTGGAAGGAGTGGGAGTTGCCATTTTTTTTCCAGAAATAAACAATACTAGTTAGAATTAAAAATACACTTTCCTACAACACATGTGCTTTGTGCTAAGGTTAAAACAGAAGTGAAAGTATCTAGGATGTTTTGGGGTTAACATAAAAACCTGTACTGGCCAAAATGAAATATAACTGATGAATATATGGTCGATCGAAAATCAAAACCCTTATACCAGCAATTGGTCCTGTAGAGCTTTGCTATTGAGCAGTTATATGATGGATTGGTCCTGAATGAGTTAAGGAGAGACACCAGGAAAGGCTTGGAAGAAATTATGTTTATTGAGAGAGATTCTAAGATTATTCAGTGATGTGGAAATTTCTTATTGAAGGACTATAGACCAGAGAATGTACAAACATTAAAGAGGATCTGAGTACTAGATCTCATTCTATGATATACCAATGCTTAGTAAACAATGTAATTCTGCTATTCTTGATATTGTTTCTAGACTGGGACCAAGATTTTGACCTTCTCTTTGATGCTGAGTATAAAATTGGAATGGCGTACCTGCCTTACTCCATAAAACTAAACAGTCCATCTTTTAGTGTTTCACTCTGGGTACAGTTTTGCAAAACTGATGAAACAGGAATTTTTATATCTTTATTCACTGTACCGTAAGTAAACATTGTTAACACTTTATCAATGATTCCAAGATCTTTTGAGATATTTGTTCTATCACAGAATAAAATGAATGACCTGAATAGATTGTTCTTTTGGTTTGATCCTCAGGAATTACAAGAAGTGTAACTTTGTGGTTTCTTCAAAGTTTAATTCCAGAAGGCTGCTACTCTAAGAAGAGCACAATTCTTTGCCAAGATACCCATACTCTTGGGAAGAGAGTAGAAACATAATTGCTAACATGAAGTGCTTTGAATCTTCTACAAGACCTGGCTATATAAGCATGTGATCTACTAGGTGTTAGTTATTGTTGGTGCGTATGCCAGACCACCGTCTGCCAAAGATACTTCTCTATGGTGAGCTAGAGAATGGTATACGATCTCAAGGTGGCCAAAGGAAGCGCTACAAGGACTCGTTAAAGAACTCACTGAAAGCCTTTGAAATAGACCACGATACATGGGAAGAACTTGCACAAAATAGATCTACATGGCGTTCTAAAATAAAAAAGAGCGCATCATCTTGTGAAAAGAAAAGAAATGCAGCAGCTCAACAGCAGAGAGCAGCTAGAAAGTCACGGATAGACCAAGATCCGTCTACAGTCGTCATTCCATGTCCAAACTGTCCAAGGAAATTTACAGCTCGAATAGGGCTCATTAGCCATCTACGAACTCATAATCAAGGACATAACTAAAATTGAATTTTCAAAAGTGGATGTAACAAATGGTCATCATCACTTGTGATGGACGAACAACAACATATTGTTGGTCTGGTGGACCACTTGTGAGACTTTTAAATCTTCAATATGCAGGAGCTAGATATAAAAAATTGATGCCTCTGTTTGCAAATTCTACAATGTTGATTAAGAACGAGTTTGTCCCTTTTGCTCTATATACCAAGTGATTGAGTTTTACTCTCGGCTCTAGATTGGTATTTCTCCTGAATTCTTTTTATGGGAAATTTAGTATTGTTTATTATTTTGGGAATCTTCATGTTTTATGCTCAAGAGGTTATGGCTTTAAATTCCACTTTGACTAAACAGTCCATCTGATTAGTCCATACCGAAGATGATTTGCAAAGTATACTTTTTTGGAGACCCTGGAGATTATTACTTGAAGCTATGGAGTTATGTGCTATGAGTGGTAATCTCAGCAGGCGGTGTGCCACTTCATTGAGAGGGGCAAAGTACATATGTGGTAATCCGATTACAATGAAGTCAACCTTGTCAACCTTTTTTTGCCTTTTCATGTATTTAAAGCATGACTTTTTGTAATTACTGTCATTTCATTATCTTATTAGATTTTGTATTTTAGGTTTCTGCTGTTTATCAGTATTTTACCTTTGAACTGATTTCTATTCCATAGATTGTTTTGTTACTTGTTCAAATGTAAAGGTTATGGTTAGATGTTATAGTTCTTATTCCAACTTTTGGAAACTGGCACCCAGGGATACATTTTGGCCTGCAAAGCAAGCTCACAAGGATTGATAAACTTTTATGGCATAAAGCAGATACTCATTATCTGACAGCAGGTAGGAAGGCTATCACAGGCGTAGGAAGCTCACTTGAAATAAAAACATACAGAAAACAGATGTGCTGAGCCAGAAGACGCAAATTAGTGAAGCTTAACTTTGAAAGCTGCGGCACAATGTACTTCATGTTTCCAAGGGGAAATAACGGAAACTTTCACATAATTTATCAGGGAGTGGACACAGAAGAAGTTCTTGTCCCTATCTAGCTTATAATGTCAATGTCATCATCAAAATGAATATTTCAAAGAGAGTAGACCCAAATTGATATTGATGTTGGGCCATGGTCCTATAAGGTCTCCTGCGTATGACTTGGAAATATAGATATATCTGTCTATCTATGAGACATGTCCTTTGCAGAATGTTGTATTTACTGCCACTGTAAATCTCTCAGTTCTGTGCAAGCTGCCCAGCCTCTTCCAGTGTCATGTTCAGAAGATCTACCTCTTGTTCTCTTTCCTGGAACTTTCCCTCCAAGATTAATCTTTCTAAACCATTGTGTCTCTTTATATGTCGAAAATATGTTAGTCTGATTTTTAAAAAAAATAGTTTTAAGGAGCCAGTCTACTTCTATGTTCAGGTCCTTTTGGATGTCTGCGTTTGTTCATCTTTCTGTCCATGATATTCTTTGGATCTTTCTGATGATCCTGCAATGGATATATACTTGCATAAAATGTTTGAAATATATTTGATGGAGATAAAATCAACTAATCTTAAGTTTCCCAGAAAAAAATATTCCAAAATATTCGCACAATATTGATGGATATCTAGTGTGTTGCTTGCATCATAGAAAGATTTGGTTGTATTCACTGTCTGTGTGGATGGTTGGTTGGTTGGTTGCTGATCCAGCGGTCCATGGGCTCATGCCCTTTGACCCAATGCCATTATATTGCTGGGAAGTCTGTGGATTTTCGTCCCACCCCGGGCCAGAGCCAGAGAATAACTATCACACCACCAGGAAGGTAGGTTTCAACCTATGCACTGCTCCGAGCCACTGTAGCCAAGATAGGGTTCACTGTGCTCATTCTCCACCACCAATTGACTACTGGTTATGCCGAACTTCTCTATTGCTCCAGGCATGTAACCAAATGTTCAAGTGAAAAGAATTGTCACATCCTGAGTCACTGTGCCTCTATGATGGGTCTCAGCCATAGGAAAAAACAGTGCTGTCACTTTCCTCCTCTCCAGTGCTGCACAGTACATCTCTGGCTCCCTCCCAACCACAGAGGGTGCATACATATATTGAAGCAAACATGAAACACATTTCAACAACAAAATCGCCTGTGTGTTGCTGGGGCCCCAAAAGGGGAGAAAAGAATAGCAACACTGTTTACCTTCCACACATGTCGTAAAAGGCAACTAAGGAGGTTATGGGAGGGAGTTGGCTGTCCCATCCCATATAGCGTCAGTCACCCAAATCCACGCTGAAGTCGGATGTGTCAGGCTGAAAGGCGCAGATATCGCAGCAATGCTATAAACCATGACACAATGCATTCCGTTCTCCGGAATACATCCTGCTAATCTGCGGGAGTTTGAGAACGAATGCAGAAGAACAACAACAACAAAATAAAAGCAAAATAAAAGTATAATTGTGTAGATGACGTACCATGAAGCTTCTATAAGATAACCTCAATATAACGGCATGTCATCTACTAAGGTTTTCTGTTGCATGGGTGGTTTCTCTAGTGGGCCATTGGTGAGACCCACAGACGCAACCACATGCATAGTCTGTGTGGATAGCTAGTGTTAAGTTATTTATATTGAAACATGTCACCTCTATAGCATTGTATCTGTTATTATTAAACAATTGCAATAATCAGTTCCTTTATTGCTTCTAGGAAACCCAACAGCTTGAGAAACAAACATCTTTTGTTATGGATTGATGAAAAAGCTGTCTATTACAATAGCAATGGATCTGTTGTAAGCTTCACTCATGATATAGACTACAACAATGATGGCCAGTGGCATTATCTAGTAGTAAATGTTAATAGGATAACTGGAGTGCTGTACTTTATTGTAGATACTATAAATAGTATGCCAATAAAAATTCCAGTCAGTGGGACATTTGATGATAAGTGAGTGTGCCATATTCATATTTTATTTTTTTACTAACAGTGTTAGTATTAAATCAAGAGTAAAGAAATAGTACTGCAGTGGATCCCAGGTCACTGTGGCATACCTGGAAATGAAAAAGCTGATCTCCTGGCAAGGAAAGGGGGATCACTGGAACAAATAGAAAATGATAATACGTACTATGAAAGTAAGACCATGTTAAAAGCAGAATATAAGAAAAAGTGGAAGCAAAGCACCCAACTGCAGAACCAAATGACCCCTACCACCAAATGTCACGCAAGGAACAAACCATCATTTTCAGACTACAAACTGGTCACAACAGACTGAGAAGTCACATGTTCCGAAAGCTGAAGATTGGTGAGACAGACCTGTGCAACTGTGGACTGAGCCCAGAGACTGCAGAATACATTCTTCATGCCTGTCAACTCTACCAAGAAGAGAGGGAGAAAATATGGCCTACTGAGACGGCACTGCTTCCAGACTTGAGGGGTTCCATGGATGACCTGAAGCGAATCACACAATTCATTGAAGCTATTAGTGCTGTAACCTGATATCTGACTGAAGAATGATGAAGAAGAAGAAGAAATCAAGAGTGGGAACCGGTTTTAGTTTGTGAGTCAAATTGTGTGTTGACCATTCAAGATCAGGCCATATCTTGTAGCTGGAAAATCTGAATAGCTTTTTGAAAGCACTTTTTTCATAAGACTAGCTCCAATCACGATTAGAGCTTTTATCACCTCCAATTCTTATGATCAGTCATGCAGTCAGATTTGTATCTCAAGTCTCAGTTAGTTCTGAATAACATGTTCATCTCATATCATCAAAGATTTGACGTTATCATTTTATCTTTACCACTCCTTATTAAGACCAGCTTCTTAAAGAGCAAATACAGAATTAGTTCAGCTAACTGAGGCTGAAATCTAACTGGCTAGATCCTCCTATATTCAAGCAAGATCACAGTCTGCCTTAGCAAATCAAGGCTACGAAGATGGAGGCAACCAGCAAAAAGAGATGCACCACAGCAATCATGGTGCCACGCATACACACAATGAAGATATGTCTATGTATGTTAATTACATATGTAAACATATTTTGTTAATGATGAAGAATCTTTATCACTGTTTAGGGATGTGGTTTACAACTTGACAATTTGACATGCGTTATTAGTAAATATAAATGTATTCTATCTTCAGGCTCTTATATAAAAATAAAAGCCTGACGTAACATATCCTATTCAGGATGTAGACTTCAACCCAGAATTCTTTAGCTGTAGTGATTTTTTAGGCAGTATAAATATGTTCAGTAGTTTACCACAAGTTAGGTAGATGTTGGATCATCATCACTGCACTCCAGACAAGTCCATAGGTGCTCAGGTCTCTTATTGAATGTACCCCCCATTACATGTTGATTGATCATTTTTCCTCACTCACGAAGCCACTCCTTTCTAGCGACACCACATTTCAAACCAAGCTCCCTTATTCTAGTCATAGAATAAGAGTCATTGACACTTATACAGTCATTTGTTTGTGCGTTTTTCCGTAGGCCGTTCAAAATATCTGCCCAATCCATTGCTCCATCAACAGCCATAGTAGCAGCGTATGCTGCCAAAGCTGCCAAACTATCTGCTCTCTCATTACCTCGGACTCCTGCATGTTCCGATACTAAATAGTTTGCCACTGATTTCTGAATGGTCCGGATGCACAATTACCTACAGCAGGATTCGAACTTGGTACCTTGTCCATCACAAACGCACACTGTACCATGAGTCATATATGAGTTGGACTCTTATATGGATATGCTTTATTAAAGCATATAGGAGTTGGCAACTTGACCTTATAACCATAAGTTGCTGAGGTGCTGCACATAATAAAATTGGGTTAACCTAAAATTGTATTTGTTCACTCATCCAACTCTTTGGTGGAGAATCATCCGGTCCAATTACCACCATCTGACTTTAGTAGACCACAAAGGCAGAGTCAGTTGTTTTTTTTACTGGTCTGTTACCAAGATACTCAATGGGAAGGTTTAGAGCATTATTTTAAAAAAAATCCTGGTTCTGGTAGGGGCCTAGAGTTATAGTTTAATTAGCAACATATATCTAGAAATACATTGTAATGTGCCATATTGGGATTATTAATTGAGCTACAGAGTTATGTGCAATGAGCGATACTCTTGGCAAGCAGCTTGTTGAGAAATGTGTGTACATTGAATTAAATACTCTTCACTTTTTGAGTACCTGAGGCAAAACTGTATTTTAATATTAGCAATTTTCAATGTTTTGTTTTCCTTCTTTCTATTAGTATTTGGCCAGTTCTTGGAACTATGTATGATCCAGTGACAAACATGCCTGTTAGAAACAAAGGGTTTTGTGGAAAAATTTCAAGATTTACCATTTACTCTCGTGAACTGGAACTTAGAGATGAGGTTTGTTTTCTTCCCATATTAGTATCACTGACAATAAGTTTTGATTTTGTTATTATTTTAGATGTCATTACCATGGTTTCTGTTGTTTTTATCATTGCCTTCTCCTCCAAGTTATAGTCAAGGACAGTAGGCCTATATGCTTCTATAACCACAAATGCCTAATTGAGCTAAGAAATTCTATACAATTATATTTATTACCTTTAATGTTTATTTTAAATTTTCTTTGTATTCTGCATTTTGTTGACATTTAAAAAAAAAACAAAGCATATTTTCATATTCTTTATATTTTCTTATTTCAAGATCTGTAAGTTTGCATCACATTACTTATTGAAGTCTTGTGCCTATTTTGTTGTCCCAGTCTGTGTTTGTTTGCCTTATTTTGATAAAGAAAAGTTTACCTCAAATGTCAATACTGTGTGTTTGTTTCATGTAAAACTTATTCAAATATATTCTGTTAAATATTTATTTACCATGTGAATGCACAGCTATACTGCTCCCTGTGTTATTCAATTTTCACAAATTTTCTACGAAATTCTCTGGGTTTCTTCCAATTTACTAAGGAATGATCAGATTCCTGATTATTAACCAGAATCATAGCACATTTGACATTTCCTTAGGCGCTCTGCTCTGCTCCAGTAGCAATCCAAGAGTTTGCAGACTCAAAAGTCCCAGTCAGATGTTGATTCCATGGTTCTTGGACCTCTTCAGAGAGGACACACCTTTTCCCCCAACCCCAGTCATCCCAATCTCCAGCATTCTCTGCATCTGCACCCTATTACCTCCAGCACCATCTTTCCCAATCCATGGAAAATCATTGACTATCCCAACTCAGTCCTATCTATTTTCAACACTGCAATCAACCACAGCACTGCCTTCCAATGAGTCTACTTTTTCATTGCCGCCGACACCTACACAATCAGGGCAGCACATTTATGTGATACTTTAGAAAACCAAGATATCCAACAGCATGGCCCATCTTTACCCAATGTGCAACCCTCTATCTCACGCAACATGACCTGGGAGTCCTAGATCATCATGGTCTGAGTTGACACTTCAGTCACCAACATATTTTGTGCTGTGGTCACTGCTTCCACTTCACATCCAATGCTAAAGTGGAGTAGGTGGATGAACTCCTCATGCACCCCTTCCACTTCTGTAGTCAATAAAACCGCATTCACACCAATTCATTTGTCCGCTGACTGAACTATCTATGTATATGATTGTGTCCAGCGACCATGAGCGCAACCGGACAAGTTCCTACACTGTCCCTTTTGTCCTGATACAAGCCCATTCCCCACACACCTTCTAAAGTTGCACCACTACATTTGTCAGATACTTCACACTCTCTGTTCACCCTCATCCACTCACTGCTGCACTCACCTCTTTCAATTTATAAACCCTAGGTTTTTATCAATTTATTAAGAAAGATTTATCAATACACCAAGGAAATCAATGAGTTCTTACAAAATTTTGCTGTTGCAAAAATATTTACTAAAGATGTCACATAGCCCTTCCAACTGAACACAAGTGAAAATCATTGTTTTGTTTCTGCATAAAGATGTTTAAAATGTAAGATTTAATTTCACAAAACCTAATATTTTATTGTGACTTAAAAAACTAGTTACCTTCTACTTGTAAAATTACATTATAGGTCACTATTTCTGGAAATACAAATGTCTCTATGGTGTTCAAGAACTCAATTCTTCAATGGAGCTCAGAGTTGAAGTACAATAGTGGTGTGATGAGAAAAAAACCATCAGAAGCTGACAGTAGCTGTCCCCTTGGTATGACTGATTATCCAACATGCAAAATGATACTTCCTGGTAAGAAGCCATTTCCTGTATTTTTAAATTGAACTGTTTTAAATTTGACCCTGTCAATTTCAGGGCTTGATTAGGTATTGAAACAGTTATATAAGGAAACCGAAGGAGGAGTGGAACAAGGATGTATTTTGTCATCTGGCCCGTTTTACATCTGCACAGAGATAACTTTTTTTAAATGTAGAAGAAATATGCCAATGCTCAGAATTGATGGGAAAGTAATAAATGCTCTCTATGTGGATGATACAGTTCTCTTGGCATAAAGTGAACAAGAGCTGCAGGGACTAGTGGATCAGGTAGATCGGTCAAGTGGAGAGTGTGGACAGGATAATGGCATCTGAGGGCCAAAAACCATGGTTGTCAGCAAGGTCAGAGAGGAAAAGATGGGGCATGAAAGTTCAGAGAGATGCTGCAACAAGTAGACCATTGCCAATCTCTTGCACACAGTCGCAAGTGGTGATGGATATGGGGTAGGAATTGAAAGAAGAATGGGAATGGCTAGGAGTGATTTCTGTGGCATGAGGAGACTGTTATCATCCAACCGGATCACAGACAAACTGGCGACAAGAATTGTACAATAAATCCTCTCTGCATTGATGTAGATCTCAGAAAACCAGTCAGGATCAGAAAAATTAGAAATGCTGAGTTATTCAAGAAATGGATGTTTTTAAACGGATATAGTGTTTACAAAGTGAGTAAGGTGCAGACTAGAACAAATATTTTCAAGTAAGATCAAACAAGAAGACCTACAATACAACGACAAGAAAAGATGGTGAATGGACGTGTTCCTCTACAGCTCTCGTGCTTCAGATTTAAACATCTGGTTTTCTCGGTATTCATAATGGTATTATCACACATCAAGTTTGTATACTTGGGTTCATCTTCAATAAGCGGTTAATTCTGCTTCTAGTTCTATTGTTTCAAGAGATGTGTAAATAATTTAAAATACAGGATTGTGATATTAGTTGGCTACCAGCTCCCGATTGCCAGTAGTGGCTTGAGCGATATATTTACCTGGGGTCCAGCAGGGCGGAACTACAAAGCAGAGGCCGGCTTTGTCCTGCGTGCCTGCTCTACAACGTACCAAAGTAGGAACCAACAAACATGCCAACTTTGTCTAGAGTGGCACACCAGAAAAACAGAATCACAGCAATGTACTATAATAAGCAGCACATTCTCCATGGGAGAAATCTACAGTTTGACACTGCTGAGTGACAAATGTGTCGTGATAACTTGGTGGTATATAGGACTATATGAAAGCTGATTTTAGTATTATACGCATTGTGGTGCATTTTTATAGTCTAGTTTATTAGGATATTGTATTGTATTGTATTTGTATATTGTATTGTAATGTAAATTTAACATGACACATTGATTCTTGGCTGTGCTGCAGAGCTTCGTGCACTTGCTGAGTTCCGCATAGGTAATTTCTCTCATAATATTTCAGCTGATATGATGGTTGCTATAGAAAGCAACGACGACCACCGAGCTTTACGCTGACGTAGTCACGGGAAGATAAAGAAAAATAGAGCTAAGGCAAGAAGACAACAACTTAAGTGTGACAGGCTGGGCTGCAGTCACATGCGCATCCTGTACTGGATCTGCTCGAGCGTCAACCAACGAAGAACCACTCTCGATAAGCTCATATACAGCGCAGACATAATTGCTTTGCAAGAGACAAACCATGGGGCAAGCACGATTTCAATCACAGGATTCACAGCCTTCTATAATTAGATCAGATCTCACCTTGATCAGGCAATTCTAGTACGCAGCAGTATAATGGCTTCTGTGACGGACATGTCTCAGTGGAAATGCACCAAGATGCACGTTCATGCTGTCAGGATACAAGTGCCGGTACCTATGGTTATCGTAAGCATGTATGCTCGCAATGGCAAGATAGAGAAAACCATGTGGGATAACTTACTTGAGCAAGATGAAAAGCATATTGTTTTTTGCTGAGACTTCAATGCCAGAGGAAGACAGTGGGGAAACGACATTACCAACAAGCAAGGGGAAGACCTCTAGGATGCAATGGTAACCGCCGATGTCATGTGTCTCAATGATGGCACAGTAACTAGGACTGCCAGCCAATAGGGAGACACTAACAGTAGCATAGACCTGGCATTGGTTTCCACCACCTTGTCCCCTCTATGCAGGTAGAAATTAGTAGGACATCACGGCAGCGATCACTACCCGTGTAACATCCTTATCAAGAAATACAACTATGGGAAGCATATCATCTAGGTTCAGAGGATCTTCCAGTATGACATCTTGGGCCTTGACACGATAAGCAAAATTAGGTGCAGCAAATCGCAGGTCAATCATCCAAAGCGCAGCAAGTAGAACCAGCCACCATGGTGGAATGATGACATAGAGAAAGCATGGAGGAACAAATGGCAGGCCATCAAGGCGTGGTAGAAATCATGCAACTCTGACTGCGTCTCATCCAGTAATGGTAACCGCATTGAAGCAGACTGTAGATGACACCATGTTACTCTTCAAGATATGCGTTCAGCAAGCCAAAGAAGAAAGGTGGAATGAATTCTGCAAGCAGATCAGCTCAGACAAATCCCTTAAGATGTTCTGGCGTTTTCAGTGAAGCATGACCGGAAATGTTCAAAGAGTCAGCATACCTGATTTTCAATCCACTGATCTGCCATGGCAGAAATCAGACAAAGATAAGGGAAAGGCCTTCCTTGAGCCTTTTCATTCAACAGACGGGCCAAAACAATATAGATGTCAGGCACAGGATTATCACTACGCTGTCTGGTCTATGTGTGGAGGCTAAGTGGAATGAGAGCATACACATCACTGCAGAGACTGTCCAGACCAATCTGAAATGGTTGCGGAACACTGCCCCAGGCCCTGATGGTACAAGGACTTCGCCATCTTTAAGTAGAGTGACATAAACAACTTGTTGGCGAGTTTAACGGAAGCATCAAGAACAGTATCATCAAGGAAGAATGGCTGCACAGCTACCTATTGCCACTAAAGAAACTCAATAACAACCACGCCCAGATCAACGGCTACCGAATCATAATGATGCAGAATACCACAAGTAAACTTACTGAGAAAATTGTAGCACAACACCTCGCTCAAGACCTGGAAAAGAATTGCATTTTTCCGGGCACGCTCGGAGGCTACAGACGCCAGAAAGAAACAGGCCGAAATGACACTGTTTCCGCCTATGACGTATTTGAGGTATTCCATGCAGGTCTGGAAAAGTGTGCTGTTGCGATTGACTTGGAGGATGCATATAACAGAGTGCTATTCAAATACCTCATCAACATGCTCTTGCTCTTTAATGTTGACCCTGTCATCATCAGATGGATATCAGCGGTGTTGCTCTAGAGGAAGGTGGTTCTCAGGTGCATTTGATGGAAATCTAAACCATAACAATAGGCTTTCCACAGGGATCTTCCCTCTCATCCATATTATTCAATGTCTACACCGTGGTAATCACACAACAGCAGCTCTACAGAAGAGGTAGAACAATTGTCTTTTACAGATGATATTCCCCATCAAGGTCAGCACCGTGCAGTGGTGATGGGGCTTAGTTCAGCCATCAGGTGCTGGAAACTAAGACTGGTCGGGCAGTCCCATTCGAGCAGGACCATAGTCCTGCCCAAGTAAGCAGAGTGCTGAAGACGGAGGCATCCAGCCAAAAGGCGCACAGATAATCAGGATGCCACGCACAAAACACAATGAATTACAGATATAGACATGTTTCAAGTGAACGAAATAAGAAGAAGAACAGATGATATTGTGATATACAGATGGAGAAGAGATAGAACAGAAACTGTCAGATCACTGCAGAATGAGCTAGACTGTATCGCCTCCTGGTGTGATGATTCAGGGGCACTTATTAACCAAGAGAAGGCTGTGGTGACATTGTTCTCTCTTAACAATCACATTGTAAAGTCTGCGCCACTGTCAGTGGAGATGAGAGGGTATGATGTAATCAGGACCTCATCCGTACAATATTTGGGCGTGCGATTTGATCGTAGTCTGTGTTTCCGGGAACACGTTGATCATGTTATCGCAAAGGCTCGCAAAGGACTTTCAGCTCTGAGAGTGATGGCAGCGGCTGACACTAAACAACCACAGTTCATAATCTTATATGAGGCTCTTGTCCTCCATGTCATTGAATATGCAGGCGCTACTATCACCGCCAGTCACACACAGATTGAGAGGCTGGAGAGAATTCAAAGCGAAGTGATGCGGATCATTCTTGGTTGCAAAACAGTCTTGGGAAACCCTGTGTGGCTATCAGATTTCTCCTTGATTTTCTGAGCATATCTCAGAATTGATATGCGGTGTGCCAGATCATACCTCAGAGTGAGTTCTGACATAGACCATCCACAACACAGCAAGCTCCCTCGTGTGAAGGGAAACAGGCTCAAGAGAGGCAAATCGTGGATGGGTCAGACCGAGGATACCGTTAAACATATCTGCGCCCCAGAAGACATAACTCCTGGTGAAGAATGGATACCTATTCCTACAGTCTTTCAAGAGGCATTTAAGACCGTCTTTACACTCAACAGAGTGCAGGAAACACAGCCCTGTAAGCATCAAGGCACTAATCTGCGAGAATATCGATAACACAGATGTTGTGATTTACACAGACGGGTCGGTCATCCATCACCACCAATGCACATGGGCCTTTACTGCCAGATCAAAAGGAAGATCAGTACACGAAGCCAGTGGTGCCTTTACCGCAACAATGATTTGTCTAACAATAGAAGTATTCGGCGTAACACATGAACTTAACTGGCTTGAATCGCAAGCCTATTCGCATGCGTGCATACTAAGTGACTCACTGAATATGATTCAGAAAGTCAAAACGGGTGATGTACGCAAGGAATGGGCAGATTCATTAGAGAGAGCTCGAACGCTGACATCACTGTGAACATTCACACTTATGTTTGTTCCTGGACACTCGGGCATGGTGGGAAATGAACAGGCCTACCATTTAGCTAGTCGCGCCGCCACAACAGACAGTCAGCCTATGAACCGAGCAGACATACTCACTGTCTACGTGAGTTCTCACTATCAGAGGATTTTGAGATGAATGAGCATGAGTCAGTATCAAGAATGCGAGAATTGGGAGTAAGGATGGGCGTGGCCCATAGAGAACCTCTGACAAAGACTTCAAAAATAGCAGTGAACCAACACAGAACCCGAACCATCAGCTGTTATACCCTGAGAGATTTACTGAAGTGGAGATCGGAGCACCTATGGATGTGTCCAGTGTTGGAAGAGGATAATCAACAGACCTAATACCTAATATTCTAGAAACTGGCAATTTTATTTCTAAAGTGTGAGAACAAGCAAAATAAATTGTGGGTAAAAGGACCATAACGTTATTACAAATTAAAGTTCTCATCAGTTCACACCAGACAAATCCTCACATGCTCTGGTCTGCTTTTCAGTAAATCTATCAGTCTTATTTGCACATAATGAACACACTGTTCTGTTCATCCTCGCTTAGTATTCCTTTTACGTGGGTCTGAATGTATATTGGTATTCCATGCCTTTCACTCCAAGGGGTTTGTTCTGGTACAGACTTTAAGGGGCTGTCAACTTCAGGTAGGTCTGTAAGTTGTCTATGGAGTCGTTTAGCTTAGTGGATAAAGCTGCTTCTTTTCAGTCATCCATTTCTAGATTTTGGAATATTTCCTTCATTGGATGACTTGGCATACACTGAAACATTTCTGTTTGTGTTAGTACATTTGTGTCTCTGCATTCACCAAGTGTTTGCATTCTTCCCATTTTCTGCATCTCTACTATGTGTGTTGATTTCATTGCTCCCAGCATTATCTTAAACACCTGGTTTGGCACTTTATCTAAATCTTATAATGTGGTGTTTGATGCAGGACACCACGCAGCTGAACCATATTCCAGGTGTGGTCTTATGCCTTGCTGGCAAACTTTGCAGAGTATATTTCCACTTGCTTCCCATGAGGTTCCACTTAGTTTTCTCAAGACAGCTAACTTCCTCCTGGCTTTTGTTGTTTCTTTGTTTATGTGTTGCTTCCATGTCAGCTTATCATCAAAAGCAACTCCGAGATATTTGGGTTGTTTGTCTTCTTTCAAAAGCTCTCCATCTTTCTTGATAACACTGGCTTTTTGTTTTGTGAGAGGGTGAAGAGTGTAGTATATTCTTATTTTTGTTAATGCTGATGAAACATCTATTTACCAATAGTGTTAAGGCATCCATTCCTCTTTGTATTTGTTTAGTCGCCACTGTCGTATGTTCTTCTGTCACCAGATCACCAGGTCGTCAGCATGCATTGCTACTTTGATCCCATGTTGTAGTTTGCCAGTTAAGTCATTGAAGTAAACCAAGAAATGTGTGAGGCACAGGACTCCTCCCTGGATCGATAATGTGTTCCATTGTTTTGCATAGACAGATTGTGAGGCTGATAGGCTTGTAATTGGAGAATATGTTGCCATCTTTTCCTAATTTGAGTAGTGGTATCATTATTGCTTCCCTCCATACCTGCAGAACATTACCTGTGGTCCAGCTTGTGTTGAAGATCTGCAGTAGCTTTGCTCTTGTTTCAGTTCCCAGTTTAATCATTTCATTGGACACTCCATCAGCTCCTGGAAACATTTTCATTTTCAATTTGGATATTGCATGCTCAAGTTCTTTCAATGTGATTGGTGCCTCCATGACTTCAGGCATAAGTTCGTCTTGTCCAATGTTTTGCTGTTTCTCTTGAAACTCCTGTTGTTTGTATGGGCTAACTTTGTTCTCTTCTGCAAAGGAGTCTTCAAAGTAATCAGCTGCATGTTTACCCGTTAAAATGTTTCTATCTTTATAAAATGTCATCCTTGTATTTCTACCTGTACTTTCATCATTCAGTTTTTTTTACCAGTTTCCATAATTTCCTAGTGTCTCTTTCAAAGTTCATCGATTCTGTTTTTCTTTCCAGCTGCTCAATCTGGCTTGTAACTTTGCTCTTTGAAATTTAGCCTTTGTTTGCTGATATTTGTTGTGGTGTTCTTGGCTAGGTCTGTTCTCTTCCTGCTATCTAGATGTTTCCTTCTTATTTTGCAACTTCACCAGTTCATAATTCCAATCATTCAATTAGGGTTGGTAGTTTTTGCATGTCTCCATGGGTGTGGTTTTACTAGCAGCATGTAGTATACATCTATTAAATTCACTCACTACTCTGTTGATGTCTTTGTCCATGTTTATGTTCTTAGCTAGAACACTGGTTAAGTGCTGGTACATTTTCCAGTCTGCCCTCTTATAGTTCCACCTAGTGAGTGTGCTGCTGTCCTTGATAAATTCATTGCCACTACCTCAAAGCTGCTTTTCAATGACTCGTGTTATGTTCCATTCAAGGTTTGGTGAGTGGAATGCCAGGTCTGGTGTATAGGTCGTGTGCCATGATCTTGACTGGAAGGTTTGTGTCTGCTGGCTGGTTAATAAGTATGAGATTATTTTCATCTTGCCAGCTCTCAAGTTCCTATCCTCTCTTGTCCATTTTATTGTAGCCCCAGCTCTGAGAGTGGCTGTTGAAGTCACCACACACCATAAGTCTCTTTTTTCTGGGATTGTGTCTAGTGCCAATGGTCTATCATTTGGGCAGTAGTAATTCAGGAGATGAAATTCTGCACTGTTTTTAGGTGAAGCATCTAGTATTCTGCCCCCTCCATGATGATGATGATGATATTCCTCTTTCGCAAGCGAAGATGAGCATGGCATGAAAAACAATAAATGCGATGGAAAAAAAAAATTATAATTAAAATTGGTAATGATCTAATTTGGTTTGTGAGTTCGTAGATGCCCGATGAGTCTGATTCGTGCACGGAAAGTTCTATTGCAGTGCATGCAGTAATGCTGAAGATTCAGTGTAGGAGATTTATCGGATTTGTCCTTCCGCTTCTTGCGCTTGTGGATTGCCTGTAGTGTTCTTTCTTTTCAAATTTCGTGATGCCAGCAGCGATCTGGATGTGCCAGGCTGAGTGATCTAGTGCTGTAGTCTTGAGTCTTGTAGGAGCTAGGATCAATGCTGCAGTGCTTGAGAGAACTTTTTAGGGTTTCCTTGAAGCGCTTTTTCTGCCCTCCACTTGAATGTTTACCTTCACACAGCTCCCCATAGAATAATCTCTTTGGAAGGCGCTTGTCTGGCATACGGACGACGTGGCCAGTCCAGCGGAGTTGGGACCTAGTCAGCATTGCATGGATGCTTTGCATACAGGACTTCTGAAGGATTTCTGTATCTGGTACACGATCCTGCCAACGTAGTCCCATTAGGTTTCATAGCCTCTTCGTAGGCTTGAAGATGAAAAGAGTTAAGTTGTCGAGTGTGTCTCGCATAGACAGTCCAGCAAGACGCAGCATAAAACAGTGTTGGTAGAACCACTGCGCGGTACACATCCAACTTAGTTGTCAGACTGAGACCACGCCTGATCCAGACGTTGGCATGAAGGCTCTCAAATGCTGCACTGGCACGAGCAATACGCAGGGCAACATCCTCATCAATTGTCGCAGTTTGTGATAGAGTGCTGCAGAGATATACAAACTGATTGGCAATATTACATAGTTTCAGCTGACATGTATTGATATTGTTTTTAACAAGCATAATAGTTTGTCTGACATACTTTCATCTGTCCTTTTGGTGTGATCAATAAAACACCTTCTTAGTTATTTCTTATGACATGCATGGAAGTAGTTAAACAGTATTGCTATTCTATCTTTCCATTTCGACTCGGGCAACACATGGGCGTTGCCATCTTTATTGTTGGTTATATTATATTGTTTTTGGAAGTAATGAACATTACCTACCCCCATCATATAGTAGAGCTACTGAAATGTGAGATCACTAACATCTCACACCCTTATGGCATTAATAAATTCTATGAGTTAATTTTTTTTACATTACTAATCACAATCATTTTCACAGGCAAGATGATGATCAAGATTGTGAGGGGACAATGTCCAAGTGATATAGTACAGTACAGTCCCAATCGCTTGACACAAGTCTATTGGCAAGTTCCCACTTTTAGTGGTCAGGATAATCAGGTGTCTTCATTTACACCAGGTGAGTGAAATATAAAAAAACCAGAAATGGCAGTTTTACAAAAGATAACTCTTCGGCTGATTGCATGTTCTTTACATGATTTTGGTTTCATGACACCTTCTAGTCTGGCTAGCGAGTATTCTACTCCATTTCTACTTCTGCTAGTTATGGAGCTAGATACTGGATTCCACACTGGACTAAGTGACTTATCCATGTCGTGTGCTGGGTCTGATTTTTGCCAAGTATTTACGTTGCTGTCTCCAAAATGTGTTCATATTAAATAAACATAGAAAAAAGCAAAATAATGACAGAGATAAAGCACTACTTCTGTTAACAACTAGCTCAATGGATAGAAACTAGAAGAAGTTGATATCTTTAAATACTTAGTAGTAATAAGTAATGTATTGGGTAATAATTTGTTATATCTGCTCTCATATCCTGTCGTCCTATTTACAACAAAACCCTGTCCATGACTACATATTTCCGTGTACATGATTGCCACCTTGAACATAATATTGTTTACATGTCACTAGTGTATCTAGTGTCTTTGTGGTGGAAATATTGTTTTTACTGTTTTAAATGTTTTTCACTGTTAGTTTTTTATATTGAGACAGACCTAGCGAATCAAAATTTGAAAATCTCTTGTGTATTTTCATTTGTATTTGTTCGTGTTTACACCTCATAACTCATTAGTGATAGTCCGTCTGTTGTGTTCAAGTGAAACATCAAAAACCTGTATTCTACGTAAGTACTATTGTTGTTCTGTTTCACAGCAGTATTACCTTATATTTAGGATCTTATATAAGCAACGATGGAAGCACTATCAAAGAAGTAAAGACTAGACTTGAAATAGCCTCGACTGCAATGTCCAGATTTAGTACAAAGTACTGCAGTGAAAATAGACCTATATAAATCTCTAATAATACCTATTCTTTTGTATGGTGGTGAGAATTGGCCAATTACAGCAGAAACGGAGAGAATACTGTCTTTGAATAAAAATGCTACAGAAAAAAATTACATATCCACTTTACAGAGCACAAAACCATCATATACGTGAGAAGCAAAAAAATACTATTGCAGACCAACAAGAACATCTCATGGAAGTGGTGAGGCATTGCAAACTTGTGTGTTTTGTTTGGCCACATAATGAGGCACGATTCTCTTTCCAAAAAATATCTTGCTGGCAACAGTTGAGGGCCAGTTCAGTTCAATAAGAAGAGGAAGAGGCCACAGGACAGTATGGATTGATAATACAGACTGGACAGGATTAAAATTCTCCACACTCAAACAATGAATTAATAACAGAGATGCATGGCAAAATTTTTGTGTTGATGTTTCCAGAGTGATACCTCTATGACCATGAAGGGTTATGGGTTTGATAATAAAATAAATAAATGACTTAATATACCTATTGTCTCACTAATTCTCATCACTTTCTTTATCATTGCCCACTCCATCTGCTCTTCATGTTAATGTCTTATTCTGCTGGACTTTTTCTTTTTTTCTTGTCTTTTTCTTATTCATTTCCCATGACATGATGCTTACCTTGCTTTAATCTCTTCCTCCTACCATCATCACACCCTATGTTCAATAATAGATAAAGTATGCTGTCTGTCTGTTGTCTCTCATCCTGATTAAGGCTATTTAGCCAATTTAACATATTCTTTCCAGAACGTTATCTTCATCGTGGATACTCTGAACACCTCTCTGTCATTGGGCAAGCAGACCTGCATTGGCCAGAGACATGTGCAGTATATTCTTTAATGTCGCTGGTCCATCATCTTCTTGGTATTTTTCTCCTCTTGTCTGATACTCTGCCCTCTAGTATCAGTCTTTCTATACCATCATGTCACATGAAGTGTTCAAAATACTGTAGGTATTTTTTGTGATAATATTTAGAAGCCACCCTCATTTAGTCTCACTAATTTTAAAATTTCAATGTTCTTCTTTTTCTGTCCATGATATTTGTAGGATCTTTCTGTAGTACTTAATTTCAAATGAATTTATTCGTTTGGAAAATTTTCTTGTTTAAAGTTCAAGTCTTGCATCCATATGTTGCCACTGGGAAAACATGTGATCTTAAAAGGGTTACTTTAGTGTTGCTATTACTACTTTGTCACAGCTTTATCATTTGAGTGTTGCAATTGTGAGTCTTCTCCTAATCTCAGCTGAATAATCTCCAGAACTGTTAATATTTGCTCCCAGATATTCAAATTTGTTTACACATTCTAGTTCTACATTGATTATATATTTGTTTGATATTTGTTTTGTCTGTTGTCATAATTTTTGTTTTCTTTGCGTTTAGATATAGATTTTAGATCTTGCTGTATTTGTTGTTGTGATTAGCTACTCCAGTCCCTCAGGATGTTTAGTAAGGAGGACTGTGTTGTCTGCATATATTATTTCTGGGATGTTGTACCCTCTGATATTTAATGGATGAAACTCAATTTCCTCTAGTTCTTCTCTTACATGTCTCATTTTATTCTCTGCAGAAATGTTAAAAAGATAAAGGGATAGAAATATATATAACACATATATATTTCCATTTATTGTGTTGTAGTTTTACAAAGCAAAAAAACCCAATGAAAGTGATGTTAGGACCAAAAGTCCATTATCGAGAAAAGGATACATAACAGATTAAGGGATAAAACAGTCACACTGATTGAAAAAAAATCAACACACAACACTTTCTACGGATTTGTTACATTTGTGCAAATATTTTTATTGACAAAAAAAAGATCTTGTATATTGTTTTGTCATCTATATGAAGCAACAGTTAAGCAACATTCCAACAGATAAAACATTGTATCATCCAGGATGCACGCTGTTACCAAATATTTCCTCTTTGTGTAGAGATATGATCATAAGTATTGCTATAATCTAGTAAATAGACACAACATAAACAAATAACAGATGTTCAAGATTAAAAAATTATCTTTGCCATTAGAGTTAATTATTATAAAAATACAAAAAGCTAAAACATCACAAATTATTTGCACAAAAAAAGCCTGAAATAGAGTTTAATATCACTAATCTTGTTCATTCCATCTGACGTCTGGTGCACAGTCCTACACATGCAACATTTTATTCCAAAACCTTCAGCAACAATACAGCTGCATCATTATTTGTCTGCAGTTTGTCCAACCTATACACTATGTCTAAACATTACATCACTTCTACTGGAACCTGTCATCTCTTTCATGATTGTGAACACCTGTGTATCCAGGACATAATATCCACTTGACACACTGAAAGTTGGAGACACTTATTCGTTCCTACTTTTAATACAATTGAATGTTTTGAATTTAGTAAATTATAGAGATTTGGGCACATAATCTGCACCAGAACACATAAGACATAGAGCATTTGAAAGCAAGGGCAAGGTGATGATAATGTCCTCATATTTCTCATTTAAAAGTAGTTGTAGTGTAGGTTTCATTTTTCTGTGTGATAATATGCAATAAACTAGAACCAGATATTTTAGTAAATCTATCACTGTATCCAAGCTCTGCATCAACTGTATTAGAATTGTGTTGGTAACTTGCTGTGTTGTATCATTCTTTTCCATTATGGAATTTGTATATAATAATTTGACTTATTCAATTTTTTTTTTTTGCTATAATAAAAAGAATGTGAAATTTCATATGTTCCCATTACATCTGCAGGAGATAAATTTGTGTGGGGCAAGTATCCTGTTGCCATTAGAGCTTCAAATTCAGACGGAAATACAGCTCTATGTTTGTTCAACGTTTTTGTACAAAGTATGTTGCCTGTTACTTAAATTTTAGTCATTATTATATTAGCAACTTGGAACTGTTAAACAAATTTACAGTACCTCAACTCATTTGCTACAGAGGTTTGTTTAGGATATGTATGAAAATAATTTGTTTAGATTTTTTATTTTGCAGATCCATCACAGGAACTGGAAATATTACTTTAAATATATTTAAATTGTAATGTAATATATATATTTTAAAACAGAAATTGATAGAGAATGTAGTTATCACAAGTTTATTTTGAAGAAACATACTTAATATTAATTAATATTAATTAAAAAAATAAATTAAATGTAAAATTAATTTTAAAATTAAATTTATTGTATAAATTAAAAATAAAAATAATTGATCACATAAAATGTGAACTTACCAATATTCTGAATCAATAACTTTCACTCAAACTGTATTAGTTTTGTAGATAAACCAATTATGAACACAAAAATGTATAGTTTCTAGACATTTAGTGTCAATTATTTTTGTAATTCATAAAATATTGAAACCAGTTCTCTTAAGTTTTCAAAATAGACAGAGAACTTCGATCAATATTTTTCATAGAAAACTGTGTTCTAGCCATATTAGATAAGATATTGTTTATTATCTCTGTAATTAATAAGCGTATGGGCTTCATATTTTTCCTGAGTGGATTATTTCATAACCATGTTAAAGATTTACTATTAATTATTATCTAGACTGAATGGATTTATCACAGCAGTCGCTATAAATATTGTTTTTAAGATAGTAATGATTTTATTTTGTGTGGAAAAGAAATTTTACAGTAATTGTTGGTATAGGTTGGTAATTGTTGTTTATTTGTAGTTACATGGGTAAAAATGAGGTAATTCAAATGTAATATTTTCTTTTGTTGTGTTGAGATTATATGCAACGACATATAAAGTTGACATTTAAACATTTATCATCATCTTTGTCATAATATGAAAATTGTAAGTACTAATGTGGCATTCTGAAATCTTAGAAACATTTCTTTTATGAGTTCATGTTACAATGTGGAGAAATTAAAAAATGTCCAGCCTTTAATATTATCAGTCCAGACCTTATGTTGTCCACCTCTTCTCCTTATACCCTCTACTTTGCTCTGCATGATTGTTTTAGAGAGAAATTCATTTCTCATCAAATAACTAAATCAAAAAATCTTACTATGTTTAGCGATTGTCAATATGGTCTTGTTGTCCAGCAAGGGTATATATTATATATCTTACATGTCTTTACAGTGATAGATGTGTCACTTCGTGTTGTTTTCATATTTGTTCGCTATTATCTTGATTTTATCTAAATCTTTCTTCTTCTCGGTCTTCCCCTGGCCTTGTTTCTAATTCATTTTATTTCTCTATTCATAATTCGATGGATCAGAAAGATCGATAATTATAGTTGGTTGAATGAAGTGTAACCCATCTTTCTGCCAATATTCTTCTTACACTTTCAATATATGTTCTTCACATTTTATCCAGAATGCTTTGTCAATGGCAGAGAGAGCATAGTATATGCAATTTTCTGAACATCATTAAATTTGAAGGTTTTATTGTTCTTTGCCACTGCTCCCTTAATTTTAGCCTAAACTGCTCTGTGTGCATACTTTACCAGCAACAGTAACTCTGGTTTCAAGTACATTTCACTAAATAGAATATGTTATTTTTTAAGCCATATATTTATCTCTAATATAAATAAACAAATGGTCATAGGGTGTCCGACAAAGTGGATGGTGCCGCTTAACCTAATGAACAAATAGCCAAGCAAAATGAATTAAAAAGGTTACTAAAACACTTATCTTGCCTATTAATAAAAATATATAAAAAAACATACAATAAAACTAAACAGGACAATTCTCCACGTATCGGCTCAAATTGAACCTTTTCAAGAGACAAACAACAGAAAACAACACAATAAAAAACAAAATAGATGAATTTAGATTTCATCAAGCCCCGTCTACATAACGCAGGGATGGCAACGCATCTAGTAAAAGAGAAAATGCGTGCATTCATTATAAACAAACTGGAAAGTGGGAAATTAGAGGTAATGAACAAATAGTCAAGCAAAATGAATTAAAAAGGTTACTAAAACACTAACCTTGCCTATTAATAAAAAATTTCCCTCTAATTTCCCACAAACTGGAAAGTGGGAAATTAGAGGGAAATTTTTTATTAATAGGTAAGGTTAGTGTTTTAGTAACCTTTTTAATTCATTTTGCTTGACTATTTGTTCATTACCTCTAATTTCCCACTTTCCAGTTTGTTTATAATGAATGCACGCATTTTCTCTTTTACTAGATGCGTTGCCATCCCTGCGTTATGGAGACGGGGCGTGATGAAATCTAAACTCATCTATTTTGTTTTTTATTGTGTTGTTTTCTGTTGTTTGTCTCTTGAAAAAGGTTCAATTTGAGCCGATACGTGGAGAATTGTCCTGTTTAGTTTTATTGTATGTTTTTTATATATACTTTTTTATATATTTTTTATTAATAGGCAAGGTAAGTGTTTTTAGTAACCTGTTTAATTCATTTTGCTTGAATATTTATCTCTACCTTAGTAGATGAGGATGTACATATCTCATCTTCAAATGTAAAAACATTATTGTAGGAATCTTTGTCCATAACTAGATAGGAGGGTATATCTAATGATGGAAGTACAGTTTACTCTATCCACTCTTCTAAATATATGACCATTCATCTCAGCATGGTAGTCTCAATTATCGGTAGATTTGGAAATGAAAATAACACCACAAACACGTTGAATATGTGATACACTTTTGAGTAAACAAGAATATAGCTATTATTTTAAGATATAACAACTAAATCTCTAAAGAAAACACCTACATATTTTGCACTAATGAAAAAAGTGACTTCTTGGTCATTGATGTGCACAAATAGCAAAAAAAGTTGCATTTCACAGAAATATAATTCCATCACTGATGATCTCTTCTTGAAAAAATGCTGGGTTGATGGCTATGTCCTGATAAACTACCAATGTTTATTATATCCTGACAGTTCAGGTAAATTCTGTATTCAAGTCCTGTATCACTATTCTTCTGTATGTGATTTTAGGGTCTTTCATATTATTATGTTCTTTCTTGTGTTTATCTTAGAACAGTCTTTATGAAATATTTAGTTTCCATGCATAATAAATGTCTATCTCTTTATGAAGATTCATAAATGATAATTCTCTTATTGCCCAATATCACCATTGATCTTATTACCCTTTCTTCTGCATTCATTCTCAAACTTCTGCAGAAAAGCAGGATGTAATTCAGAAAATAAATGCAGTGTGTCATGGTTTACAGCTTCGTTGTGATATTTGTAAATTATGATCTGACATCTAACGTATGCATGACTTTTTGGAGTCAATTTGGTCTTATGTAGGATATGACACTAAAGACCTCCTTAGTCACCTCTTGCAACATGTTGACAAGTGACATTATTTCTATTCTTTGCTACTCTTTTGAACCTTGGCATAATAAAAATCTGATCTGCTACTTGCATTTTTCTTTTTATGATGGTATTCATGTCTTTTCTTGTTAGTGCTAAGAAGCTGTTAGCTAGAGAAGGTCCTTGCTTTGGATATGTGTATGATATTCCACAGACATATTGTGTGGAAGGTTGACAGTTGGGACATGTCTTGTTCATATTCGATAATTATGATTTATACAGTAATTGTGATACTGGCACAGCTGCTAACTATGTTCGCTCTAAAATTTTTTTTTGCGTGCATGGATCAGATGATATAATTTTTTAGCAGAGTTTTTAATTCCAGGTGCCATACTTACTCAACTTACAAGGAACGTTGGCTACCATGCCTATTAATCTTTGATCTGATGATATATATATTTTAGGCTGATTTCCAGCTAGTTTGTGCTTTATTTAAACTGCTAGAATGTTATTTAGGTAATCCTTCTTTATGGATGTGAATCATGGACAGTAAAAAAAATTTCCAAGATAAGCAAGAGGCACCTGAGATTTGGTTCTAAGAAGAATGATGAAAATTCCATGGAAAGCCAAGAGATGCTGTAGAAGTATGTGGAAGTATATATTTTCACAGATATCTGCCCCTGGTGTTGATATTAATTCCCTTGCTGACACCACACCATTCCATTATATAAAGCTTTCCAGCAACTTCTCTCTCCTTTTGTCTCACTCTCTCTCTCACTCTCTATCTCTCTCTATCTCTATCTCTCTCTCTCTCTCTCTCACTCTCTCTCTTTCTCTCTCTGTAATGTAGAAGTCCTCAGAGATGCTGGAGAACAAAAAGTTACAGCAAAAATGGGAAGCAGACGATTAAGATTTTTAGGGCATGTGATGAGAAATTAAAACTTGAACATCTAGTAACCACTGGAAAGATCATGGGAGAATGGACAGAGGAAGACAAAGATAGAAATTTCTTGATGGGTTGTCACTGTGGCACAAAAGGAAGTCACTGACTGAACTTATTAACAACACAAGAGACAGAGAGTTGTGAAGAAACATGATAACCTTTGACACTCTGCATGTAACTTGATTGATTAGTGTGTTATATGTAGTTACTCCTTAATTGTTTCTAGTACAATCTATATTATCTTGTCATTATTATCCCATTTTCATCTGGTTGAGGATTCTATATTGTTATAAGTATATTTGGCTCTGACCCAAACAAGAATCAACTGGCAATATATGGTGTTTCATAAGTTATACTTCTTTTGTCCTAATGTCTATTGATCTCATTACATCTTCTAAGTTCATTCTCAAATTCTTGTTGGTTAGTAGAGTGTTGTCCACAGAATGAAATACATTGTGTTTACAGCTTGGCTACTATATCTTTCAATCTGACAAATCTGAAGCTCATTACTAAAGCCTTTTATGCTCTGATAGCAATTATTCTTATTTTATACAAGCTTGTTCTTCTCCCATACATGTCTCTCAGCACAGTAAATTGATAATTGCAAAATGTATGTTGAGGGCAGTAGAACTTGTATTACTCCATACTAAGGAATCATCAGATTGTTATTGGAAGTTTATTTTCATGAGATTATATATTTCTCTTTTTACAAATTTTTAGATACAGATTTGTAAAATGCACAAATGTTATAAAATATTATACTGATGGTCTTATGTACTCACAAAGATGATATCTGCACGAACCCTCAAAAACCACCTAATGCCAAAGACCTCCAGTGTTCTCCTGCCATGTATGAGAAATACAAGCAGTGTAGCCTGACATGTGAAAGCAACACAGCACCATCTATTCCAAGTCCTCTCATTGAAACTTGTGGACCTGTGGGCAACTGGGACCCAGAAAACAAATATGTGCCCTATAGGATGACACCTTGCGGAGGTAATATTTTATAATAGATGTAGGCTGATAATAATAATTATAATAAATAATAATAAAAATAACAGCAGCAACAACAGTAATAAAAATAATAATAATACAATACCATAGGTGCCACATTAGAGATATCATCACAGAAAGATATGTTCCATATTATACCATCATTCCAATGGTATCATTTCAGTAGTCATTTCTGTAGCATCCATCTTCTATGCTTTCAAAAGTTTCTCTTGTCATTTGAAAATATTTATTATATATTGTTTATATATTATATATATATATATATATATATGTATAGACTTATATATTGGGAGCAAAATTCATAAATGAGATTTGATAAATCACCATACATAGAAAGAAAAAAAGGAGTAGGCCTAAGTCAAGGATGTATTTTATCATCCATCCTATTTATTATCTACACAGTTAATATTTTTAAAGATATAGAAGGAATGCCAGATTTCAAGATCAATCAATCAAGTGCTATGCTGAGTGGCATAGTCATAAATTACAGAAGAGCAGGGTGAATTTGTGGAAGGAAAATAACAAGAAATCTTCTATAAATATGATATGAATATTGATGGGAGAACATGACCCGTACTTGTCTTTCATAGATTATAGTAAAGCATTCGACAAAGTGAAGCATTCAGAAATGATACAAACATTAGAAAAACTCAATGTTGATGGGAAAATTCTAAAGCTAATAAGAAATATGAATTTGTAAATATAGCTGCAATGTGGGTTAACTGTAATGTAGAATAATTCCAAAAGGTAGAATATGGTGTCAGACAAGAATGTGTAATGTCACCAGATCTATTCTCTATACAAAAAATATTATGCATGTCAAGAATGGCAGTTGAAGGTTACAATCTGAATAATCTGAGATATGCTGATGACATATATCTTTGGTAAGGATGGTGCTTTACCTAAAATTAAAAAAGGTCTTTTGTTCTCTCGTGCAGAAATCCCTCTTCACTCACCTCAAAGTTGAAAGTAGTTAATCGAAAATATGGCATAGAAATTAGCATTGATATAAGCAATATATAGGTGACTATCAAAACCTAGCAAAATCCCAGGAATATCCAGTTAAAAACTTAAAGTTACCACCTTCAAATATATCTGGTCGCAAATATGTGATGATGGCAACTCAGGAAATGAGATTAAGCTAAGACTTAAGATGGCGATGTCTGCCATGGTAAGATTGAATATGATTTGGAAATGTAATATCGGTATTACAGCACAGATCAATCCATTCAGATCGCTAGTACTAAATATACTTTTATACGGATGTGAAAGTTGGACACTCAATGCAGACACAGAAAGACGGATTCAGGCTTTTGAAAACAAATGCTACAGTGTTTGTTAAGAATTAGCTATATAGACACAATATATTTGTCTGGCAACAAATAAAAAAACTTGCAGGTTATCAAGAACAACTTTTGGCAGTGATCAAATGGCATAAACTTGTTTGGTTTGGACATGTAACAAGACACGTCTTGCTTTATAATATTCTTTTGCAAGGAACAGATAAGGGTGGGAGGAAAAGAGGAAGTAAGAGAAAATTCTGGATTAGTGATATTTTTGTGAAATGGTGGGGTTTTTTCCACATTTTGGCTGGACTCCTAGTACTAAAAAGTCATGTTCTGACGTGCTGGGGTGGTTTTAAACAACATCTTCTCCCATCCCCCATCTACGGGTTTGTGCAGTGCTGATTGCAGGTTCACGATCAGTAGGAAAATAATAAAAAAATATGCAATGTGCAGATGGCACAGTTCTCTTAGCATAAGTGAATTGGAGCTAGAAGCTACAATGACTAATAGTTCAAGTAGAGAATATGGCCTAGATATTAACATTCAAAACACACAAAAACCATGATAATCAGCAAAATCAAAGAGAAACAAACACTAAACAGAAAAATATATGGAGAGATCACAAGTAGACCATTACCAATATCTTGGGCACATAATCACAAATGATGGTAGATATGAAACAGAAGTTAAAAGGAGAATCATTATCATGTAACATATCCTAGACATGATGTAATCATCACAGCCGTTCAAAACTCCCGCCAATCTTAAGCTAATCTTCCTGCTTCTGTGAGCATCATGCTCAGGTTGTCTCTGATGTTAATAGGAGAATAGGAATGACTAAAAATACTTTCAAAGACATGAGGAGACTGTCACTGTCATGTGACATATTCCTTCCAGAACGTTGTCTTCCCAATGAACTCTCTGAACCTCTCTCTGTCTTGGGCGATGTGGCTTGCATTTTCTTGTGATGTATTCATATTATCTTTAATGTCGTCAGTCCATCGTCTTCTTGGTCTGCCCCTTCTCCTCTTCCCAGGTACTCTTCCCTCCATTATTTGTCTTTCTAAACAGTTAATTGAAGAGACTACTAACATCCAAACAAATAATAACTAAAAATATGTAGTAAAATGCTACATCTACTCTATATTAATGTATGGATAATGATAATGAAACATGGATAATAAACAAAAAGCTAGAAGACAGAATCAATGCCGTTGAGATTTGGATATATAGAAGAAGAAGAACTTAATGAAGAGAAGAAAACAAAGAGGTTCTGTATACTGAGTATGAAAGAAAGAACTATTATAGGAAATAAAAATCAAACAAATAAAATACTTTGGGCAAAAGATATAACTGTGTTGAAGACCATGTTGATTACCTTTCTTGAAGGTAGAGTAGAGGGGGAAGTGAGAAAGAGGTAGACATAGATACAGGTTGGAGGGAAACACCATGAAATGGACCAGAAACAGTCTGTCAGAGTGCACCACTAAAGCAAGAGACAGAGGATGTAGAATGTCTATTGCAACCAACCTTCAATGTGAACAGCACATGATGATGATGATTGATGATGAACAATAATTTCAGATCTATTTTAAATTTGAATTTATCACTGCTCTTCTGCCATCTTCTGCCAATAGGATAACAAAAAAATATTTCTGAATTTTGTTCCAGCTATCACTCTGCCCATGAATGATTTTGTCATCAATTTGCGGTATTCTGTGCCTACTAGTGAATGTGCTGCTGTCACAGAGACTCTAGAAAAAAAAATAAGAAATACCCAGGTACTGATTGATTCCTTATGAATTGTAGAACTTAATTGCCACTGAAGCTTGTATTCTAATTTTTTGACTTTGATGTGAACTGATTCTATAAACATAATTTTAAAAAGAGTGACAGTCAATCACATCATTAAAAAAAAGATTTGTCTTTGAGCTCATCTTCTTTCTTTCACCTTATTTCTATAGAGAAGCTTCAAACAAGGTAATGAAGTTTTTTCTAATAACTAGACATACATAATCACACACACAAATCAATTGATTTGACAAAAAGGCTTTTATCAGTTATATACACATATACATCCAAAAGACAACACAACTGGCGTTCACATATAAATCTAGAAGTGGGGGTGGCCAGAAGGATAGATATAGGTCAGAGAGGAAATGTACAGAAATAGAAAATATACAAAAACAAACCCAAATAAATGTTAAAATGAAACAAACAAAGAAATGATGAACAACCTGATATTATTCATATGTCAAGCCCTCATTGATTTCTAAAGGATTTATAGATTCAAATTCATATATAAAGTATTCTCTATCAAGATACGGGACAATCTTGTCAGAGAAGCACTCGTTAATGGCACTCGTTATCTGAATATCCTGGGCGCCCTGATGAACTGTGCCATTGAAGTTGGCATCAATAAGATAACCAGAGTGATTTCTATGCCATGTATGTGTTCGCAGAATCCGTCAGCCAGCCTCCTGCCAGTCTCACATATGTAGATCATGGTGCAGAGCTTGTAGATGATGGCATAGATGAGCTTATGGGACACACAAGAGAAACTTCAATAGAGACTTGCTCAAATATTTTCACTTTTGCAAATTATGGTGCATGAAAACTGGGCAGTCCAGATCAGCATTGCGGCAACAGTGTTTTAGCTGTGAGGGAACAAGAGGAGCTATTGTTTGTCTTGTGCAATCAATTCTCATTCCATCTCAGTCCACACATGTCTAAATATAATCCTTAAAGTGTTAGCAAGATTTCTTTACTCTGGCTTCAGAACAATCTATTTCCAGGGTGCTCTATGAGAAGTGTTTTTAAAATCTTGATTATCTGCTAACTTTGAGATTACTTGAGAGCAATGCAAAGTCCTTTGAAGCCATATAAGCTCTCATTTGTTGAAATTCAAAGGAGCAGACCAAAACTGAGATATTAGAACATCCTTGAATGATTTTATGATTGACATTTTTAATAAACTTAGGCAGACGATCATACTGCATGTATAACATCACTAAGTAGTGTCATTGAAGAGTCCTTGGAGCCCTAGGAGTGGGAAGACAACCAGTGCAAATGAAAGGCATTTGTACCTTTCTGATATACTGCTCTTTCCCTTGTTGATCAACAAACAGTAAAAATCAGCTATGAGAAAGGCTGCTATTTTAGTTCTTCGCAATTCACATGTAACTTATACTCTGGCCTGTTTCTTAAAAAAAAACCCCAAAAAACTGTCAATACTGCATTTTACCAGTTCAGGCGTTGCAGGGAGGGGATTGAATAGCTGTGTGATAAAGGTTGCATGCACTTGCTGTTGCAACGTCATGTACAGGGTGAGTTTTTTAATTTACCCTCCGACAGAAAAAAACCCAGTCCTTACCGGGGATCGAACTCTAGACCTCACTCGTGTGAGACTAGCGTCCTAACCTCTCGGCCATGTGCCATTACTGTTTCTTAACAGTCTGTAAAGATACAAGAGGTCATCATTATCATCATTACCTACCAGTAGTTAAATCGCCTGTGTGTTGCTGGGACCTGAAAGGGGAGCAAAGTATAGCAACACCGTTTACCTTCCATACATGTCGTAAAAGGCGACTAAGGAGGTTATGGGGTGGAGTTGGCTGCCCCATCCCATATAGGGTCAGTGACCCAAAGCCATGCTGAAGTCGAATGTGTCGGGCCGAAAGTAGCAGATATCGCAGCAATGCTGTAAACCATGACACAACGCATTCCGTTCTCCTGACTACATCCTGCTAATCTGCAGGAGTTTGAGAATTAATGCAGAAGAAGAAGAAGAAGTAATTAGATCAAATCCTATAAACTCATGTCATCTTTAGCCAGTTTATCATAAAAATTCAGAAAGACAGTCACTGTAGCAATATTCAATTTAAACACCTAGTTATTTCCATCTTGCAGAGTCCATGTAGCACAATGAATAGTGTGCTGGGAATATACCTTTAATGTGGGGGAGATGGGGGGGTGTCAAGATCAACATATTTTCCTTTTCAGTGTATTCTGACAACTATACCTAAGTACTGGACAACAAACTGTTATCAGTGTAGAGCGTATAGCTTATCTATCCATCTTACATTAGTGAGGGCATTGAAAAACAAGATTTACGTGAAGACAATAGAATGAGAGTTTATGAACTTATGTAAATGCGGATCATTGCCCTTTGTGATGGGACAAAATCAACATGACCTTGAACTATCAAACTTTGTTCTGTCAAAGATTGGAATGTTGGCGTCGGACATAGCCACGTGTGGTCTCAAGAAAACCCATAGATTAGAAATAAACCTGCTGTGGATTTTTAGCCCCATGCGTATATTTACTCCAACCTATCCTATATTGTTTAAATTTTCAGTGCTAGTGTTGTAGATTCCCTATTCTACCCTGCTGAAGATGCATACTAGCATACCATAGGTGAACTTTATACATTAGGAGAAGATTCAGAATTGTTTACTATGCTAATGTATAGGCCTAAGTGCTGTGATGCTCGCACTTTCAATAAGTGAGAAGGTCTTAGCTCCTAAGAGGGGGAGAAAATCTGAGTTTAATTACATTTGATGTGATTATATTTTCCAGGTTGTAATAATTTTCACTATGTAAAACTTTGCCTGAAATTGATAAATTTACATATCCACTTATCAGGAGAGCGTGAATGATGCATGGGATCGTGTCTGCGTACAAGGAAATTGTAGTGACACAGTCATTCAGGTGACCTGCTTGAATCAAAGTCAGACAAGAAAATCAGAAACATTAGTTTTGGATGTGGTTCTCATTCTCAAGGATGTACCGTAAGTCACCATCAGATATAAAAGATATTCATTGATCGTGTGTTTGTTAGACATACCAGCTGGTAGGCCTACAAATTACCCAAGCCTTTCAACTTATGAAAGGACTATTTTATATTGGTTGGCAAAATATGTGTATTGTTACATCAAAATCCATACTTTGCTATAATTATTGCAATTCCTCTCCATTTACATTGAAATACAAATTATTGTAGTTATCCTAGATCAATAATAGAGTAGGCAAAATAGACTAATTTTCTTTTACAAAATAAAGTACACATTTGATTATGAAAATCAAAATTTAAAATTTAATAATCCTGCAGTTTTACACTATTCATTATTAAAATTGTATAGACCTAATAGTAGGCTTAATTGTAACACCTATTTGCTTTCAAATAGTCATTATCTTTGATCAAATAAAAAAACTTGCTTTCAAAGAATCGGAATTGCAACACTCAAATTACCACAAGTGAGAAAGCTGTGGCAAAGTAGTAACAACACTAAGGTAACCCTTTTAAAATCATGTGTTTTCCCAGAGGTAACATATGGATGCGAAACTTGGACTTTAAACAAGACAATATCCAAAAGAATAAATTCATTTGAAATGAAGTGCTACAGAAAGATCCCATGAATATCATTGACAGAGAAACAGAAGAACATTGAAATTTTGAAATTACTAAAAGTAAATGAAGGGTGGCTTCTAAATACCATCATAAGAAGGAAGCTACTGTATTTTTAACACTTAAAGCGATATGATGGTATCGAAAGGCTGATTCTGGAGGGCAGAGTAACAGGCGTTGTGGTTTCTCGTGTGAAACGACCACTCCTCCATTTGACTCAGCTGTAAATGAGTACCTGATGCATGACTTAGGGGAGGTAAAGACAGCAAGGAAGGGAACTGGCCACTCCACCTAATAGTTGCTGCAGCTAAGTGGCTATCTTCATCCCCAACGGCAGGTTGCTGCCATGGGACCTACCTTTTCTTTTTACCTGGCCAATGCAGGCCTGCTTGCCCAGGACAGAGAAGTGTTCAGAGTATCCAAGATGAAGATAACGTCCTGGAAAGAGTATGTCTCTTGTTATACTTGCTTTAACTTGTCAGGTACTTTATCCATGTCGCAAAATAAATCTGACTGTACTACCAAACTACAGCATATAAATTAGATAAAGTATTAGTTAAAATGCAGTATAATTTTATTAAACAAAAAATCTGTGCCAAATTAAGAATTGTAATACTAGCTATTTTTCAGTGTTTTCAGTGATCCTATTGGAGCACTTATGGAATTGTCTGGTGTACTATGATGATAAGCTGCAGTCATAACTCATCAGTATTTACCATACTGAATAATTTTAACTCAAATAAATTAAATCTGACATTTTCAAAGTTTAGTTGTTGGCATAAGAGAAAGGCATGGATTTAGCTTATTTTAATTATTTTGGCCATTTAAAAATAGTTGCTCAAAAGTAACTATAATCTTCTGTATGTTAGTAACTGTCAGTACTACATTTTTCCCATTAGAGAGTTACAATGAGGTTTAGAGTGACTTGCACAATAAAGGTTCTATGCCCTTGCTGTAGCCACATCATGAGTGATTTTTTAGACTAATTTTTTAATTTGGTATCTTGTGACATAAGATATTGAGTGAGTTGAAGTTGTTTTTCTATTGGTAAGTCCTATGTTCCCAACCATGTTCTCTGCATAAACATTGAAGAGATATGGTGATAGGAAAGATCCTTGTCTGACTTCTATTTTCACACTGAACCAATCTGATGTTTCACCATCTACTCCATGTACTCTATGTACAACATGCTAATGAGGCGAATTAAGTGTAGAGGAAAATCCATGACCCGGTATTAATCATGGTGATAAATAAAATATATCAATCACTAAAGGCTATTGTAATTAATGCAATTATTTGAGGGAGGTTATTTTATTATTGAGAAGTTGAATTTCTTTATGAATGTTCCTGGCATGTCATCCACCCTTGCTGTAATACGTTTGGCATTTTTGAAGCATGTTCTCATAATCTGACATGATAGCTGAATAGTCAAAAAATGATTATGATGTTCTATGATGATTATATAATTTCTATGATGTTCAGATGTAAGACAAGAAGTACAAGAAACCAAGTAGGTTGTTAGAAGATATTTGATGTAGTGTTTTGATAAAATTATTAATGTAATTAAGCCAATAATTACTTCAAGGACATACTAATTATCACTAGATTTTTACAATATTAAGAACATTGTGCTACTATTTCAGTGATATGGTCACCTCAAAGTCAAGTGGTAACATGAAGAGAACAGAAGATTTGTACATGGATCTTATATTACGAGTTGCACCTGCAAGCCCATTTGATTTTTCTGTGAGTAAATTGTTATTACTAAGTAAGTGTTGTACATGATCAACATTTATGTCTTAATGACATAATTTTATATATTTGTTTATGATTGGTTGATCCATTAATAATACCTTTAAACCATCATTCTGAGAGCACCTCATATATTTAGATCTCCTGTCTGTTTTACTTGCGTTTTACTACTAAATTGCCATGTTCGGTTTTCATAAAGCCAAATTTTGAATCTTTTACCCCATCCATTTCTTGTCCCTTATCTACATACATATGGAATTGCTCTTTGACTCCTGTAATCACTAACTTTATAAACTATCAAGATGATCAGGATATTCAGATGACATCTATCAAATATAATACTCTTAAGTCAATATCTTTAGCACTGGTGTATCATCCAAAAGTGTTTGGTTCTCTTCTCAGTTTGGTCTTTCTCCAGTTGACCTAGCTTATATGCACACTTGGAGAAGGTAAACAGCCATCAATAGGACTGGCTGCTTTAAAAAAATGTAGATTCTTCTTTTTCGTTAGTTCTCAAACTCCTGCAGATTAGCAGGATGTAGTCCAGAGAATGGAATGCGTTGTGTAATACTGTGATATCTGCGCCTTTCAGCCTAATACATCTGACGTTAGCAAGGCTTTGGATCATGTTTACCCTATATAGAAAGGTACAGCCAACTTCATCCCATAACCTCATTAGTCACCTCTTACGACATGCTTAGAAGGTAAACAGTGTTGCTATACTACCCTCTCGGCCCTGGCAACGCACGGGTAAATGGTCATGGTCAGATCATCACCATGGCACTCTGGACACATCCATAGGTGCTCTGATCTCCTGTTTAGAATGGCCTTCAATATGTGGTAACTGACTGTTCTGTGCTGCCCCCATCCCATGTTCACGCCACCCACAGAGAGCCTCACCCATACAACCATTCTAAATTAAATATTTGACCTCCAACCATTGTTGGTTGATTATTTTTGGTAGCCTATCCTATTCAGGACATAGCTATCAACCCAGAATTTTTTGGCTGTAGTGATTTTTATTTTATAGCCAAGGGAAATAATTGAAAAAAATGTATTTCATTTCACTTTCCGCAGAAAAGGTAGACTCGTAGACTGGATTGAATCGAAATTTTTTTAGATAACTAACCAACCAACATCCAAGTTTTGTCAGATAACTAATCAACCAACATTCACTTGGTGCTAGATAACCAAGAAACATCCAAGTTTAGTTAACTAACCAACCAACATCCAAATTTTGTCAGATAACTAATCAATCAACCAACATTCACTTGGTGCTAGATAACCAAGAAACATCCAAGTTTAGTTAATTAACCAACCAACATCCAAGTTTTGTCAGATAACTAATCAATCAACCAACATTCACTTGGTGCTAGATAACCAAGAAACATCCAAGTTTAGTTAATTAACCAACCAACATCCAAGTTTTGTCAGATAACTAATCAATCAACCAACATTCACTTGGTGCTAGATAACCAAGAAACATCCAAGTTTAGTTAATTAACCAACAAACATCTCATTTTTATCAGATAACTAATCAACCAATGTCCAAGTTTTGTTAGATGTGTTGTTTGTCTATCACAAGTGACCATTTGTTACATACACTTTTGAAATTCAGTTATTTCTTTGACTATGAGTTTGTAGATGACAATCTTCTGACCACAAATTTCCTTGGAAAGTTCAGGTACGGGATGAAAACTATATGATTTTTGATCTACCTGTGACATCCTAGCTACTCTTCACTGTTGAGCAGCTGTATGTCTCCTATTTTCATTAAATACTGCTTATTTTTTTTATCATAGAGTGCCATTGAACCTCTATTTTGTGCAGCGTCTTCCCATGTATCTTGGTTTTATTGGGATGTGTCAAAGCATGTATCAAAGGTTTTTAGTGAGGTCTTTAATGAGTCCTTTTAGCACTTCTTTTGGCCTCCTTGAAAACGTATGCCATTCTGCAACTCACCATAGAGAAGTATTTTTGGTAAGTGATGATCTGGCATACATGTCCTGCGCAACGAATTTGTGTTTTATTAGATAACTAGGTAACCAATAAACATACAAATTTTGTGCAATAGGTAACCAACAGACATCCAAGTTTCATTAGATAACTAACCAATCTTGTCCAAGTTTCTTTAGATAATTATCCAACAAACATTCAAGTTTTGTTATATAATGAACCAAAAAACATCCAGGTTTTGTTAACTAACTAACCACCAAGTATTTACATTGTTTTAGCTAACTAATCAACAAACATCCAAGTTTTGTTGACTAACTAACCACCAAGCTTTAACATTGTGTTAGCTAACTAACCAACAAACATCCAAGTTTTGTTGACTAACTAACCACCAAGCTTTAACATTGTGTTAGCTAACTAACCAACAAACATCCAAGTTTTGTTGACTAACTAACCACCAAGCTTTAACATTGTGTTAGCTAACTAACCAACAAACATCCAAGTTTTTGCAGCTAACTAACATCCAGCTTTACTAAAATATTTATTGTTGATAATTTCTTTTCAGAGGATAATATCTGATGCTGTACCTAAACTAAATGCCATCAACAAATTTCAGATGTGTAGTGCACCCAAAGTCCTTATGGAGAATAATTGTGGTAAGGCATACTAACCTTATATATTTCACATATTGACAATAGGTGATACTGTATAACAATACTGTATATTTCTGAATATAAGCTGATCTGTTTATAAGTTAAGAATGTAACTTTAATATCCAAAATGTGACCAAAGTCGAAAACCTGTGTATAGACAGGTAGGAAAAAAATAATACTGTGGATTCCATTATTATAAGAATGAAAGGACAAGCGCAATAATGTAAAAATAAAATGTACATAAACTTTAGCAATGGTAAGATGCAAGGTCATTTCTTCCATTTCCCCCAATCAAATAATTAATATAAAAAATAATACAGTGAGACGTTTTTCAGGAGATGTTGCCAGCGGTCATAAAACCCATGACTGCCAGGTGCTAGCAGTGTTCTGAGCTATCTGACTCATTCATTCTTCTTCCGCGTTCATTGTCAAACTCCCGCTGGATCTCTCTTGTAGCAGAACAATGGTCCTACTATATTTCCAGCAGGATGTAGTCCAGAGAACAGAAATTTACTGTATAGCAATTTTATTTGTGCCATTGGCCTGGCATATCCGTCTTCAGTGGTACTCATTCATTCAGTAAAGAAGGTTAGCTACAATGGTGGCATCAGTCATTAATAATAATAATAATAATAAGGTCCCTAAACCGTCAGCTCGTAGTGGTGCCACTCTAGATACATTAGCACAAAAAACTCTCCAAACAACTCTATCCTTAGTTATTTGGAGCAGTGTAGAAAAATCACGCCAAGACTATTTCTTGATGTTATCAATCCAAGATTTTCTCCTACCTCCTCTTCTCCTTCTACCCTTGATTGTTTCATGAAAATAATTTTAAAGCCAGTTATGTCTCATTATATGTCCAAACAGAACATGTTTATGCTGTTTCACCACTGCCAAAGGTGGTTCTTGATAATCTGCAATTTTGTTTATTTGCTGTCAGACAGATATATTTGTCTTGTGTTCTATATAGCTAATTCTTAACAAACTTCTGCAGCACTTGTTTTCAAAAGCTTGAATCCGTCTTTCTGTGTGTGCTTTGACCATCCAACTTTCATTTCTGCATAAAAACCTCTGCCATTACTTTAAATTCACAGCATAGTCAATGAATGGATCAGGTCAACTTTTAGCTTGACAAATATCAGGTAGCATCAGCCATTGTTATTCAAAGCACTTTCCAAACTTAACAGTGAAGAGCCATTATAATGGATTGATAGTTTTACCCACTTTAGTTATAAGTGAATCTGGTATGGTGGTACCCCAAGTAGCATGGTACTGTATAGTATAATATGATAGAGTTATAATATGTATTATATGACAGTGTATATAAAAATACCAAACAAGTAGTTTAAGATTCCAGTTCTTAAAACTGTATTGCCTTTGTGATTTTACTTGTGTTTTATAAGAAGGATACCTGGACAGAAAAGGTCATAATAGCAGGCTCCTTATAAGTTATATCACTAGTTATGTAAGTGTGCTTAAAAGACAACAAAAAAAGTGCACAAATTACTCACCAAGAGATAGGATCTATATTCCTGGTAAATTAATAATAGTTTGTGATAGCAGAAACCATCCAAGTGTTTTAATAATGGCATCTATGTTTTTGGATGATAATCTCATGCAGAATTTCTAAGTTACTAGCAAAAATCCACAGAAAGTGACACACTGTTTACATTGATAAACTAACCAGGAAATGTATTCTTTTTATCAATTATCTATTAATATTGCATCAAATAATCACATTAATAAAATATCAGTGGGCATACAAAACATTCATATATTGTAATCACTTTGATTTTGCAGCATCAAATATTTCAGACATGTATTGCTTATTTCTTCTACTTCTTCAGCATTCATGCTCAAACTCCCACTGCAACAGCAGGACAACGGTCCTACTGGATTTCTAGCAGGATGTAATTCAGAGAATGGAAATGTGTTGTGTTGCCGTTTTATTTGTGCCAATGGCCCGATATGTCCGTCTTTGGCATATATTGCTTATTTAAGTCTAAAGTTTTACATACCTGTTGAACCAAGCTCTTCAATCATTATTATATGAAAATTGACAATGCGTAATTAACAAAATTTTCCATAACCACATGGCTGAACAACAAATTAGTGATAAGGAATGTGTAACATAGCAATTTATGTCAATTAAATGGAATAAAAATCACGTAATCACACCATAAATGAAGGAAAATATGCTTAGCTTTCTTTCTTAGAATTGAATAATATTATAATTAGTTTAGATATTGTCATCATCATCATAATGATGTATAATAAGGCAAAAAATAAAAAAAATGCTTTGCTGAAGTTGTAGAATCATTCAAATAATCACAGGGAATCTCCCTGGTAAAGTGATTAAGCTATTCATTTTATACTAAAGAAGTTGTAGGTTTGAATCCAGCTCATGACATCTTGTTTAGAAAGTTGATACTTTCAGAAACAGAAATCTCGAGGGATCGCTTGAAGCTATGGAATTTCATTCAAAGACTGATATTCTGGGCCATTGATGCAAATAAAACGACAATGCAACACATTTCCTTTCTCTGTACTACATCATGCTAGAAATCTAGTAGAATCATTCTCCTGTTAGAAGAGAGATCCCGCAGAAGTTTGAGAATGAACATTAAAGAAGAGGAATAGAGGACAGCACTGTCTATGAACAATTGAAGACAAACAAGAGATTATTTAAGAAGTAGATTGCTTTGTATATCTAGGAAGCTACGTTGATTATGAAGGAGAATATAGAAAAAAAATTAAAACCTGAATTTCAAAGGCAGCAATCAGATGTCTTGAAGAAATATAGTAAAAAAATCCTTAGAACAAAACTCAAATATATTATCCATCCTTACTTGTACAAACAGAAGCTGAAAATGACCAAAGCTTCAGAGTAAACTAGATTTTTTTTTAAAACAACATCTGTTTAAGAAAGATACTCTAGAAAGATAAAATAGAATGAGTATAAGACTAATACAGAAATAAAAATATTTGTCCATGTAACTAACAGTTTCATCAACAATCAGAAAAAGACAGTGAGCATATATTGGATATGCCATGAGAAGAAACAAGCAAAGAAACACAAGGCAATCTCTTGGATGAGAAACAGCAGGGAGAGATATAGAGGTTGCCCAAAACAAGAGGCTAAAGAGAGACTGACTAGAGGCTAAAATTTAGGACATTGATCCCCTTGCTGAGATTGAGAAAATTGCCCAAAGGAGTTGCATACTGCAAGCACTATTTAAGGTATAATGGCGCTACAGTCCTTATGATGATATTTTGGCTTTATTCTACACACTGTAAAACTTTCAATAGATTATATTCTTCATTTTATTTTTCAGTTGACTGTGGACCTGGAACTTTCTACAATTCAACCGAACTTGGATGTCAGTTCTGTCCTATTGGTAGCTATCAGCCAATGTCAGGTCAAACCATGTGTATTCCTTGTCTAGCAGGAACAACTACAATTACATTTGGATCATTTATAATAACTGATTGTTATAGTAAGTCAATGGAATATCAACAATAAAAATTAAATGTATGCAATCAAAAGGCAATTTTATATAGATGATGGTTTTGGAGTAACTGATATTTCTCTAGATGACCTTACCCATTTGATTAACTTTGTTAATGGCTTCCATCCTGCTATTAAATTTACCTCTCTTATTTCCTCTACCACTGTTGACTTTCTCGATATTTGTGTTTCCATAGGATCTACATCCTTTACCATGTCAGTACATTATAAGGGGTGCAAAGGGAAAGCAATGCTCTAGGTGGACCCAGGGTTAGCAGATAACCAAGATCCCAAATGTACCTCCTCTGTGCATCCTGGAAGCAAAAAACAGCAGCTCTAGCTGATTCTGGCCAAATCATTTGGGGATCCTGTCCGAGAATGTGGAGGAAGCAGATGGAAATAGATCAGACTGCAAAAGAGACAGACAATATCTCAGACACCATTTGCATCACCACATACAGCGACACTGTCGACATACAGTGACGCCTGTTAGTCCAGTCAGAACATTGGAGGGGCGGCCAATGTAAAAGGCACGTAAAGGTGGTTGTATGGAGAGAAACAAATATATGTCATAATGAGTACAATGACACAATGAAAGAGCAGAACAGCGCCAGAGGGCAGCGCGAACTGCAAATGAAAAGTGAAAAGTTCCTAGTAAAGGGGAACTATAAGCTCCATTAGCTCGAGATAAGCTTCTAGTTACCTGTGATCCTTATAAGCAGAGACCAAGACCCAATCGTGGGAGTTGGAAAAGCAAGAAGACCTAAACCAACTCTAATGTCGAGCCTTCCTATACCGAACATATGCTCACGAAGAGAAAAGGTTCCGAACCCGATGGGCTTAGGCAAGAAGGGGACAACGATCACAGTCCTGGCCCAACTCTACTGTCAAGATTTCCTATACCGGAAATGCACTTGCAGAGAGAAAGGGTTCAGTACCTGATGGGCTCAGGCACAAAAGGGACAAGGACGCTCAGCTCGAGAATGCCTTGCTCTCAAACGCGTGGTGTGGGACTCAAACTTGTGCGAGGGGTTAACAATGTCTGTGAACGACGCCTCGGGTAGGATGGCGAACGAGCCAGGGTCCAACTCTTCTGGCGAGTTCTTCCTCATACGGAACCAGGCTCGCGGATGAGAAAAGGTTCAGTACCCAATGGACACAGGCAGAGTTCGTCCAATTGCACGAGATGGGTTTATAGACAGTGGAGCACCTCGTGCCAGATAGACGCGCTCGACAAGCGTCTTGGCGAAGAGGCACTACACACCAGCGTGCCCGGCGACAGATACACAGGCTGTCACAGACTATGGACCAAACCTGAAATAAAGGAATGAAAATGGATGTGCTGGACCTCGGACGTCCTGACCACAAGTGGCCAATGGGGTGCAAATAATCACAATTTTACTGTGGAACTTGCTGCACAACATACTTCACACTCCCTGACGGAAATCACACAAAATATTCTTTGTGGTTCTTTGAGAGCGAACACTGAAGAAGAAGAAGAAGATGTACATTATAAGCCCACTGCTTCTAAAAGTTTTTTTTCTTTATACATCATGTCACACCAGGTCGTGCTGCCATTTCCCCCCCCCCCCCTTTTCTCTCAGCAAGTTCATCATCATCATCTCTGCCAAGATGACACAGATTTTCTCTATCAAGCTTACAAGATTCTGGAGTCACTTGTATCCTGAAGATGTCCTGTATTTTTCTACATATTTCTAAACAGACATCTGTAAATCCTCAATGAAAGGCTTCCACATAGAATCCAAAAACTTGGAAAACATGGTCGAAACTAAAGATGTCTGGAGGCAGAATCTGCGTGCAGGAGAAGCATTGTTCCGAAATAATATGTTTAAAGATATGGAAGAAAAAAGAGAGAGACGCAAACAAAAATCTTCCATTGCTGTGATATGATTGTTTGAAAAGTCCCTATTCCTGAGAAAATATTCAATGGATTGCTTCTTCTTATCTCTAAATGACCGTCTGCAAGACGCATAAGGCCATACAAACATGGCTGCCTGCTTTTTTCTATTTGTTGCCATTTTCAATATAGCATGATGGAGATGGTGGAAGAATCTCTGCGTATTTTACTTTAATAATTTTTTTGTGTTGACAAAAGACATTTATGTACAAAAAAAGACAAGTGTAGGCTAACTCATGTACACTTTATTATGTTCATGTGACACAGAGGAAGTAAACAAATACAACTAATTTGAAGCATTTCTTAGTACATTGTGATTATATTTGAGTTTATTGATAAACATAGGGTGTTTTCATGAGAATCTGTGTAGTTATCACTCACTGTAACACATGTTGGTTGGTGTATAAAGAGTTAGTGTACAAGATATATTGTTTTAAATGTATTAATCACAATATTTCCCGTTTTTAAGATTAGAAATTTGAAGTTAGTAGCATTATTTTCAAATGTTTAGTAGTGCTTTACGTTACCCTTGTATTATAAATTTGTTCTATTAATATATAATCTGTAATTAATGGGGATTTGAAATGCATCATGAAACTTTAATGGAATAATGACAAATTCAACCATGTTTACTATCATACATAGTTTACTATCATACAAAATGACATCAGGTGTAGTGACAACTGATTGCTTTGGTCTATGTTCTATACTTAATATTCATCTAATGATCAATAACTACATAGTAGTTCAACAAAATATCTGTATTTCAGTCATTGACTACAGCAAGGCATTCGACAGTCCAATATGAAAAATTAATTGAGTGTATTCATGAAATAAGTATAGAGGAGAAAGACATCAAACTGGTTAGAAATATATATTAGGAACAAATTGCATCAATAAGGTGTGAAAACAACTACTCACCATACATAGAAATAAAAAAGTGGTAAGGCAAGAATGTATTTTATCATCCAGCCTATTTAGCATCTACACAGAGAACATTTTTAAACATAGAGAAAGGAATGCCAGGACAAGACCAGTGGGGAAATAATAAACAGCCTACAATATGCAAATGACTCTGCCATTTTAACAGAAAGTGAACAGAAACTATGAAGACTATTAGATAATTGATAAATCAAGTAAAGAATATGGATTAAATATAGACATTAAAAAAACAAAAACCATGATAATCAGAAAAATCACAGAAGAACTAGTGCTAAACATAAAAATGCATGGAGAAGTACTACAATGAGTAGTTCATTACCAATATCTCAGACACATAATCACAAAAATGATGGAAGATGCAAAATAGATGTTGAAAGAAGAATAGGAATGACTAAAAGTACTTTCAGTGACATGAGTAAAATATTGACATCTAAACAGATTACAAACAAACTAAAAATGAGAATTATAATATTCTACATCTATTCTGTATGGCTCAGAAATATGGACAATGAACACACAACTAGATGACAAATTGATGCCTTTGAGATGCAAATATATAGAAGAATAGTGAGAATTTTATGGAAGGAGAAGAAAACAAACAGAAAGGTTCTAAAAACAATGCGTATGAAAAATGAAATATTAAAAGAAGTAAAGATCAAACAAATAAAGTATTTTAGACATATTAAAAGATATGACACCTTGTTGAAGACCTTACTTGAGGGTAAAGTCAAGGAGATGCATGCAAGAAGTAGGCAGGGATGCAAGTGGGAGAGAAACAACACAAGATGGACAGGTTACAGTCAAGTAGAGTGCACCACTAAAGCAACAGACAGGGGATGTTGAAAGTCCATTGTAGCCAACCTTCATTGCATAGTTGGCACTTGATGATGATGATATTAATGGATAAAACAAGAAGTGAATGCCGTACCATGTAGTGACCACGAGTATGTATCAATCAAGAGAAAGTTGAAATTTACAACAAAGTTAAGCATGTATTATGAAGCCATGCAGTCCATACACACTATGTGATTAAACATGACTAACAATACTAATGCTTGTAGGCTTTCATATTATTGGATGTGATAGTGGAACATACCTCTTTTATACACACATAGACCCCCCTCAGATGTCTATCCACCTTTGTGCTCATAGGAGGCTTCTTTTCAAGTATTGCATATGCTGAGAGTTGAAGTCTTTCTGGGTATGAAAGAAAGTTTCAGAGAAATATCACATTGCACATAGGAAACAAGAGCTTCATCACTCATAATTCATAGAGATCGAAACAAACAAGAAAACAAATGATACAATCAGATAACTTTAGCACAAAAAATAGGTTTCTGTAGTGTGCTACTCTTTATCTTCTTATTAGATAAAAGTTAATCATGCTATACACAACATTCAGTCATTTATGTAAAAATCTTGACTTTTTACAGTGCAGTGTCCTCCAGGCCAGTACATGAATTTGATGAGCAGTCCTCCTATGTGCACCAACTGTAGTCGTGGATCATACCAGTCTCAAAGTGGCAAGTTCAACTGCTTGACTTGTCCAAGTGACAAGACCACCAAGTACACAGGGACAATCCTATCAAGTGATTGTTCAAGTGAGTTCATAATTTATCTCATCAGCTCTGACATCTTTGTGTAGAACCAACTAGGTCAAACTACATAGGTAAATTGAATGTACAGTATGTTTGTTTTGATCCAACAGTATTACAAGCAAAGAAGCTTTTGCTTCAAAAGTGCAAAGAGGGACCTCCAGAGATCTCTTTCATACCCAGAAGACTCTAACTCTCAACTGTATGCAATACTTGAGAAGACCCCCTGGAGGGTATGTTCCACCATTTTTGTGGAAACATCAATCACATGAAAGCCTGCAACTATTTAGAGATATTTATGTTAGCCTCAAGATCTACTAACAAACATCACTGTAAACAATAATCTTATAATACAGCAAGTTGAAAATTTGTGTTACCTTGGATCCACAATTACCGGCATATCCATCCTTTTCCGAGATAATTAAATAAATGCACCCATAGGGAAAGCGGCTACCATTTTTCCATTTTTGGCGAACTGTCAAAACGAACTTGGAAAAACCGAAAGCTAAAACTGAAAACAAATATACAGGTTTATCAAACATGCTGAGCACACTATACTATGGATCTGAAAGATGGACAATCCTACACAACATACTAGAGGAGACAAATACCTTTTAGATAAGATGTCTCAGCAAAATCTTAAACATTAAATGGTATGACAAAATCACCAACATGGAAGTGCTACGCCGCACTCAGCTACCATCTGCCATGGAAACTATTAAAAGTAATAGATTGCGTTGGCTGGGTCACTTCTGCAGAATGTCAAACTACTGCATTCTAAAACAAGTATTGAATGGAAAACTGGCTGAGAGCCAGTGAGCCTGTGGTAGATCATTGCTATAAAGACATCTGGAAATCCTCAATGAAAAATTTCTTTATAGATCTCAAAATCTCAGAAAACACTGCCTAAACTTGGAATGTCTGGAGGCATAACCTACGTACTGGGCAATGTTGTTCAGAAACAATATGTTTAAAGATATGGTAGAAAGAAGAGAAAGGTGCAAACAAAATTCTTCTGTTGCTGTGACACAATCGCTTGAAAATTCCGTATTCCTGAGAAAATGCACTATGTATTCCTTATTCTTTTTGCTTAATGACCAATATGTGAAAGGCCATACATGTTAACCTACTTTAGACCATGACCCAGATGACAGCAATATTTAAATTTTATATTTGAATGTGCATATATAGAGAGAAATAACTGTGTCAGAGTAAAAAATATGAAAGAGCCTACTTCTGGTGATAAACATAAATGTGTGCTGGAATATTATTTTCTTTTAGTTTTATGACCATGCATATCATCAGCCCCACACTAAGATTAGAGATCTGGAATACCTTGTAACAAAATGAATGAAAACCAGAGAGCAAAATGAGTCCCTGAAGTTAAGATTGAAACTGACATAACAAAATATTAGGGAACACGATATCTTCCTGAACTACTTACATACGAACAAAGTAGATGTTTGTGGATTAAGTAAGATGGTTGTTAATGATTAGTAAGATTAACACACATTAAATATAAATATAATTATAATAAAAATAGTAATAGCAATAGTAATATTAATATAAAACATGTACCCATTAGAGTCCTAGGGGCTCCACTGGAAGCCATAGCAGATAAACCTTCCAAACACTCCTATATCCAACCATATCAAAGAGTTTGAAATCATCATGCTCTGGCCATTCATTGATGTTATCAACTCAATATTTCTTTTACCACCTATCATTTCTTTTATTCCTTGTAAGGTAATCTTCTAAAGTGAATGGTATCTAATATGTTCAACCATACAATTTTGTGTCTTTTCACCACTGTCAATCATAATAGAGAGCTAGGAGAACACCAAGAAAAAGATTGATAGACATCATCTAGGATTCACTGCTCAAATATATATACCAACTCACGACCCAAGGATCAGTAGTGGCCTGCATGCCCAAATTATCCAACCCACCTGTGCTCAAACAAATATTGTAACTGCTGACTCTCTGCGCTTATTTAAGTCTGGTCTGGAACCACATAACGTTAATAAAATATTATCAATGTCTCTGTACCTATGTAAATGTCAGCAAGTTAAAACATTTTTAATTGTTATCGTTTTAGTTATTAATGTATAATTTAGCTTTCAGATAAGCTTTTTTTATCCGGCCTACGACCACCTGTGTATTTCTGTATCCGGCCCTCAGACCAAAAACGGTTGACAACCCTTGATGTATACATGATAACTTACTTTGCTTCGAATTTTAAATTGGAACTTCCCATATGCTTAACACACATTTCAGATTGCAGTCATAGATAGACAGACAGATTGATATTAAACAGAACTCATTATAATGATGCAAATGTTCAAAATATTATAATTAATATATTTCCTCTTCCCCCCCCCCCCCCCCACACACCATTCATTTGAAATTTAATATCACTATTAACCAAAGTATATAAAGTATATAACATCATTTGAATTAAAGTGTTATAGAAGAGTTTTGAGAATACCATGGACAGCGAAGAAAACAAACCAGGAGGTGTTACGAACAATTAACGTCCAGGAAGGCTGGCTTCTGAACACTATATTAAAGAAAAAGCTAGCTTTTTTCGGTCATATTAAGAGACACGACGGCATGGAGAGAGTGTTAATGGAGGGGATGATAGAAGGCGACAGGGGCAAAGGCCGACGAAGATGCCGTTGGACAAAAGACATTCAAGAATGCCTGCGCATGTTACTGGAAGATGCAGGGCAACTTGCTCAAGATCGCGGAGAATTCAAGAAATCCATAGGAAAGACTACGTTCTGGAAAGAATATGTCACTTGATGATGATATAAAGTATGATGATGATGATAAATGGGAGTATATAACCAATGTGTCATAAGGTGTTTGACGCAGACGAGAATGCCACGATAACACAAATAGGGAGTGATAACCCTATGGATAAGATAAACATATGTTACTTCTACTAAAAAGCTAATGAAGTATAAATAATGAATGTAAATGAAAGGAAATAATAAATGTAAATACATAGATATTTTTTCTATATTGCGACCGACCACAATGGGGCCTTTATCATGAAACACAAGATATAAATAGTGAAAAAAAAACCAACAAATGAGCTAGAGCGCCATCACTGAACATTTATCATTGAACTTAGTGCATGTAGCAGTAACAACAGAAGAGCACAGTTGAAGCACAATGCACACCAAAGGGGAGTCCTGACATGTTGACAAAAGGTTATGTCAACAAATCCAAATTACCAGTGATATCTGGGGGAAGGGGAAAACAATAAAGGAGTTGCAGCTTCACACAGTTAACACCCTTGTAATTTGTTATATCCACTTTAGATGATTGCCCACCAGGACAAGAGATAGGTAGTAGCAATAACTGTACTGACTGCCGCATTGGATTTTATCGTGGACCTAATGATCCTGTCTGTCAAAAGTGCCCAAACGACACAGTAACTGAGAATACTTCTCAGAACTCTATGTCAGCATGCAATGTTGGTGAGTAGACACTAGAAACAAAAAATTAATGACTCGCATCATTTGAATCTGCTATATATTTATATCTTCTTCTTCTTCTTCTCGTTCGCAGTTTGACATGTCTACACAGCAAGTCCTGTTTTCTTAATAAATGCTGCTGTATTTGAAAGCTCCTCAGTGCTCCCATACATTTTTCTGTGGATATCCATCTCTGTGGGCCAGTGTTCTTCCCTTAACTGGTTTAGTGTATTGCAGTCTTGCAGGATATGTTCAGCTGTCTGTCCTGCCTGCCCACAAAGGCACAGTGGTGATGGGACCAATCTTAGTCTATTAAAGTGGCTGTTTAATCTGTTGTGTCCTGTTCCGAGGCGGAAGATAATAACCATCTCTGCTCTGCCAAGATAGTGGTAATTGTCTTTTAGGTGGTCGACTTTATATATTTATATAAGAGCTATTCAATGAGTTCCTGGATTGATCCCATCTCCCCCCCCCCCCCCCCAAAGAAATCACTATATTTCCAGAGCAATTGGTTCTATTGTTTTAAAATTAGTCCCATTGTGATAATATACACTAATTTCAGTGCTTTCAAGCATTTTTCAGAAAAGACCTAGGTTTTGTTGTTACATTGTCTTGAATCCCCTAATTGCCATTGAATCCGCAATCTTTCAAGGTTCTCTTAAGTTACTTATAGGATTAAACATAGGCATGCATGAAGTTACATACTTTTGGTAGCCTACATAAATTAGCACTTGGTCATCACATGCACCTTATAAATAGCAAGGCTTTATGTATTATGGCTTTCTGGATGAAAAAAGTGGGAACTAATTGAACAGTTCTCATATATAATTGACACAAGTGTGACTGTATGGAACACCCATTGACTTGATTATATGTTTTTTGCACTATATTTTTTTAAATTGTAAAATTTATAAAGCATTTCTTTATTTTCTTTTAATTTCTATTTTCTGTATAAATAATATTTATTCTTGATCAATATTTCTTCTTTTTGTTTGCTTCTCATGGTTGATGCAAATGAGAACTATGTTATTAGTTTGGGTCTTCCTTGTGATGTCGTTCATGTGCCATTTTCTCAATAGGTTGCAGGTTTGAATTCAACTCATAACATTTTATTTACAATGTAGATTATCACTTGAAGCTACAGAATTACGTGTAATTAGTGGTACTCTGCATACCTCTTCATTAAGAGTAACTGTGGGGAAACTTGACTGAGGTCAATCCACTATGACTTTTAAACTTTTGGAATGGTATTGAGGCAGTATATTTCAGCAACCAATGACATGCTATTGTCTCTACTGTCCAACATTTGTTTCTGACACCAGTGCAATGTTAAGGAAACAAACGTACTAACCACTGAATTCTGTTGCTGAAACGAAGTCCACAAAGCTTATTAATCTATGTACTCGGTAAGATTGATGAATGATTCAACGATATGAAAAATGCTTTCACATGGTCTGATTTGACACTCATGATTCCTTCACTTTTGGCCATCCTCTTACCTCATTATATTTTTATCTATCAATAGTGCATTATACATTCTCACTTGCACTGATATTGCCAGTTACTAAACATGATTGCATATTTTTCTAATTGTTGCAGTTTCTAATGCAGTGAGATGGAGATGTGAAACCATCTCTCTTCATTTTAATGTAATAATTTCATGTTTGTTCCATTTTTATTTGTTTCGTAATAAAAGTCCCTGTTGGACCATACTGTAGAAAAAGCCCTTGTTCCTTTATTTTTATTTATTTTTTGCATTAGTTTTGTTATCTGTTAGTCATTAGTTAAATCAGTAACAATAGTACATTATCCTAGTTATCGCTTCTTGATTTTGTTGCTATGACACTCTCCACCTTGTCAGATATCCTCTGATATTTGGTTATTTATACTCTTTTCACTATGCCTATATAATTGAATATAATATATAACGAACACAGAAGAATAAGAAGAAGAATATAATATATAACTGAATGCACAACTTCTTTCTCTTTTTCCCCCCAGAGAGCCCAAGCCAAAACCATTTTATCTGATCCAGTGTTTACTGTGCGGTTCTAATGTATATATATAAAGTGACATATTCTTTACAGAATGTTGTCTTCATCATGGATACTCTGAACGCCTCTCTGTTCCAGATAAGCAGGCCTGCATTCTTGATTCTTGATTAGAAACTTGCCTCACGGCACGTGGGGCATTCCCATAAGTGCTCCACCCTCTGTTCCAGCAGCCATTTGACTCGATGGTGTTTCGAGACTAATGTTGTCGAAACAGACGTCGACATTAGGGCACAACTCTGGCCCTTGCGACAGGTTTCTTTGTTGTTCCGCCCACCCAAGCTGTGCCCGTAACTAGTTAAAGCACAACGTTGGCCTGTTGGAACTACATGGTAACTGTTATCGAAGGTTATGACTACGGGATTGTATAGATGACGTGCCATGAAGCTTCTATAAGAAGATAACCTCAATATAAAGGCCTGTCATCTACTAAGGTTTTCTGTTGCATGGTTGGTTTGTCTAGTGAGCCATTGGTGAGACCCACAGACGTAACCGCATGCGCAAAGGCCTGCATTGGCAGAAGCATGTGCATACATTCTTCAATATCGCTGGTCCATCGTATTCTTGGTCTTCCTCTTCTTCTCTCATCTGGCACTGCTCTCCAGAGTGTGCAAAATACTGTAGCTTCCATCTTATGATGGTATTTAGAAGCCATCCTTCATTTAGTTTCAGTAATTTTAAATTTCAATGTTCTTTTTATCTGTACATGATATTCATATCTTTCTGTAGCACTTCATTTCAAATGAATTTATTCTTTTGGATATTGTTTTGTTTAAAGTCCAAGTCAGTTCTAATATATGTTTTTGGAATCATTTTTCTTTGAAAGTGAAATCTGTATATTTTTATGTAATTTTGTAGTGCTGATTTAATTTCAATATGAAACAAAAAATGTGTCTCATGAAAATGGTGTCCTATCACCATATCTCTTCAATTTTTATGCATAGACTATCATGGGGAATGTAAGAAATGACCAGCAGTGAAATAACTTTGACCAACTCAAAACATCAGAGATCACAAGATACCAGAACTAAGATGTGCTGATAGTGCAACATTACTGTCCCACAGAAAAAAAATTCATTGAATAACTCATATATTCCATTAAAGAACATAGTGAAAAATTAAATATTTTTTTTTAGCAAAGATCAAGATTATGGCAAACAACAAAACTACCAACAAATTTTCAGCTCAATCAATAACAGAACTAAAGTGAAAACATTACCAGTTTTGAATACCTTGGTTCTCTTACATGCAGTAATGGGGACTGCTATGAAGAAGTCAGACATAGGTTGCGCATTGCATCAAATACAATGATACAAATGAGAAACATATGGCTGGGTAGCAACAAGTTAACAAAATTAACTTTCCTTAGACCCCACATTTTCCCAGTTGCAATATATGAATGTGAGTCTTGGAAAGTCACCAATAAAGTGAAAAATAAAATTGCAATATTTGAAAGAAAATGTTACAGAAGAATCCTCAGAATACCATGGATGTAAAATGTCATCAATAGGGAAATCCTGATAGAATCAAAAGTGAAAGGATACTCGCTAAATAAAAAAGTTCTCTCTAGAAAATTACAATATTTTGGCCATATCAAACGACATGACAACCTATAAAAGACTAATGGAAGAGATGGTGCCAATTCAAGGAAAAAAAAAAGTACACCACAAAGTAGATGAATGCAAGATATAGAATTCATCCTGAATATGACAATCACAAAAGCAGAAAGATTAGCCCATCAGCAGGTTTCAACAGGTTGGGGATCCTGTCCATGATATGCTACCAATAATGATGGTGATGAATGAAACATTCAGAGATTGTCAACTAATTCAGTGGCAATTTTAGGTATATGTCGGCTGCTGGCCAGAATTTATTTTTTGGATCCAGTGTTCTCTTATATGGCTTCACAAAAATGGCTGTGCCATGCTATGATGCAGAAGCGGTCACATCAGGCGGCATGAATCAAAATACATGGTTGGGGGTGGCATTTAGAAAAAAAAATTATTTTAGCAGGACAGCATTTCGAACACTTCCATCATACTGAGAAAATCTATTGCACAGTCCTGTTTTACACCATGTATCATATGTCTGATTCACTCTTTGCAGAATTATCTGTTCTAGTTTTAAGAGAAATATATATTTTAATGTCCAAATCAGTTGTTCCATCATAACTGTTTGATGTTTTAGAGATACTGTTAATCCATTATTGATTGCGGTCAAAAGGTGAAGTACCAGGCTGCCTTGATTTCTATTATTAGGTGGATGAACACTAATTAATAATTATCTGAGTCTTGATCTTTGAATTAAATGCCGTTGGTCCTACATCGGGCATGTCCTTCGCGCAGACACCTACAGAATACACCACCAATCTCTTGAATGGATACCTACAGGCAAAAGAGCAAGGGGTAGACCAAAAGAAACACTCAGAAGAACAATACTTAGAGAAAGTAAAACAACCAATATTCATACTATTCAAGAACTGCACAGAATAGTTTTGAACAGACAGAATTGGAGAGATCTGACCTCTGCCCTATGCCCTAACTTCAGCGCAAAAGGAAAATGAATGAATGAATGAATGATCTTTGAATTACTCAATTGCAAGATTTTATAGTTTCTTTTGTGCTGCATCCGAGAGCAGTAGGGGGAGAATAATTTTTCAGCAATAAACAATACACTTTCAATTAAGTTATAGTTATAACAATTGTATTTTTACAACTCATACTTTTTCAATATGATATAATTAATTGGAGTATTCTTGGTGAAATAGTCAAGAATCATGTTAATATAGAAATTTATTAATTCTTCATGAAGAATATAATGTAATAATATAGTAAGATTTCTTCAGCCCTGTGATGTATTGATTATTAAGTTTACATTGAGTTAATTATGGATGTCATGGTAGTGCTGTGATTATTGCACTGGCTTCCTAAGCTGGTGATCCCATGGGTTGGTTCCCACTGGAAGTGATATTATTTAAACTGCAAGCAGTTATGAGTCAACTAAGCATTAACAATTTGGGGTAATATTCTGGGAAAGTAAAGAACCACAACACATCTAGCATTCTGTACGTCACAGAAAACATGAGCAAGCAATATATTATCAGTACATTTCAATGGTGTGAAAAGGGAATATGTATTAGTAATAATAGTCTGATAGTAGTCAGTGTTATATATATAAGAGATGTAAGCATATAGACAGCTTTGTCATAATCCTACCTTAAAGAAACATTGTACAATACATCTATATTATGTGTTGACAGCGGACAATCCACCTGGAACCAAGCGCAGAAAGGACAATCCCATATTGTATGATTCTTGCCCTATTGGCACCTACCAGAGTGAATGGTGGCAGTCAGACTGTATCTCCTGTGATCCTGGTTATCTAACTGAACAACAGAAATCTACAAATGTTACTGACTGCAAATGTATGTACACAAATATTAGTTTGTTTCTGTGTAAAGAAAGGAAAAATTCTTTCTCTTACTGCAAAATACCTTTTTATTTCTCGAAATCTGGTTTTTTTTCCCCAGTGTAAATCAATTCTTTTATTTCTGATCCCATCTTGAATAATGTTATAAAGTATATACAAGACATTTTCAAATGAAACTGTCCGTACTGCTTACCCTGTTCTGGCATGCCAGGATCGTGAAGACTATATCACTGATATTGAAATACACATCAATGAAAATATGGTCATGTGGTCATTCTCTTTGTATGCTTAGTGTCCTGTACAGTCAGTCAACAACATGGCCAGTGTGATAACGAATCAGTCCAAATTCGACAAATCAGCAGTGATTTATTTTCTTACAGCCAAAGGATGTTGACAACCAATATTCATCAAAGAATGCAGGTGGTGTATGGTAGAAAATGTTTTTTGAAGACAACAGTGAAGGTTTGGGCAAGAAGTTTTTGGGAAGGATGACAGGTAGCAAATTATCTTAGTACTCCATTGCATAATATATTTCTTATTTTTTTTAAAATTATGATTTGGCTTGAGCTATCCTGCTCGTTATGCCAATAGAGCATCTACCATTTGATGTCAAAGTGGTGCCAAGATACTTGACTTTATGCACTTGATTTAATTTTATATCATTCTTCTTAATATTGCTGCTATCCCCATCGAGATCAGCACCGTGCAGAGGTGATGGGGCTTAGTTCAGCCATCAGGGGCTGGAAACTAAGACTGGTCGGGCAGTCCCACTCGAGCAGGACCATAGTCCTGCCCAAGTAAGCAGAGTGCTGAAGACGGAGGCATCCAGCCAAAAGACGCACAGATAATCAGGATGCCACGCACAAAACACAATGGAAACATGAGGCAGACATATTGGCCAGAGGAAACAATACTGGAATCAAAGCTCTATGGGACACTGTATGAGCTACAAAGACAGTGAGTTTTATTAAGGAGACAGAATTACAGATATAGACATGTTTCAAGTGAACAAAAGAAGAAGAAGAAGAATTGCTGCTATTTCTTTGGTTCTAACATACCAAGTTGCTATCTTGATGGTACTTGTATACAGTGATAAGAATGTGGTATAAGCCATCTTGAAACATCATACTCCAGGAATAGTACAGTGGTGTTTCCAATTAGTCTTCTGCCAGCATTAGTTAGCAGGAAAACCTAAATAGATGAATGAGATTTTAAAATATTCAACTTTACAAATAATTAATTTTAGTGGATTATAGCCACCTTCTCAGAGACTGAATGCTTCTAAGTCTGTCTGATGTGCTAATTAGCAGGTCCTTCAACAAAAGGAACAACTAACTGGAGAGGGATATATCAACCTCAAGTAACATTGAGAACGTTGTCTTTGTCGTGAATACTCTGAATGCCTCTCTGGCAAACAGGCCAGCATTGGCTAGAGACCCGTGCATACATTCTTCAATGTCGCTGGCCCATTGTCTTCTTGGTTTTCCTCTTCTTCTCTCACCTGGCACTCTGCCCTCCAGAATCAACCTCTTGATACCATAATGTCGCTTTGTATCTAAAATAATGTAGGTTCTTTCTTATGATGGTATTTAGAAGCCATCCTTCATTTAGTTTCAGTAATTTCAAAACAACACTACATGAAACTAAACACATCTAAAACAGAGACTATGAAGATAAACAGAACAACAGGTCAGTTAAATGTATCTGTCAATGGTACAAAACTAAAGCAAGTTCCAGAGTTTAAATACCTAGGAAGCATATTTATGGAGGATGACAAAGAGATTGAAACAAGGTGCCAAAAAGCCAATGCTGTGGCTTACCAGCTGTCATCAATACTTAAACGCCCATCAATCTGCATAGCTACAAAACGACAATAGATAAACAGTATTTTTATACTAACTCTGTGTTACCAATGTCAAACATGGTCCTTGACAAAGACACTAGTGAAAAAGATCACAGTTTGCAAAATGAAATGTTTGAGGAAAGCTATAAATGTCAGGAGAAGAGACTGCTGGAGAAATAAAGATATCAGGAAAGACGTAAAGACTATCTCAAGACTACATCAAGAGGCAGCAAACCAGATGGTTTGGTCATGTCATGAGAATGGAACCTGTGCAATCAGCCCTTTGTGCATACATCAGCAGCAGACCAAGGCACAATGAAGGCACAATGAAGACCAAGAAATAGATGGGCAGAGACAATCAAAGAAACATTAAATAGACACAGGCTTTCCATGGCCAAAGCAATTCAAATAGCCAAAGACAAAAATCTCAGAATTCCCCCCCACGACACTTAACAGCACAAGTGAAAATGACATAGATAGAATTTCAGAACTTCAATATTCTTCTTTTTCTCTGTCCATGATATTCTTAGGATCTTTCTGTAACACTTCATTTCAAATGAATTTATTGTTTTGGATATTATCGTGTTTAAAGTCCAAGTCTTGCATCCATATGTTGCCACTGGAAAAACACATGATCTTAAAATGGTTACTTTAGTGTCATTATTACTACTTTGCCATATTTTTTCATTTGTATTCATTTTAGTGTTGTAATTGCGAGTCTTCTTCAAATCTTAACTGAAAAATCTCAGGAACCGTTTATATTTGCTCCCAGATATTCAAATTTGTTTATACATTCTAGTTCTATATTGTCTATGTTATTTGTTGGCTTGATCTTTATTTTGTCTGTTGTCATAATTTGTGTTTTCTGTGCGTTTGATATAGATTTTGGAATTATTTATGTCAAGTAACTATTTTTATTTGTTTTAGTTAATTCTGTTAGATTGAAAGGTTGAAAAGGCATAGAGGATTGCTTTCATTGCACTCCTTATATCTCCTTATATACATGCCTGTCATTGAAGCAGCATACCACCTGTTGAGAGTACCACTCATTGAACATAACACCATAGCTTCAAGCGATAATCCCAAAGAATCTAAAAATGTGTACTTGGTAAACAATACGACATGAGCTACATTCAAACCCTTGGCCTCTTGAGCATAAGGCAAACAATTTAACCACTATGCCAGGGAGAATCTCTTATTCTGTTCTCAGTATTAAATGTATTCATGTGTTTCCTTACCTCTACACTTGAGTTGAAAAATCCTCTTTTGTTCATGAGGATGCCGGGAATTGAACTAGGTCAAATCCTGTCAGCCTCCAGAATTTTTCATTTATCCTCATGCTTCCTACTTAATTTACTAATATTCATAGCAACTATCTCATGCTTCCTATTTAATTTACTTTTATCATAGCAACTATCATTGTTGCTGTTTTTCAATGGTTTAATTCAATTTATATTCTACTGTATCAGGATTCATCATCGTCAGGTGCCATGCCGGCTGGCGTAGACGTCATGGCTCTCCACAGCTCTCTGTCCACAGTATTATTTATCGAGGACGTTGTTGTTTCCTTGCCGTACCAGCTTGTCAAACTGTCTAATATTTTCTCATGTTGTCACCCTCTGTCTCTGTTGCCTTCAATTTTGCCTGTTGTGACTATGTTCTCCAAACCTGCCTGTCTCATGAAGTGGCCAAAAAAAGAAGATTGCCTTTTTCTTATATTGTTGATTAAGGTCTGTTTCGCATTTGACTCTTTCAACACCTCTATATTAGTTTTTCTGGCAGCCCATGATATTCTCAGCATTCTTCTGTAGAACCACATCTCTGTTGCCCCCAATCTCCCACTTTCCAGTTTGTTTATTGTCCACGGCTCTCACCCATATGTTAGTATAGGGGTTATATAGCACTGCAGAACTCTCTTTCTTTGAGTATCAGGATTACTCAATAATTTGTCACCTACATTTCCATCTCATGATTAAATGACATGTGATATATGTACAGCCGAATGTCTCGTCTTCAAGATGTAGATGGAGAAATGGTCATTGCAAGTGTCACAATGATAAGCTATTGAAAAAACAAGGATATACAAACAACATCAGATTGAAGAAGTTCAGCACAGATAAAAAGCATAAAATGCTGACAAAGACAGCATTGCACAATATGAAGAACATACTGTGTAATATCTCTCTGTCATTAAAGGTGAGAAAGAGAGCTGTTCATTACTATATAACACTGATTCTAAAGTATGGATACGAATCTTGGACAATCCTTCCATAAACCCATAACCTATCAGGGTCATAAGGGCACTAGACTGAATGTGTTAACACACAGAATCCCCCAGTGATTTTGATCGTCAGCGATGAGTATGGAATAATCTTGACCTGTCTGGTCTCTGATATTGTCTTCCCATGATTTTATTTTACCTTCTCTGCTTCTTCCATCTTCACGTGTATGCCTTGTAAAGCAAGATGGTTTTTGACAGAATTTTTTTTTCAATGTTTTACTATTGAAAATAATGATTCTTGGTACTTTATTTGTATGTACACATTTATCTTATGCCCTCTATAAGAAATGCACAAAACATGTTTGCAACGCATGCATTCCTGTCTATCCATGTTTGCAGTAAATATCCAACTCTCACAACCATACAGCATAACAGATATCACTAGTGAATTATAAATACACTCCAACACTGATGTTGTTGCTTTTCCAAATTAGATTTAGTTTTATATAGCAGCTAAAGCCATCTTGGGCAATAAATAAACAGGATAGTAGAAAAATAGAGACAACAGAGATGAGAAGCAGTATATATATATATGTGGTTGTATGGAGGACTGCTGAGAGCACCATGGATAACTGAAAAACTAATTAGGTGGGTGTTGAAAGAATCGAATGTAAGATAGGGGTTATTTAATAATATCAGAAAGAGGCAATCATTATGTTTTTTCCACTTAATGAGACAAAAAGGCTTGGAAAACAAAGTTACAATGGGGAAGATTGAAGACGAGAGATTGAGGACAATAGTGCGATCAAAATTTAAAATAGTATAACATTGCATGGCACAGGGTCAGCAGCAACCCAAATGCAATATGTTAGAAATATAGATTGTGTAGATCCATGATTGGTTTTTCCAGATGCCATGACATTTGATGATGATGACATCTCATTTCCCTATATGTACATGTTATTTCCAGAAAATCATCCTATCGGTTTTATGTAATATAATTTATTAGCATCATGCAATGTGGCTCATGTTTTTTCTTCTGCATTCATTCTAAAACTCCTGCTGGTTAGCAGCATGTAGTTCATAGAATAGAATGTATTGTGTCATAGTTTACAGCGTGGCTGCGATATCTGCCTCTTTTTTTTTTACTGGACATATATTCCCAGTACGAATTTTGGGTCAGTTAACTTACAGGATGGGAAGGCCAACAGAACCTCCAAAGACTCCTTAGTCACTTCTTATAACATGCATGATGTGTTGTAATTATTTGCTTCCCTTATGGGCTGTGGCAACACACAAGTGATTTGTGATTCCAATGATACCATTTATGGCAAGTGTTTAACGAACGTTTGGTATATTGGATCTACATAATGTTAAAAGAGTTAATGTTGAATATAGTCAAACATGAATATTGAATACAGTCAAACATGAATATTGAATACAGTCAAACATGAATATTGAATACAGCCAATCATCATGAATATTGAATACAGTCAAACATGAATATTGAATGTAGTCAGACATCATTAATATTAAATATAGCCAAACTTGAATATTTAATATAGCCAAACATGAATATTGAAACTAGTTAAATATGATAGTAATTCTTTACAATGAACATGAAGTAGATGAAATAAATGCTTTAAAAAACAACAGATATATTTCTTGTATATAATCTTCATTTTATGTGATGAATTTTGTAATTTTAATGATGTATATGGTAACTTAGCAACTACAGGGTATGTTAAATAGTGATTTTAATTATTTTGATTATACAGTATCTTGTCCAGCTGGTGAAGAAAAGAAACCAAATGAGGACCGTTGTGTACCATGCATGATAGGTCATTATCGGGATGGCTCAAATCTTTTTGACTCATGTACACCTTGTCCAGGCCAGTTCACTACCTTGACTAATGGCTCTACAGCTAAAGAAAACTGTACCATATGTAAGGCAAGCTTCAGTTTTTTCACCAATGATTCATTATTTTTTGTAGTGTTTGTTCTCAAACTCATGCTTTAATTTTCTTGTAGAAGAACAATGTTCTTATTAGATTTTCAGCAGGATATAGTCCAAGTCTAACCGCTATGTCACTGTTTAATTTGTGTCAATGGTCCCAATTTCATCAATGTTAACTAATACATTCAGTGGTTTACAAATTGCACTGAACAATCGGCACCCATATCCATATTGCTAGAAGGTCAGCCATTTGCTGTAATCTGTTTGTAAGCATTGCTCATGATACACACTGTACACCAATCTGAATGCTAGCCACATCAATGTCTCTTCTATACTGTGCTGGTATGCAGCCGCACACATTGTCTGAAGGTGAAGGACATATAATTTAACACTATATGCAGAAAAATCCAAAACCACAAACTAAAAATGATTTGCATATGTAGTTTTGTGTGTGCCCTTCCATTATTGCATCCATGCTTGCAAGAAAATTGTTATAATGTTAATGTATAGCTGGAGGTTGACAGAGATACAAGTGGAAGAAAAACATTATGAGATTGACAGGTTACAATCTAGCAGAATGTACCACCACAGCAAGAGACAGAAGATGTTGGAGGTATGTTGTAGCCAACCTTTGTTGCGGAGACGGCACCTGATGATCAACCTAAACACATGAAAAATCGGAGCTTTCAAGGTGAATAACATTAACTTCTTTTTTTTTCTTTTCGCTTTATACCCCTTTATGCCTTGCAGCCTCAGGGGTATAAGAGTTCTCAGAAGATGGTTTTTTGTGTGTGCTTCATATATGTTTGTTTTTGTTGACTTTTATTTCTGTAATCCATCAATTGCAAGGTCTGCCCCTGGCTTTGTATCCATCGTGTCTGTATAGTAATGCTTTTTTGAGGGCCACTGTCTGATGGTAGTCTAGAAGCATGTGAAAACCATTTAATTTGATGTAATCCAGGATTGGCATTGTGTTTGTTAATCGTCTGATGTTTTCGTTCTTGATTTTGTCTCTTATTGCTACTCCTCGGATTCTACGTAAACAAGTCATTTCTATTGTAGCAAGTTTTCTTTTGGATTCTGTTGTTATTGTCCACATTTGACATTGGTAGCATAGTGATGGTATGATGATTATTTATATAGTGCTGTTGTGGTGTTCATGCTCACATATTTGTTTTTGATAATAGGAGACATCGGCCTCAAGACTGCACAATGAAGACATTTCACCAATGTTATTTCATGACCAGAAAACCATTTAATTTTAGTATTGTGATGTGGTCATAGGTAGTGCTACCTTTTACTTGTCATGTGATATGATGTGTTTTATAATAACAACCTTTTATAGTCACAACTTTAATTTGTGTGCTTCCAGTAATTCACCAAAAACACTTCATTATACCATGTTTTCACATTTTACACATTGAGTTTTGTTACATCTTCAACAAGCTACTGTAGTTATCACTTAGAGCACTCTTTTCAGAGAGATGGTGCTAGCTGTGACTCAATTGTTTATAACGTTGGACTGTGTTTGTTCCTAATCATTTTCTCCTACTTGTCATGGATAACACTATTCTGAGTTTTCTTTCCAGGGCCCTACCCTCAAGATCCCCATCAGCTCTGTTCAAAGCTTCAGGTCACCTAGGCAATACTTCCTGTGGTTCTTATCTAGTCAACTTCAAGACTCCCGCCTATTCTTTTCAGGACTGTTAGTACTTTTCAAGACTTGTCCTTCTCAGAACTTCTACTCTTTGCCAATCACTTAAACAAAGAAATACTCATCACAGAAGACACCTGGCACAATGAATGTCCTTTAGCAATAATTGCAGACACTGTTCTTTAATTCTGTGCTAGACCCTATAGTCATACAAAGATAAATCCAAAACAGGCCAATATAACCAAAATATGGTTGAAAGAGTTCTACCCCAGCAAGAGGCTTTAATCCCCATTTAACGAAGATCTTAATAATTAAATTTGACATTGTCTAAAATAGTTGTGTATTTTTACATGTTTCCTGTGAAGATCGCTGTCGTGAAGGGGAGCAGCCTAATGCTTCAAATAATGGCTGTGAACCATGTCCCAAGGGAACCTATCAAGAGTCTTTAGATAAGCCAAAATGTGATACATGTGACACAAACAAAAGTACACGAAATTTTGGAGCAAGCAAACAAGAACAGTGCGAGAGTAAGTTCTCTAAATCATTAGGCAAATTTTCTCTTGACTTCATTCTTCACATAATTATGAAACTTGGTGAATTGATGGGGGTTGGGTAAGTGATGATGATAATGGAACTATGAGGGAGTATGAGTTTGTAATTCCAATGCCAAGAGATGAAATTTTACTTTTAGCTCCATATTAGTGTTTCTCTGGCAATATTTTTTATCAAGAAGATTTTTCCAGAATATTTGCAAGTTCCAGATGACAATTTCACTCAATATGGCTGCAGGGTGATATTCCTCTGAGCTGGACAGTATTTTTCTCTGGAGGTGACTTTGCTGTGACTTTCTTACAATAATGAGGCATGCTGCAGATAAGAACTGATTCCTTCCCAGCAGTCCAGACATGGGTTTTCAACAGGCTTCACCACAACGGAGACCAAACATTCTTAGTCGCCTCCTATAATAACAACATACATTGGAATCAGCAGTACTTCTATTCTTTGCTACACTTTTGAGCCATAACAACACAATAGTGCAGAATAGCTAAGTAAAAAATCCTCTTTACTATAATTTCTAACATAAAAGTGTTCTACAACACTTTTATGTCAAAAAGAGACAATCTTTATTGTTTGGACATGTTATGAGACAGGGAGGCCTGGAGAACATAGTTACAGCAGGCAAGATAGAAGACAAGAGAGACTGAGGATGACAACATGAGAAAATATTAGTCTGACATCATTGCAGGGCAAAGAGTCAACAATAACCCTGTTAAAAGATACTGGAAATAGAGAATTGTGGAGATCCATGATCGACAAAGCAAATCTGCGTGGCACCTGATGATAAATAGAAAAAGTTCTTCCGTGGATGCTTTCTGTCTGTTTGTGTGGTGTAAATAGAAAATAGAGGTAGGTTATGTGAATGGCTCAGAGGCATTTAGCAGAAGACTATTTGTAGGGCAGTGTTACAAAATATGGTAGAATAATGTTATAATTATATCTAAAAATGACCAAAGTCAATGAGATAAGTACATTAATTTCTTGTTTTTCTGTGTTTGTTCTACAACTCCTTATTTGTTAGCAGATGTAGTGCAGAGAATTCAATGCAATTTGTCATAGTTTACAGCTTGGCTATTATATATGTTTCTATTATTCTTCAGCATTCATTCTCAAACTGCCACTGTATCTCTCTTGTAGCAAGACAATGGTCCTGCTAGATTTCCAGCAGGATGTAGTCCAGAGAATGGAAGTGCATAGTGTCACTGTTTTATTTATGCCAATGGCCTGACACATTCATCTTCTGCCGTATCTGTTTCATTTGACCGGCCACATCTGACTTCAACATGGCTTCTAAGTCACATTAGCAACTATAGGATTGGATAGTCAATCCCATCCCCAATAACCTACTTAGTCACCTTATACAACATGCAGGAAGGTCAAGGTGTTACTATTATTTTGGTCCCTATCAACAGAGAGGGGAGAAGCACAGTGACTCCCAGCAGATGACAAAGGGTATGCATGCAGATAGATGTCATTGCTGTCTGGTTAAAAATACTTCTTGCACTGCCTAGTAGGCCCCCAATCTTACTCGTACCATTCTTATAGTATTCTCCAAAGGTAGCTTAGATGCATCATAAATTGCAGCCAGTATTCAGCTGGCACACACCAAGCAACAGAATAATGTGGAACTGCTGATAGAGGTCAACACATAAATTATTTATAATTGATATATTTGACATTTGATATATAATACTTCTTCTACCCCTGATGCTGAAAGGCAATAAAGGGTTTAGCGAATATATAGATAGATAGATATATAATAGAATATTATAATTGATAATTATTATTGATAATCAGTATCAGAACTATCATTTTACTGGAAAACCATTAGTAAAGAAATTTTGGGACACATAACAGCCAGCAAAATCAATGAGGAACAAAACGTGATAAAAGGGGAAATTTTGGATAGGCTGGTATCATGATATGGACAAATAACAACATGTGATCTAACAGTCAACACCAATGATCGATGTTTGTGGAGATCCATGATTGCCTATGTCCAGTAGAACACATGATGATGATGTTGATTACCAAAAATTCCTTTATCTCAGCATGACATAAGATAAAAGCAATTTCAAAATCTGTAGGAACATTGTTATTTTTCTAAATAAAATTATTTCAGGCTATTGTCAGTCAGGGGCAGAAAAGAAAGAAAGTTTATGTCAATTATGTCCAATTGGATACTTCAAAGATAACAGTGAAGATGTGTTTGCTAACTGCACACGTTGTAGAAATTCAAATTATGTCACAGCTGCTGAGGCTGCAACCTCTAATGACAACTGTACAGTCTGTAAGTATAATTTTATATATTTTTTGCATACATTTATATTAGGGTGGATGTGGCAAAGATATAAATTTGTCATTTTTCATTGTATTCTGATTTCTAGACCTGACTACGGGACAACAAACTGTCATCAGTGTATAGTTTATCTATCCATCTTACATTAGTGAGGGTATTGAAAACATAAGATTTAAGTGTAGAAAATAGAATGAGAGTTCATGAACATATATAAATGAGGATCTTTGCCCCATTTGATGGGGGCAAAGATCCACAGGCAAAAAGGGTGACACAAACCATTTTAAAATTAAGGGAGAATGGAAGTTTTTTCAAAATAATTGAATCACTGCTTGTCTTTACATAGTTACATTATATGAACATTATAAAACATAAAAACATTATCTGAAAAAAAGTTACAATAAAAAATAGTTATTAAGTTTCATTTTAAAGCTAATTATATCTCTTTGTAATGTCGGATGATCATTATAATCATATATATGTCTTTCTCTGCTTTGGGTTGACATCTGCAATTTCCTCATGACATCAGTCTTACTGAAGAATGATTTCTCATACATTTTGAATGCTGACTTTTGCCCCACTTCTTCTTTCCTTCCTCTTTTACCCTTTACGGGTCGAGAGAGATACAATGTTCTTGTTCTCGCTTTTCTGGCAGCTTCAGATAATGTTATTTGGTGCTCATGTAATGTCTCTTTGATTTTGTCGATCCAGCGTACTCTAGGTCTACCCTTGGCTCTTCTTTCTGCTTCTCCTCTCTTCGTATATGCTTTATAAACTAATGAATCACACGGCTTTATGCCCCATTAATGTGTGAATATTTACTTCAAATTGCAGTGTTAGAAACTATCATAAATTCCCATGAAATAACAAAGTAGCCAGTCAAGATAATAAGCCTATGCTTAAGAATCTAACAACACAGCATATATTTCAGCGTAAACATTTGAAAAATCACAATATTAATGATAACAGCAGACAGAGAATGAGTAATTGAAAAAAATTGGATCAATCAGTCAAACAATATTTTTCCTCTTTGTTGAAAATTGATTATCTATTTTAATATTAAATGAATATTTATTAATTAATTAATATTTATTTAATATCAATTTATATTAACTTAAGTCTGTTATAAGAACTTCCTGTTTCAGTAAACTGTCAGAAAGGATACAAGGCTAACATAACTACACAGATGTGTGATGCTTGTCCAAGAGGAACATACCAGAATCAGTCATATCAAGATGGTTGTGTCACATGTGATCAAGGCTTCTCCACAAGATATACAAATTCCATGCAACCTGAAGACTGTGAAAGTGAGTCTATGTACATGTGCACTGTCAGAAATTACTTGTATCTTGTTGCTGTTATAAATGTTTACATTGCAAGATTACCTCTTTATCTCCAGTAGATACAATAGTTGCACCAATAAGTTGATACAATTGCCACTTAGATATACCTCTGTAAAAAGGTAAAGTTAACCCATAACATTTAACTGTCGTATGGGTGGGAGATGTTAGATATATCACATTTCTGTGACCTTTCTATATGAGGGTGGTAGCCATCTTCTCTCCCTCGCAGTCTTTACTTTCTGAACTAATCCATGAACAATTGTGGGTACATGTATTTACAGATGATCAGCTACAAACACAATCAGAAATAGAGGTGTTGACAGCTCTATAATATACCCTGATCATTTTTCTTAAACCCCATCGAGGCCAGAACCTTGAAGTGGTGATGGGGCTTAGTTCAGCCATCAGAGGCTGGAAACTAAGACTGGTCGGGCACTCCCACTCGAGCAGGACCATAGTCCGGCCCAAGTAAGCAGAGTGCTGAAGACGGAGGCAACCAGCCAAAAGGCGCACAGATAATCAGGTTGCCACGCATAAAACACAATGGAAACATGTCTGCATCTAATAAATGTTATGGTGCCTGCCCTGTGGCGGACGTTCAGGCAGGGACGGTGCCGGGCCCTATACCTCGAAAGGGCCCAACCTCAGTTACTGGAAGTCCTTCTCAATTGCCCCGAGGAGCCAGGAGGCAAGGGAATAGAGCTACTGGCCAAACAAACAGACGACCAATAAAAATAATGCACTGGAATGCTGAGGGTGTCAACAGTAAAAGAGATGGATACAGCAAAAAATTGGAACTTGAAAATGTCCTCAGTGAAGAACAAGTTAATATTTGCTGTATCCAAGAAACACACCTCAGCAGCGACATAGCCTTCAAAATCAGAGGCTACCAGTGCTACCGATCTGACCGAAAAGACAGGCGAAAGGGTGGAATTCTGACACTAGTTAAAAACAATATCAGCGCATGTCAGCTGGAAGTATACATGGATGGGGCAGAATACCAGATGCTCCACATAAAAACAGACAGTGCAGAATTCCATCTCCTGAACTACTACTGCCCAAATGATAAACCATTGGCACTAGACACAATTCCAGATAAAGAAAGGCTTATGGTGTGTGGTGACTTCAACAGCCACTCTCAGAGCTGGGGCTACGATCATATCGACAAGAGAGGTGAGGAACTTGAGAGCTGGCAGGATGAAAATAATCTCATTCTTATTAACCAGCCAGCTGACTCACCAACCTTCTACTCGAGAGCATGGCACACCACCTCTACACCAGACCTGGCATTCTACTCACCAGGCCTGGAATGGAACATCACACGTGTCGTTGGAAAGCAGCTTGGGGGTAGTGACCACAGACCAGTATTTCTGGAAATTCACAATGAATATACCAAGGACAGCAGCACGCTCACTAGGTGGAACTATAAGAGGGCAGACTGGAAAATGTACCAGCATTTAACCAGTGTTCTAGCTAAGGACATGAACTTGGACAAAGACATCAATAGAGCAGTGAGTGAATTTAATAGATGTATACTACATGCTGCTAGTAAAACCATACCCAGGGGGGCACGCAAAAACTACAAACCCTACTGGAATGATGAACTGGAAAAGCTGCAAAATGAGATGGAAACATCTAGAAAGCAGGCTGAGAACAGACCTAGCCAAGAACATCACAACAAATATCAGCAAACAAAGGCTAAATTTCAAAGAGCCAAGTTACAAGCCAGACGGAACAGCTGGAAAGAAAAAACAGAGTCGCTGAACCTAGAAAGAGATACTAGGAAATTATGGAAACTTGTAAAACAACTAAATGATGAAGGTACAGGGAGAAATACCAGGATCACACTTTATAAAGATAAAAACATTTTAACAGGTAAACATGCAGCTGATTACTTTGCAGATTCCTTTGCAGAAGACAATAACGTCAAAGTCAGCCCAGACAAACAACAGGAGGTTCGAGCGAACCAGCAAAACATTGGACAAGACGAACCTATACCTGAAGTCATGGAGGCACCAATCACAATGAGAGAACTGGAGCATGCAATATCCAAATTGAAAATGAAAAAGTCCCCTGGAGCTGATGGAGTGTCCAATGAAATGATTAGAAACCTGGGAATTGCAGCAAGAGCAAAGCTGCTGCAAATCTTTAACACAAGCTGGTCCACAGGTAATGTACCACAGGCGTGGAGAGAAGCAATAATGATACCACTCCTCAAATCAGGAAAAGATGGCAACACAGTCTCCAACTACAGGCCCATCAGCCTCACAAGCTGTTTATGCAAAACAATGGAACGCATTATCAATCTTAGGATGCAGTGGTACCTTGAAAGTGAAAACCTTCTGGTATCACAGCAAGCAGGTTTCAGACAGTGCTACTCTACTGAAGATCAGGCAACCTACCTCTCCCAAGAGATTGAGGATGCCTTCCAAGATAAGAAACTGGTACTAGCAGCATGGATAGACCTTAGGAAAGCATTTGATAAGGTCTGGAAAGAAGGGCTCCTAAAGAAATTGCGAAATTGCAGGGTTAGCTCAAGAATGTACAAATGGGTAAAAGCATACCTGCATAATAGAAGAGCCAGCGTACAATTAGATGGTCGCAAAAGCAAGAAAGTCCTACTGCGTCATGGAGTCCCCCAGGGAGGAGTCCTGTCACCCACACTTTTCTTGGTTTACATCAATGACCTAGTTGCTGAACTACCACACGGGATCAAAGTGGCAATGTATGCTGACGACCTGGTGATCTGGTGCACAGAAGAACATGCGACAGTGGCCACTAAACAAATACAAAGAGCTATCGATGCCCTAACCTTATGGGCAAATAGATGGTGTGTCAGCATTAACACAGATAAGTGCAGCACTACACTCTTTACCCTCTCACCAAAACAAAAAGCCGGTCATATCAAGATAGACGGAGAGCTCTTGAAAGAAGACAAACAACCAACATACCTCGGAGTTACTTTTGATGATAAGCTGACATGGAAGCAGCACATAAACAAAGCAACAACAAAAGCCAGGAGGAAGTTAGCTATCCTGAGAAAACTAAGTGGAACCACATGGGGAGCCAGTGGGAATATACTCAGTAAAGTTTACCAGCAAGGCATAAGACCACACCTGGAATATGGTTCAGCTGCGTGGTGTCCTGCATCAAACACCACATTACAAGATCTAGATAAAGTGCAAAACCAGGCACTTAGAATAATGTTGGGAGCAATGAAATCAACACCCATAGCAGAGATGCAGAAAATGGGAAGAATGCAAACACTTGGCGAACGCAGAGACACAAAAGTACTAATTCAAGCGGAAAAGTTTCAGTGTATGCCAAGTCATCCAATGAAGGAAAGATTCCAAAACCTAGCAATGGGGCGACTGAAAAGAAGCAGCTTTATCCATCAAGCTAAACGACTCCGTAGACAACTTACAGACCTACCTGAAGTTGACAGCCCCTTAAGGTCTGTACCAGAACAAACTCCATGGAGTGAAAGGCATGGAATGCCAATATACATTCAGACCCATGTGAAAGGAATACTAAGCGAGGACGAACAGAACAGTGTGCAGCGGAGGACAGTCACCCTCAGTTTCCTGGACGAGGAATATCCACAAGATATATGGGTCAGAGTATACACAGATGGGTCAGCACAGAATGCTGTGAGGAATGGAGGTGCAGGTGTATATATAGAATATCCACACAAGCCTAGAGATACAATCAGAACACCGACAGGAAAATTCTGCAATAATTATGATGCAGAAATCCAGGCAATTACTGTGGCAGCTAAAAAACTGCTGAACTCCAACTCTGACCTACAGCCTGTGGTATTCCTGACAGATGCAAGGTCAGTGCTTCAAGCTCTCCAGTCTGGAAAACTAACAGACTTGAAAAAACTACTTAGCGAATTGTCTTACCAGTATAGGGTAACCATGCAGTGGATACCCTCTCACTGTGGAATACCAGGAAATGAAAAAGCAGACCAACTGGCTAAGGAAGGTGCTGCCGAAGATCAACCAGATATACCAATCACCTACCATCAGAAAAAACAGATGATAAAGTCAATAAGAAAGCCACAAACACCAACACAAGATGACTATCACATTATGAACAGATCAGAACAAGTTATAATTCTACGTCTCAGAACAGGACACAACCGACTCCGCAGTCACATGTATACAAAGTTCAAGATTGGCAACACGGCCATGTGTACATGTGGACAGGCAGTACAGAGTGCCAAACATATACTTCAAGAGTGTTCTGAGCATGAAATGCTGAGGCAGACATATTGGCCAGAGGAAACAACACTGGAATCAAAGCTCTATGGGACACTGTATGAACTACAAAAGACAGTGAGTTTTATTAAGGAGACAGAATTGCAGATATAGACATGTTTCAAGTGAACGAAAGAAGAAGAAGAAGAATTTTTCTTAAACAAAGTCTGTCCCTATAATACATAAGCTCTGCTCTAACTATAATGCTAAGGTTCAAACAATGGAATAAGCTTCCCTCATAATACTTGATACTGCTCTGCATGTCAACAAGTGGTCAACCCAGAAGCACTATTTGTTCTACAGTCTCTCAAGGGTGGTAAACTACCTGATCTGAGAGACAAACTGAACACTATAGCAAGCAGAAATGTAGAACTTTAACCTCAGTGGGTACCATCACACTGTGGTGTCCAGGAAAATGAACATGCTGATGAGCTGGCCAAAATGGGAGGAGAGTGTATACTGAAAGGCAATGAATTCTCATTTAAGAAAAGAGCTGCAATAAAAAGTGAAAATTAAAAACAAATTTTCTACCACTAATGATATTAGCACAATAAATGTAGTAAAGAATACCAAGACCTAGGGAAAATTACACCAATCTTCAGAAACAAATATGTAGATCTGAACACCAAAATAACACTATTCAAAACGATTATTATGCCAACGATGTGCTACCAATGCCAAACATGGACAATGACAGCGCAAGACAAACGTAAACTTGTGACCGCTGAAATGATATGCTTACGCAGAATATGAGGAATATCATTAAGAGATAGGGTGAGGAATGAGGACATCCAACAAAAAAACTGACACCACCCCAATCTTAGAATACATCAAGAGACAACAGATGAAATGGTTTACACACATTAGCAGACTACCATCAGACAGTATACCACAGCAAGCTATGCTACACAGATACAGCGAAGGCAGACCTAGAGGCCGACCACAAAAAACGATGGACAACTGAAATAAAAGAGGTGACAAATTCCACAATATACTCAGTACGCAAGAGGGCCGTCTCCAGAAAAGTCTTCTACCCCTGATGCCGAAAGGCAACAAAGGGTTTTTTAACAAATAGATAGATAGATAGAACTATATTATTAGGCACATTACCATACTTCACCTGATGACAGGTCACAACAGACTGAATAAACACATGCATATGATGTGACTGTGTACTTCACAACTGTGCACATGAACAACAGGTGAACAGCCTCTTAATATATCCTACAGTATTGTGCCCAGTATGAGCAATTTAGAGAGACATACTGGCTTTATCCTGGAGAAATAATATATAGAATCAAATAAAAACTCCAGACAATAGTAGAGTTCACCCATAAGACGTTCCTGATAGTTTAGACCTTAAGTATCAATAAAAGGAAAGAAATATATAACTGTTATGCCAGTAAACTGATAAAACCATCACTTAGATAAAACTGCTGTGCTGATAAGCAGATACAACCATCACTCAGATAAAACTGTTGCGTGCGTGAGCTGAATAATTATTTAGATACAGTCACTACACTGGTATGCTGATATACACTGGTATGCTGAGTACGCTCTTGCCATCCACTGCACTTGATTTTCTCCCAGTTGTCTTGACTTTGTCTTGCCACTGGACCAAGATAAAACTCAGGAGAGAGAGTGTGGTTTACGATTAGCGCAATTCTTCCGCACTGTAAACCAACTTCAGCACTAGTCATTTCTCAACCCAATTATTTATTCACTATTATCTTTATTATTTTTTATTACTTATTTTTATTATGATTGAGTTTTTGGTCATTGTCGTTTACGACGAACGAACATCTTTCAACCCCCACTTGGATACAACTGCTGTGTCGATAAACCAATACAAGTGCCATTGAGGTATGCTAGCTTTACTAGTAAGCCAATACAAGTGTCAATTAGGTACAATTGCTGAACTGATAAAGTCAAGAAAATTGTTTAGATACAATCACTGTTCTGGTAAGTCAAGATAAGTGCCATTTAGGTGCAATTGTTGTACCTGTAAGTCAAGATGTGTTTAGGTACAATTGCTGTACTGGTAAGTCAAAACAAGCGCTTAGATACAATTGCGATATGATACACTGATGCAACAGCCCACTAAGATAAATCTTTTGTTCAAGTAAGCTGATAAATCATCAATTTTTATAGTCACTTCTTATCATATTATGGCAGGCCGGTAAAATTCCTGTATAGATAAAGAGTTGAAATAAATTAGTACAAAGACATTAAGATAATGAATGAAACAGCTTCATGCCAGAATTGCGAATTATGAACACAATCAATTAAGTGCCATGTCAAGTGGTGCAGGCAATGTTTCTCTAGAACTGTCTGTCTCTTGTATAGTTAATAAGGTCAGTTGGTGACATTCTCTTATGCAACAATGACAACCCCTCCAACAACTTTTCTCTGTTTTCCTCTGTCTCCTCTTCCTTGATCTCTTCGGTGGTTATTTCTCTTCTGCGTTCACTTATACAGGTCATACCGTTCACACAAATATTCAGCATGAGTATTTGTGTGATTTGAACAACATTTATATATGAATATTGGAGGAGAATTAAAAAATAAAATGTTCTATCTATCTATTCACTAAACCATTTGTTGCCTTTCAGCATCAGGGGTAGAAGAGTTTTCTGGAGATGATCCTCATGTGTGCTGAGTATATTGTGAAATTTGTCGCCTCTTTTATTTCGGTGGTCCATCGTTTTCATGGTGGACCTCTAGGTCTGCCTTCACTGTATCTGTGTAGCATAGCTTACTGTGGTATGCTGTTTGATGGTAGTCTGATGTGTTCAAACAATTTGATCTGTTGTCTCTCAATATATTCCAAGATTGGGAAGGTTCCGGTTCTTTGTCTAATGTCCTCATTCCTCATTCTGTCACTTAGCGATATTCCTAGGGTTCTGCGTAAGCATGCCATTTCGGCTGTCACAAGTTTACATTTGTCTTCTACTGTCGTTGTTCATGTTTGGCATTAGTAGCACAGCGTTGGCATAATAATCATTTTGAATAGTATTATTTTGATGTTTAAATCTACATTTTTGTTTATGAAGATTGGTGTCATTTGCCCTATTGCTTGGTATGCTTTACTACATCCTTTGTGTTTCTTTACTGCTCTTGCCGTCTGTTGTTATATTGCTTCCTAGGTATGTGAATTCTGTCACTTGGTTAAGTCTGTTGTTTTCAATATATATATTGGTGTTTCTTTCTGTTCTTCCTATCTTCATTACTTCGGGCTTTTCTATATTTATCTTCATGTTAAAGGTATGGCATGTTTGATGTAATCTATCTGTCTTTGTAGTTCTTCTTCTGATGATGCCACTAGTGCTTGAGGGAGCCGCGTTAGCGCAGTGGTTAGCGCACTGGCTTCGCATATGAGTGGTCCTGGGTTCATTCCCCAGTTGAGGCGGAAATGTTTTCAGATCGCTACGGCTCCCAGGTCGACCCAGCCTTATATGGGTACCGGATTAATCCGGGAAGTAAAGACTGCGAGGGAGAGGAGATGGCTACCGCCCTCATTTGCAGAGCCTGTGAAATGTGAGATCGCTAACATCTCACACCCCTACGGCATTAATAAATGCTATGGGTTACTTTACTTTTTACTAGTGCTTGGTCATCTGCAAATATAAGCTCGTTTAAGTTTGTTAAGATTGTTTTCTTCCGTTGTCTTTGCTAATATAAGCTCGTTTAAGTTTGTTAAGATTGTTTTCTTCCGTTGTCTTTGCTACTTTACAGATGTGGTCTATGTATGTTATGAACAGTTGGGGGGATAGTACATATCCCTGTCTCACACCTGAGTGAGTTTGAAATTTATCTGATGTACCTGTGCTTGTTCTTACTGAGCATTGACTATTGGCGTCTATGCTCTGACATAGGTTTATCAGATGTTGAGGAACTCCATATGTCTGTAACGTTATCCATAGTTGTGCTCTATCCACTCTGTCTCAAGCTTTCTCTTGGTCTACATGACAATCAATACAACGTAATACATGACAATCAATACAATCTTGGTCTACAAAAGCCAAATATAAGTCTTGGTTATGTTATATCGCTCTTTTGAAAGTTGTTTGATGGTGAAGATTGCATCTGTACAGCTTTTATTTTTCTGAAAGCCCATTTGTGTGTTGCTGAGCCATAGTTCTATATATGAGTGCATCTCTCTAGTATTTTTCTAAAGATTTTTGCCTATGCGGCTTAAGAGTGATATGCCTCTATAGTTAGTGCAGTCCCTATTACAGCCATTTTTCTTCCAGATGGGAACAATCACCGCTGTATTCCTCTCCTGTGATGCCTTTTGTGTCTTCCATATCACATTGAAAGTCTGTGTAGCCACTTCATACCTGTCACTGTTAGCATTTTTATTCTATAGGTATGCCATCTATTCTTGGTTCTTTGTTATTTGGTGCATGTTTAACTGCGATTTCAATTTCGGATTTCAAGATGTATGGTTCTAGGTATTCTTCTGTTATATTTTTTATTTGTAATCACTTCTCCTTCCTTTAAGTTTAACAGTTCTTTGAAGTAATTTTTCCATCTTTCCATGATTTCTTGGGGCCTATTTAGTATGTTGCTGTGTTCATCGCTGATTATTTATGTTGGTTTGTGACTTTTTTACTTATCATATTTTGTACTTTCTTTGTACTTTCATATTTTGTCTACCTTTGTTAAGCATTTCTCCATATTCTTGCAGCGCTTAATTTTTGCAAATTTGATAATTTTCTTGCTGTTAATATGCTAAGTAATCTTCATCCATTTTGCTGTTGCCCATTTCTTGTATTTTTGTTTTTTTAATCTTTTGTTGAGTTTTTTACCTCTTCTTTCCACCAAACTGTTATTTTTTATTTCATGCCTTTATGTTTTTTATATCTGCATATGTGTCCTGCTGTTTGTATGATGGCATTTTAAAAATATTTCCATTATTCTTTTATGTGTTGGGTGTTTTCTGGTAGCTTTGTGAATTCTTCGTTAACTTCCTGGATATATTTTTTCACGCATGTTTAGTTCTTCAAATTTCTTTATATCTACTTGTCTTGGTTATTGGTGCTTTTCTTGTGCTTGTTCTTTGTGCTCTGTTTGCTTTGACTGTTATTATTACTGCCTTATGTTCAGTGTCTGTACACATGTTAGGTGTGCATCTGTTATTTTTTGCCTATTGCTTCTTTCAAATCAAATCAAATCAAATGTTATTGAATCTAATGTCATGCATTAGAGGGAAACCATTGAACTTAAATTTTATTTCACAGAGTCCAAGAGGATATTAATATTTTATTTCATATTATTTCTAACATAACTGACTAGGTGTTAATATTTTTCTGCCAGGATATTGTGACTCAGGTTATGAGAAAAATGCAACCACCTGTGTTCCATGTCAGAGGGGCTATTATAAGGATAACACAGTTGATGTATTCATGGTTTGCACAGCCTGTGACCAAAGATATGTAACTCCTGATGGACAGCCAGCTACCACTGCAAGCCAATGCACTGTCCGTGAGTAAATTTGATTAATGATTGTGCCATTTGATGTCATTACACTCATCTATTACAAAATAAAATACATTGAGTTTTCCCATTACTTTACTCCATATCTTTATCTCTCACTCTCATATTCCATACTGTCTGATGGCAGATATAAGTACTGATGGACTTCAACAATTTTATATAACTAGTGTTATTAATTATTTGTGTTTTTGACTTCTTATATGCCATGAGATATGTAGTGATAAAAGTCCTGGCATATATCTCATTTGTATAATAGGGGTATCCCTAGTGCAACTGAGAGCTACACATGTTCCCTAATTCTGCACATATTCCAGATTGTGAATGTGAAAGGGCGAGCATTCCTAATTCATAGTCAACCACAGACATAACTAACTGATGAAAGAGAAGGACCATTGGACAAAATATATGTGTCACATCAGACACCAGAGACATCCACCGCATAATAATATTAATGATCAACTGGGTACAAGAATTAGATGTGGCATATCATGGTTGGCACAAGCTGAAAGTTAACAGAAGAGGTAACCACAATCTTGAGCTTACCAACACGAAAAGAATGGTACCTGTTTGATGGGACCAGAATAGGCTTCCACAAGGTTATAATTGTCTTTGATAGGGAATATAGAGAATGAAACAATGGAAAGCTGTACCATGAAATAGATCAACAGGTTACTGATAATGAATGCTGGAAATGATGATGCCAATGTGCTCACCAATGAATCTATGCATCAGGGTGATGACTTTTATAGAGTCATAGACCTAGAGCAGCATATCGTACAGAACAACTGAATTCAGTATTAGGAAGGAAGTCCAAGACGGTTGCTGCAGTCCTCAAATGGCTCTCAGAGACTAAAGTGGTCACTGTCAAACTTACAGTCCATGCTTTGGAAGATCCAAAATGGCATGTATGGTATCTATTGGTACATCAAAACTCTTGGTATCACATGGATCTACTTCACAGAACATGTTTCCATATGAGGTGATGAGATATGAGACAGGCATACATACAAGACATCAATAGATTTGGAGTGGGCAATCGATAAGAGTGATATGCTGATACCGCTCATGAGAGTGTAATGACGGTCTTGACTACCTCTTGAAAGACTGTAGGAATAGGTATCCATTCCTCACTAGGAGTTATATCTTCAGGGGCGCAGATATGTTTAACGGTATCCTAAGCTAGACCCACTTACGATTTGCCTCTCTTGAGCCTGCTTCCCTTCACCCTTGGGAGCTCTGTGTGTTGTAGATAATCTGGTTGGAACTCACTCTGAGGTATGCACGGGAATGTCACATATCAATTTTGTGAGATAACTTGGAAAATGAAGGAAGAACCTCATAGCCACACAGGGTGTCTCCCTGGTGCAACCAAGATCCACATCGTTTCGTTTTTAATTCTCCTCACTCTCTCAATCTATGTTTGATTAGTGATGATAGTGGTACTTGCATATTCATTGACAGGGAGGACAGGAGCCTCATATAGGATTACAGACTGTGAATGTTTAGTATCAGATGCTATCATCACTCTCAGAACTAAAAGACCTTTTCTAGCCTTTTTAATAACATTATCATGTTCCCGAATGCCCAAACTACAATAAAATCGCACACCCAGATATTATAGGGATGATGTCCTGATTACATTGTGCGTTCCCATCTGCACTGCAGGTGTCACAGACTTTCCAGTGTGATTGGTAAAAAAGAAGCATGTAACCACTGCTTTCATTTGGTTGATCAGTTTCCCGGGACATACCACCCATGCAACAGAAAACCTTAGTGGATGACATGCTGTTATATTGAGGTTATCTTCTTAGAGAAGCTTCATGGCACGTCATCTATACAATTATGCTTTTATTTTGTTGTTGAAATGTGTTTCATGTTTACCTGAATATGTATGCACCCTCTGTGGTTGGGAGTAAGCCAGAGATGTACTGTGCAGCACTGGGGAGGAGGAAACTGACAGCACTGTTTTTTCATATGGCTAAAACCCACCATAGAGGCACAGTGACTCAGGACGTGACAATCCTTTTCACTTGAACATTTTGTTGCGTGCCTGGAGTAATAGAGAGGTTCGGCATAACCAGTAGTCAATTGGTGGCGGGGAATGAGCACAGTGAACCCTATCTTGGCTACAGTGGCTCGGAGCAGTGCATAGGTTGAAACCTACCTTCCTGTAGGTGTGATAGTTATTCTCTGGCTCTGTCCCAGGGTGGGCCGAAAATCCAGACTTCCCTGCAATATAATGCTATTTAATGGCAGTAGGTCAAAGGGCATGAGCCCATGGACCGCTGGATCAGCAACCAACCAACCAACCATCAGTTTCCCGGAGTCATCACACCAGGAGGCAAATGGTTTAGCTGATTCTGCTGTGCTCTGACAGTTTCTGACCTGACCTTTCCCTGTATATATATATATATCAGGATGTCATCCTCAAAGGACAATTTACTAACTTTTCTATCAAGCAAACGGATTGTAGAATTGTATTTTCTTAGAATTGTAGAAGTATTCTTACCAGAGCTGTAGATACAACTTTGCTTTAAAAAAAAGGGGGGGGGGGGGAGTTTCATAATTTAAAAACAATGTAGTTCTTCATTAGACTCATTGACCACACGCACGCACACTATATATATATATGCATGTATGTATGTGTGTGTGGTGGTGCGCGAGCGTGTTGTGTGTATATATATATAAAATACTAATGAAATCTAAGAAGACTGGATGTACATTCCATTTTGTCCAGTTTGGGCAGCTTCATTATAATGCAATCAATGCATGAGAGTAAGCCATTGTAAATTTGCATGTAAAATTATATTATTAGATTACACAATAATTTTAATTCATTATTTGCAGCTAATTGCATGGTAGGAAGTTATATTGATGGTGACAATTGTACACTGTGTCCTATTGGAACATACCAGGATCAGCCATGGCAGACAAATTGTATTTCTTGTGGTACCTACAGAAGCACTGAGAAAGAGGGTGCTGTTAGCAGAAATATGTGCTTATGTAAGTCTACCAGCTGAGAAAGAAATTTACATTGTGGGCCATTTAGATATTTCTTTCACTGTAAACTCAGTTGTACATGTTTGCTCAAAGATATCATATATCAATACACACATTTGTTACTGACTTATATACATTTGCTACCAGGCATGCCTATTATGTGTTCTATATATATATAATTATAAATTACAGACATTTACACAATTGTGACATTGAAACTTTCCCAAATGAAAAATCTTTGGCAAGGTACCAGTAGCATAGCCAAACTATGTTTTGATCAGAATATGCATATTTCCAGTGGCAATATTTGGCTGTGAGGCATAGACATTAAATAAAACAGTAGCAAAGAGAATTGCTGCTTTTGAAATGAGATGCTACAGAAGAATTTTACGCATCGCATGGACAACTAAAAAAACAAATCAAGAAATGTAAAGATCAATAAACATTGAAGAATGTTGGCTCCTTAACAACATCTTAACAAGAAAGTTGTGTTTGGCCATATAATGAAACATAACAGCATGGAAAGATTAATAACTGAAGGCAGTTCGACATCGCAGAGTGTTCAGAGAGTCCATAAGGAAGACCACGTTCTGGAAAGAATATGTCACATGATACAATAAAAATATGTAAATATAAATAAATACATATATATACCTATACAATTATACATATACATATATGCATATTCACAAACAAAATGAACATACAAAATTGCACACACGCAAGCACGCCCACCCGCAAAATTTTATTTGCATACTCATACATATTTATACATATAACCACAAAAATATATGTGTAATCACAAGTCAATAGATATGTCTACTCAAATACTCCATGTAACTCCCTAACGTTAATAATACAGTCCTGTGCCACAATTGCACATGATGCCAGTTGATCTGCTCTTTCATTGCCTCGACCACCCACATTTCCCGGTACAAAAAAAAATGTAACCACTTTCAGCCTTGCCTTTCTCAAGTCCTCAATCAAGTGTTCGCAAACGAGACCCACTTTTACCTTCCTAATCATACTTATAGAGTCACTCAAGATGCATACCTGCGTTACCTTCTGTGTGCATACCCATTCAAATGTCATGGTCACTGCTATAGTCTTCATGGTCATGCTACTTGTAGTAATCACAAAGACCCCACTCTCCTCCCTGATAATTTTACTTGCACACTGAGCTGTGAAATCCCAAGCACTGAGAACATGTCTAATCACAGATCCATCAGTGTATATAATCACATCCCCCTCATTCTCACTGACAAAAACCTACACTTTCTCCACAGCTCTGGGACACCATTCCTGCATTCCCTGCCAAGTGATATTACAACTCACAAACAAGTTTTGAAATCTGTTAACTAACCAACCAACTAACTAACTAACTAACAAACTAACCAACAAACCAACCAACCAACCAACCAACCAACCAACCAACCAACTAACTAACTCACTAAACTAAACTAAACTAAACTAAACTAAACTAAACTAAACAACTAAACTAAACTAAACTAAACCAAACCAAACCAAACCAAACAACTAACTTAACAACTAACTTAACTAACTAACTAACTTCTAATAAAATCTTAGCAAACATAACAATGTGTTTATTGGTAGCCTCCTACTCTATTTTTGTCCTCCGGCTGTTTTCTACATACACAATACTTGGTATGTGTGTGTCATCTGTGTTTGCATTTTTCATCTTTTACATTAGGTTTTAACTTGATCTGATTTATCAGTATTATATCATAACTTTTGGCATATCTTTTTCAATCTATTGCTATTTCTGTCTATCAGTAATGCCCAAACATTTTTACAGTACCTAATTTATCATCTACTAAACATGCATGTTGCATCATTGCTTGGAGTGTTTGTGGTGATAAAGAAGAGTTATCTATAGGATTCAAAAGAAGAGTTATCAGCCAATAAAGAACAGTCAGTTACTACATTCTGAAGAAAATACTGAATATGGAACAGAGCACAGCGAGCAGTCCGGAGTGCTATGATGATGATCTGCTGACTAACTAGTTATAACATAAATTGATGATGATTAGAAACCATGGAAATATTAACAGTGAATATATGCAAACAGTGAAAATATGCAAACCTGTTTATTCAATATATTGAAAATTGCATTCAGAAAAAAGTTACTAGGTTTGTAGCAGGTTTTGAACAAACCTATTTCTGAATGGAAATAAGACCAAGATTATGGCAAGCAACAAAATCATAGCAAGTTCTCAATCAGTATCAATAACAGCAAATTAGAAAAGCTCACCAGTTCTGAACCTTAACCAGTTACTTTAGTTCTCTTATAAACTGTAGTGGTTATTGCTAAGAAGAAGTTAGAAGGAGGTTTGTTATCACATCAAAGAAGCTAATACAAATGAAAAACATATGACTGAGCTGCTGCAAAACAACAAATCTAACATTCCTAAGAACTTGCATATTCTCAGTGGCAATATATGGGTGTGAATCCTGGACAATCATCAACAAAATAAAAAATAAAATTGCAGCCTTTGAAACAAAATGTTACAGAAAAATCCTCAGAATACCATGGACCAAAATGATCACCAATGTAACCATGCTGAGAGAAATGAATGTAAAATAAAGCTGGCTAAACAGCATGGTTCTTTCCAAAAAACTACGATATTTTGGATATATCAAACACCTTGACGGCCTAGAGAAGGGGATGAAGACCTTAATGGAGGGGATGATGACATGAAGACAAACAAGAGGCAGACCAAGAAGAACATAGATGCAAGACATCAAGGACCACCTGAACATGACAGTAACAGAAGCAGGAAAACTGGCTCAAAATAGACAGAAGTTTTGAGAGGCTGTGATGACTGCTACATTCTGTTCAAGATATGCTACCTGATGATGATGATGACCAGGTTTGTTTTCTGTCTAGGCCTATATGGGGTTCAGAGAAACGTGATATCCATGACTACTATCCAACAGCAAAGAATTAACTGGGAGTCTAAGAGCCAGGGGATTGAAACACCTGGGAAGATCCAGAATCAGATGGACAAAACATTCATCATCATCATCATCATCAAGTGCCATCTCCGCAACGAAGGTTGGCTGCAACGGATCTCCAACATCCCCTGTCTCTTGTCTTGGTGGTGCATTCTGCTAGACTGTAACCTGTCCATCGTGTGATGTTACTCTCCCACTTGTATCTCTGCCTACATCTTGCTCGCCTCCCTTTGACTTTACCCTCAAGTAAGGTCTTCAATAAGGTGTTATGTCTTTTAATGTGTCAGAAATATTTTATTTGCCTGATCTTTATTTCTCTTAGTAGTTCTTTCTTCATATTAAGTGCCTTTAGCACCTCTTTATTTGTTTTCTTCTTTTTCCATGATGTTCTCCCTATTCTTCTATATACCCACATCTCAAAGGCATCAATTCTGTCTTCTAATTGTTTATTTAGTGTCCATGTTTCTGAGCCATACATTAATATGGAATAGATGTAGCATTTTATAATTCTCATTTTTAACTTGTTTGTAATTTGTTTAGATATTAATAATTTCCTCATGTCATTGAAGGTACTTTTAGCCATTCCTATTCTCCTTTTAACTTCTGTTTCACATCTGCCATCATTTGTGACTATGTGTCCAAGATATTGATAATGCTTTACGTGTTGTAGTTTCTCTCCATGTATGTTTATGTTTAGTTCTTGTTCTTCTGTGTTTTTGCTGATTATCATGGTTTTTGTTTTTTGGATATTTATATCCAGCCCATGTTCATTACTTGATTTCTTGACTTGGTCTATTAGTCTTTGTAGTTCAAAACATTCGACAACCCTTAAGAGACTTGAGGGATTGAGTGATACCAAGCCATGAAGAAGACAGCCAATACTAAACAGTTAATACCAAAATATTAAGCACTAATTTCATTCTTGTTATTTTCCTTATTTTTACCCATAATTAACTCTGTCCATTATTTTTTTTTACATATTTAACTTGTTTTTGTTCCTATTCAGCTATATTCCTTGTTCTTATACATAAACAATTCTTTATTCTCATTTAGTGAATTGTACAGAAGGACTGGAGAATAATGGAGTCAATGACACATGCGATCCATGCAAGATAGGATTCTACAAAGACCAAATGGCATCAGCAGCATGTCTTCCTTGTGCTAACTTCACTAACAATGACATTCGTATTTCCACCGTAAATGGGTCAACAAACATCCTGAATTGTACAAAATGTAAGCTTTGAGTTTTGAACCTGCTGCGGTACATTGTACTTTCATTGGCAATATTGAAACAGAAGCTCATAGATAAGAGGGAGGGACATTTCAGGGTTTAACTCTGATCCCTTTACTGAAGGGGTATCTGTGGCTTTGTTGACACATGAATTATAAAACAAGGATATAGAACATGTAGCTATAAATATATGATGATGAAATAATCCCTCTAGCTTCTGACAGCCCATAGCCTTCTGACGAAAGTACAAGACCTTCTCAGCTAAATAAACAAGGTGACACCAGAACCCATACAGTTACAACGAATCCGATTTTAATATATTTTCCTCTTTAGCAACACTTTTCACAATTCATGATTATTTTAACTCTTTGTCTTCATATAAAATATTTGTCATAAAAAAAATCTTTATATTTTTTATTAAAAAACTATTTATAGCGCATAAATTTAAACAAATATCCCTGTACAATGAACTATTTACAATTTATTTTTGGAAAAAAGATAGTCTCTGAACTTTTCACCGTTGTGTGTGTTTCACAAAGGTGGACAAAAGACTTCAACACTCTGGGCCAGTGAGGCATTCACCCAGAAACAACATGACACGTTTACTGGCAGTGCATTTGGACAATGCTCTGTTCAGTACAGTACAGGTGTGTCCTGAAAAGAAAATAATTGCAACCAAAAATGCTAGGTTAATGACTACTCCCTGAATAGGATGTGATAAATTTTTTGTTACAGGTGTGCCCATGATCATGTGTTGAGTATGTTTGTTGTTTGTTTGTTTGAGAACCCCAAGAATTATGAGCAATTAGCTCTTATTCCTATGTGCAATTTGGGGGGGGGGGGTTCTGAGCTCTTCATACTCAGGAAACTTCACCTTTTGTCTTGGTGCAGATACTAATGGAGGAGACTTCTACTCAAGGGAAGGGTGTGTGCACACACGAGACGAGACGAGGCGAACTGATAGTTTGCTTGGGTCACCCATTTTTGTCTATCCTCTGATGAGGCACTTCACAACTAGCGAGCTGTTCCCCATGTAGGAAGATCATTCCATTATCACCCTTTGTGTCCCTAGGTCCCAGACCTAATTTCTTCAGAATGATCCGTGTTTAGTAACAGCGACGGTCAAATTAGACTCAGGGTTGATACACCTTCCTAGATGAGGTGCTGCTTTGCCAAACATGTTGGTGGTCTGGGATTTGACCAGTGCATTTATTATGCACTCACCTCGTCTGCTTGAGATGGCCTTACAACCCATTGCCAGGCTCGGTCTGTGTATTTTGGTTCTTTGCCATTGTATATTACCCAAAGAGGTAGGTCAAATACGAATCTCGGATGATGAGCTTCACAGTGTTCCCATGGGTACTGAACCCAATTCTCTCTGTCCAACACATGGATTCCACATTCAGTTATCTTTCTTTTGATACCTTATATGACCTTCCATAGCTAATATTTTGTCTTCAGGAAGCTTGCGCATAAATCATGTTGTGGTCCAAAAATTTAGCCTAAAATTAATTTTGTCCAAACCCCAGAAATAAATGCATCCTGATAGAGTTAATCATCATTAAGTGCTGTCTCCGCAACAAAGGTTGGCTGCAACATATCTCCAACATCTCCTGTCTCTTGTCTTGGTGGTGCACTCTGCTAGACTGTAACCTATCCATCGTGTGATGTTACTCTCCCACTTGTATCTCTGCCTACCTACTGCATAGAGTTAATAATTACTCAATAATTAATTTAAATATCCATTTTTGGTACTATACAAGAATCAGTGGACACATATTTACAGAGATAAACTTCCATTCAGATATTTCGTTTCAGTGGAACGGATCAGTGCAATTAGGGACAACAACTAACATTGACTATTTCAATGACATTTATTATGTCATTTATTATGTCCCTTTGTTAGTGTGAATCTCACTATTGTGCTGATAGAACTTTAATAATGGGCTGCATATTGTAGTGTTTTGGGAGGGGGAATTTATGGTTAGGGGTTGGTTAGATGTTTAGAATTTTGGAGGGGGGGGGGGGGCTTTGACTTTTGGGGTTAGGATTTGGAACAGTGTTGCCAGTGAGTAGGGACTGGTGTTGGTGGGACATATTATGGAGAAGGGCTGATATTAGTGGGTTAATTGGTGGCTACACAGATGGCCACATCTGCTCATTTCCTCCAATATGGCATAGAAAGGATTGACATTGTTATGGATCCTAGATAGCCACATGAACTCTGTTAGGTAGCTGTTTAAGTGATGCCATGCTGTTCCACAGTGTTTCTTATTTTGCCACTTCGCACTTCCCCACATGCACTCTACTGTTTGGGTATGGGTCCCCGTTTCCTGATCCACAAAGTTATATCTGGAGTTCACTGTTAGTTGTTTGAAGCTTACTCTCCTGATTTCTGTAGTTTTATATCCTTTCCAACAGTCAGAATATATCATTGATCCATGCTCAATATTGTCAACAATCACCTTCATTAAGCTAGCAGAACTTCTATCTTCCACTTACAGCAAGAAAATGTCCTTTGTCTCACAACATAGATCACCAGATACCCATTGTTGAGGCAACGCTGCCAGAGTTTGCCTTCCTTTTGGTAAATAGGCTTTCATCCACCTCGACGATCATTCCTTCTCTTCCAATGCGTTTTCATGGCAGATGTGTCACACTGTAGACACACAAACTTCATGCATAAATACGATCCATTCAACAACTGCTGTCTTGCTCATTTTTAGTTCACAAATACACCAGTCAGCAGATGTCATCCCGAAAGCCCATCCATAAATGAAATGGCAAAATTTTAGAAACGACATGCTTGTGCATTGCAAGCACTTGCCGACCTTTGCATTTATGCGCTGGCGGTGTCGACTTACATTGCATTTCCATTGAATCCGTCCATCATTGTTGCACAGTAAGATCATTGGATGACCCTGACCGCACATACATTGCATTTCCATTGAATCCGTCCATCATTGTTGCACAATAAGATAATTGGATGACCCTGACAGCACATCTTGTTCTGTTGTAGCACTCCTCGTGTTTGTAACAAGCATACAGCATCTTTCTCAGTGCTCAGTAGACAGACATCAATTGTATTAGCCATTTTGTTTTGTTGACGAGCTGACATGAAAGATGCACACATGGTGTCTTGCACATAACACACATTAAAAAGTTGGATGAGTTGCGCAAACAGTGTCTGCAGATAACATTAAAAGTTGCGACACTAGTTCTTGTATAGTACCCCATTTTTATGGTTAGGGTTAAATAAATAAATTTATATTTAATTTAATAAATGATAAACATAAACTGATAAACATAGTCAAGGAAAATAATCAAATTGATGGACACAGGTTCCAAACAAGAACCAAACATAGTTATAGGCATATTAATATTATTTCAGATACTATTCTTCAGAAGACTCAGTAATATAAATATATGGAGTTGAAGAACACAATCAGATTGAATTTACATGCATTTAAGTGTACCTGTTATTTTACCTTAGTTGTTGTCTCTGTTCCCAGTGGTTTGTCTTGCTGGATACTATCCAGCCAATGATAACTGTACATTGTGTGATTTTGGTACATACCAGCCATTAATGTGGAGTGACATCTGTAACAGTTGCCCACCTGGAAGCACAACCTATTCAAGAGGGGCCATCAGTATCAGTGACTGTGAACGTATGTAACATGAATATATTCTTTGCAAAGTCATGTAGAAAGCTCAGAATGTGATCCTACCATCGCATGCCCATAACAGTAGTCAAATTAGTGAAGTAGTCCATATTTCACACAATTGAGGTCTTTAGGGAGATAGGCATTGAGCTAGTATATTTCATAACCAACAGTCTAACTAGAGATGTTTTCAGAATCATGCCCAACACCTTTACTTTCTCACGGCATCTGGTACCTATTTCCTTAGGCTAGATTGACTCAGAAAATAATGGTGATCTAAGAATGCCTTAAGTTCAACTGGAAATCAAATCTTGAACTGTTGACTAAAATGACAGTGCTCTAACCACTGAGCTGCATCAGTTACCCCATTTGTTTTGATTTGTTTCTTTAGTTTCTTTGCCTGCCTTTAGACACATTGCCATTAATTACCTCAAAGAAATAGTCATTGAATCCAAGGTTGAGGTAAGGAATACCTACATAACCTAGGTCAAAGGTAATCAGCCACTATGAAAATTCTAAAAGAATAAATGTGAGACATACAAACCAGTCTATATCTCCTCTAAAATACTTTTTGAATGTACAAATCATTCAGTAGTGTATGAAGCTATGGATATGCATGGCAAATAACCATTGAGACAGTAAGTGATGACTCTCTTTTTCATTCGATTCACAATTCTATATATTGTGTTCAGAGTGCTAAAATCTGTAATAGCACCATCTGATGAATTGTGTGCATTAATGCCAATGGCATTATCTATGCTCAGACAATAAACTAAAAGGAAAGTGCCCACTGTCACGCCCATTGATTATTCAATTGGCTTTAGCAGGATTCAAGGGAGATAAAAGAGACTTAAATTGTCATTGGTGGGATTCAGGGGCACAAGCAAGAATTTCCACAGGTCTGATAAAATAAATTTGTAGGCCTAGGGCATGACCATTTCACAATAGAAACATAGACATTTAAAATTAAAATATAACTATTAAATGTATTTAATACTTGATTCTTATTAATTGCATTGTGTGAATAATTTCTATCTGCAACTGATAACTTGTCATCATACAGAACAAGTTCATTGCATGAATGCTTCACAAATAATTAATCGTTTTATATGATCCAGATATGGTACATTTAAAATTCCAATCATATTAGAACAACTAAAATTAGATCTATCTATAAATGATTGCTACATTATAGTAAATGGTGAGATAATAGTTAATTTTGCACATTTATTTGGTCAACTATGCCAGCAAATTAGGCCTACTAAATTGACATGAAAAACAAAAATATTGCCTTACCTGTATAAATATTGAATGTGTGAAGCAATCAATAAGAATCCAAAAAAATTTTAGTTTTTTTTGTTAGAAATACTGCCAAGATTAATGTAGTTAGTGGAATGTTTTAACAACTGTATGTAGAAGAATTTGCAGTCCTTTCGCTTCACCGATGTCCACATTGGAATTCCCTGATCCTACCTCAGCACCAGATAATTAAATCAGCTGCTGGGTAATAAATATGTCTGGTCAGTAACACCCGCTGACCGGTCAACTGTGATAACAGTAAAGGGATTACCCTCAGGCAAGCATTAATTGTCTGGTTCAGACTGTTACTAAATGTCTAACCTTATATGTAGAAATTTCAGGTGTGATATGACCTATTGAAGACAAACCTTTTCCTTTTTTCAAATTGCTTACCATTATAAGAATTGTAAATAAAATTTAAAAAATTATGTTAAACACACAAATTTGATGTAAACGTCAGCCACGAGCTTCTAATTTCACAAAGAAAGTATTTACTTTCTGTCGGAAGTGCTTCTGGTTAGTCTAAATTTCTAAAAGTGAGAAAACAAATGTCACATACTAAACGTCTCATATGAGGTGCATCAGCAAAACTCATAACACTTCACATCTCATGTGAGAAGCCTCGGGTTGAATCAGATAAGCCAGCAAAAATAATGATATGAATATTATGCTTTTGTGTACATAGAAAGATGTACTATGATTTGTAAGATATGTTTCTGTTTACAGTCAACTGCAACCCTGGAGAAGAACTAGTAAATGGTACATGTAAAAAGTGTGCTATTGGATTCTATAATGACAAGAGTGATCCTAGTCGAAAAATGTGTTTCAGGTGCCCCAACATGATCACATTACAAGATGGTGCAACATCTGTCTCACAGTGCAATATTAGTAAGTCTCAATAAATAATAGTGTTTACGTGAATAATTATTGTAGCTAGTTATGTTCTCCATTCTCTATCAGGCTCATGAACTTCTGCTAAATGTAGCAAGTTCGAAGTCTGGGTATGGAAAATTCACAGACAAGGTCATACCTATGAATTTCAAGAAGTTGATGTAATAAATGGTCATCATCTCTTGTGATGAGTCAACAAAATGTTCATATGAACAAGGGATTTAAGTCATAGCTTCTCTTAGGTGTAACAAAACAAATCAATCCTTTCTTGTCCTGGATATGTCTATGCTTGGGAAAACTTGTGGGCAAGAACATTGTAGATACTATAATCAAACAATTGCAGTAATTACATAATTGAAAGAGTGCTTTAAAAAATTTGAACACTAAAATAATAATTAACAACAATAAAACAATACAATTAAAAAAAGAGAATAAAACCTGCTACTCACCCATACATTTTTTGGATTATGGAATATAATCAGGCCTCATTGAATTGATCTGTATTCACCTCTATATTTGGGGTGCAAAGGGTGCTGCATTGCTCTTGGCAGACCCAGGGTTAGCAGATAACCAAAATCCCAAAAGTATCTCCTCGTGGTGCACCCTGAAAACAGAAATACAGCTGCTCATGCTGTTTCTGGCTAAAACTTTTGGTGATTGTGTCTGTGAATGTGGAGGTAACAGATGGAAAGATAATTGAGTGCAAAAGAGACACTCAATATCTCCAACACCACTGCGTCAACACATGCAGCAGCACATGAGAGGGCAGCACAGCACTAGAGGGCAGTGCTGTGTGCAAAGAGAATGGGGAAGATGTTTCAAGGAATTTGGAGCTAAAGTAGTGTTAGCTTGGGACAAACTTCTAGTTACTGGTGATCCCAGCCCAGGTCCGACTCTACTGTTTTTCCTATACCGAAATCATGCTCGGGGAGAGAAAAGGCTCAGTACCCAATGGGCACAGGTATAACTGTCCAAGGAGACAAGCTCTGTTCAGCTCTAGAACAAAATGCTAGTCCCCTGTGCTCCTAAATATGTGTATAGACTAAATATGTATTAGCTGAACGTCTCTTCAGCTAAGAGGGCTAATGAGACAGAGCCCAACTTTTCTGTAGAGTTCTCCTACATTGGAACTAGGCTCACTGATGAGAAAAGATTCAGTACCCGAAGGGCACAGGCACAATTCGTCTAATTATGTGAGACAAGTTCGCTGACTGCGGAACACCTCGTGTAAGATAGACGCGAAGGACAAACTATTTCGGCGTAGTCAGTATACATTCGCCATCTGGTGACAGATAGGAAGGCTGTCATACGCTACAGTAGCCCACCCGAAATGTTAAGGCATCCCTGCTGTGCTGGGCCTACAAGACGCATAACGGTGACGCATAACAGTGACGCAATGTAATTACACTCCCAGCAGAAATTGCATGAGCGAACACAAAACAAACAAACAAACCTCTGTATTTTAGTAAAGTACTTTTTGTACTGAAAATAATTCTGACCACATGATTTCAAGGTATGTAGTTTGTCATTGGAAAATACATGCCTGACACTGCATTCAACAATTCCCCTTAATGGTGTAGAAAAGGAACTACTGCTACTACTTTTTATACAGTTATTGGGGTCAAAGTACAGAATATGTAAGGTTTATTTTGCTCTGAAGTACAGAATATTTAAGGGTTATTTGGGTCTGATGTACAGAATATAGAGATTATTTTGGCCTGAAGTTCAGAATATAAGTGTTTTTTGTGGCTAAGTGCAGAATATTTGGTTATTTTTTTATAGAATAATCCTTGAGGAGTTTTCAAATATAGCAGAATTTATCAAGAAAACCAGACTTGCTGTGTAGACATGCTAAACTGTGAACAAGAAGAAGCAGAAAATAAGGCAAATCTATACAGAATATTCCAGGCCTTTGGACATAAATGCTATAGAATGATATTATGGATTTTCTAAAGAGAACATGTAACAAACAAATGTCAGAAATAAAATAAACATGTCCACAAGATTCCAAATCGCTTATATCAACAGATTAATGAAGATATCTGATATGGTTTGATCATGTCAATCTACACAACTCTCTGTCTAAAACAATCTAGCAGGGAACAATAAAGGGTGGAGAAGCAGTAGGATACAGAATCATGAATTAACAACATCAAGAAATGGACAGAACTTGAATTCTGTTGCATACTTTTTAAATGTTAAAGTAGCAGTTACTTTGTTTGTTAAATGGAGGATTAAATCCTCTGACCAAGGTACGACTCTTTCAACAAAAATTTATGTTGGTTATATCAGGCAGCTACTGATATTTTAACTTTTTAATATTTATTTTCAACATATTCCAACCACACATTGCACAGTTTTACTGCAGGCTCTCACTCACTCAATTGTGATAATTATTCCACAGCACGCTCCTATTACTTCTCATATTTTCATGCTATCTATTCGATTCTTCTTATTGCTTGCATGTAGTCTCTGTTTAATTTTGTGGTTCCATTCTGTGTTTGTTCATCACAATTTTGATAAAAGCCTTGTCGTTGAAGCATCATACTTGTGTATTGTTGAACATTATCACACAATCCTGTGTATTGTTGAACATTATCACACATCCTGTGTATTGTTGATCTTTATCACACAATCCTGTGTATTGTTGATTCTTTATCACACAATCCTGTGTATTGTTGAACATTATCACACAATCCTGTGTATTTTTGATCTTTATCACACATCCTGTGTATTGTTGAACATTATCACACAATCCTGTGTATTGTTGAACATTATCACACAATCCTGTGTATTGTTGAACATTATCACACAATCCTGTGTATTGTTGAACATTATCACACAATCCTGTGTATTGTTGAAAAGCTACTACTTTTTGCATATTTTTTCACTATTTATTGATACACCTTATGGTACAGTTTTACTACAGTCCCCTACTCATACACTTGTCTACACCATAGATAAACAAGAAAATGAAGATCTTTTTATAGATGCATCTTCCGCAACATCTCTTTGACCCTAAAAGTTCTGGAATATACTATTACCACTACTAATACCACATCCATCACCGATGCCACAACCCACCATGTGGCATTGGTTATCACGCCCATCCACCAATTTCTGTCTCATGTACTGCCAATCATTTCCAATACCAGTGTGCATGACAATGTTCACGTTAAATTAATTACTGTATAAAGATGTGTTGTTTGTTACTCTGGCTGCAAGGTACAGAGCTCATATATGATGACTAAGGTACCTGGTTCAAATCTCACAGTAGGCAATTGTGTATTTGGACCATTCAGAAAGCAATGGCAAACGACTGAACGTATATACATTGCTTGATATTTAAATCCCCATATAAAGATTAAAGTAGAAGAATTTCAAACAGTTAATAGTTTTACCTACCAGGGCAACACTTTCTCACAAGCTGTAAACAATGACACTGAGGTAAACAACAGAATAGTGAAAGCTAGTGCCACATTTGGAAGACTGCAAAAATATATAGGATGAAAGTGGAATAATGATTACCACCAAATTCATACCTAGTTTGCCAGGCAGCAGCAATATCGTCACGTCTTTATACCTGTGACACTTGGATAGTACATTCCAGACATGCTAGAAGATTCAGCCATTTTCATCTAAGCTTCCTTAGTAATATACTTAACATCCATTGGTTGGATAAAACATCAGTGAAGTAATGATGAAATAAAAATCTATAAGCATACACACAATATTGATGATGGCACAGACATACTGGACATAACACATAAAGGATCATCAACCAAAAAGTCATCAAGGCAGGAAGACAGAAGAAGTGTTTTAAAGAGACCCTTGAGACATATTTGACTCACTTCAACATATATACAAATTCATGGGTGAGTCTTGCACAAGACAGGTCCAACTGGCATCACAGAATCAAGAATGATGCAGCAGCTGCAGAGAATACATCATTCTGCACAACAAAAATTCACTAAAGGCAAGAGCTGGTCAATGTCTTACAGACTTCTCCCACACTTACTCATAGTGCAGTAAATAATTCAGGCATGCATAGGACTCCTGGGTCACAGCCGGACACACAACAGACATCATCATCTTCATCAGTTCCCATTTGTGCTGAATGCTCATTGTAGATTGCGATACACAAATACAATTTCCTAGAAAATTATTTCTGCTGAAAAATGCTGGGTTGATGGGTACATCCTGAATAGGAAATTCTACAAATTAAAAGACATATAGATATTGTATAGATACAGTAAGTTGCAATTTCTTTCTGTGAGAGCAACGCTAATGTTTATCTTAACTGATTGTTTTGTGCATATAATTTTTAGTGGATTGCTCAACTCCTGGACAGTACAGGGATCCAAATGACAATTCCTGCAAAAATTGTCCCAAAGGCACATACCAAGATACTGTTAGACAAGTCTCCTGTAAAATGTGTCCAGAAGGTTGTACAACTCTAAATGAAATGAGTACCACAGTTTCTGATTGTATAAGTAAGTTTTAGAAGCTGACAATATAGTTGTCAGTTTCTTGTAGTGTAAAGAACTAATTACTCAGAAAATATTCAATTTTCTAATATGTAATATAATATGATTGTGCTGTTCCTCCAAGCAAGTATGCTCATATTTTAGGCATATGTAATTTTAACATCAAAATTATGTATCAACTTTTTTAATTTTTTGATTTACTATGTATGGCAACATGCCTGTTTCCAAAAGATCAATCATGAATGTGACTGTATGTATTGATCATTAGTTCATGGATTGCATCCCCAAAAAATGTTTTGTGGGTGGTCATTTACTGAAACAGTAAACAAAATAAATATTGATTTTAAAGCAATTTTCCTTTGTAATTGCAATTTTAGAGTTTGAATAATATCACAGTTTAAATTATTACATTAAATATTTAAATATAAATTAAAATTATATCAAATTATATTATACCTAAATATCTCTTGTGATGTACTTTCTTTTACCATATTAAAAAGTTTTTTATAAATGTATGAGGGTTGCAGGTCACTTTGCTCTTGTCATAACTTGAAAAAGTTTTGTTTTACACAGTCAGTTTGCCCTGTTCAATTTCAATGATTGCTCTGTTCAATTGATTGCTCTGTTCAATTTCAGTGGCATTATTATAATATTCACCATGTAGAACAAATTAATAATCAAGCATAAGATCAGCAGTGTGTTCCTCTATTAGGCTTTTAGAGCATAAATATACATTATTTTGAACACACTCGTTAATGTTGAAAACAATTAACAGTCATGTTATGTTGGCAATATATTGACTCCATTATTTAAATGTATATTCCCACAATGCATATGTACTTTGTGATTTCAATTTTCTGTATTCATATGAGTAATCACACTATTCATATATGGTATAAAGTCTATGGGAGTTCGTGAGACCAGTATATCATTAGATACAGCAGTATCCTAAAGCTATTTTAGAAAATAGAGTGGATAGTTTGGTAGATTCTGCCACTGTATTGAGTGACAAGGCAATAGATATGGCTGACATATTTATTTCTTTAAGAGAATCTACCTAATCAAACAAAATTATTGAGGATGATGATTCTTTTTCTATGTTCAGAGTAAAGGAGATGGGCCTGAAATGTGTTGTGGCCAGAAAATTAACGTTATTAGGAACTGCAAAGAATGTCAACCAACAGAGAATTGGAACTGTCAGTTTTCTAGTAATTGAGGATATTCTCAGGGGAGATTTGAGCACCTATAGATGCGTCATGTGTACAATGATGATTATCTCTCAACTAACTAACTAAAGCAATTTGGCTACAGTGCAATTCATTTCTATATCTATAGCCTATATGGTGTTGTGTCATTGAATTTGTTCATCAAAGTAGTTTTGCTTCATTCTCATTCCTCCATTTTTTTCAATGTATGTTTCTCCCACAATAAGCCATCACTATTTAGATTTTTCTTGTATTCAATTTTTGAATTCTAGTTCATTTGCAATATTATGTTTATTGTGTGTTCTTCATTTTTCCTTTATTTTTTCATGATTAAAAATATTTTTATCAAAACATTGATTCAGTATGATTTGTAAACAGTTAATATCTTTTGTGTAACTTAGTTTGTTTTGTGAACTGTTAAACTTATTACCTTTTCCTCATTAATTTCTATTGAGATTTTATGATGTCAGTTTAAAGGATTAAGCTATGTCATAATTTAGTATAAATTAATATAACAAACCAATTATAATGCAAATAACTGAATAGACTTTAAGATATTCTGTTGAACTGTTTTGCAGAGGACTGCCCATCAGGCTCTTATCTGGAAAACTCCACTAATACATGTATAATGTGTGCCAAAGGCACTTATCGCAGCAAAACAGAGGGTAATTTGGACTGTGTTAGCTGTGGTAGTGGTCTAACCACACAAAGTACTGGATCAGATAAAGCGTCTGACTGTTCTATAGGTGAGTTAATTCTACTTGGATTAGATAATTAGATATCATATTTTGGTACAACATTGAGGAAACCCAGTGGCATTTTATGTAAACAATGCATTCTTTTGTGTACTTTGTTATTTGTTGCAAGAGATCATTATTTATTTATTTGTTATAAAACATTACCATTCATACCAGTCAAATAGATGCTCAGTCTCCCAGCAGATATCAAAGGCTATGCACATTGTTGGTTTTTTGTGACTCACTGGTTAAATACACTCCTTATTCTGCTTCATAGGTTCCTAGCCCTACTCATTAATCAATCAAGTGCTATGTCGAGTGGTGTAGGTAATAATTCTTCTCCAAATAATTCTTCTCCACAATTCTATCTCTTGTGTTATAAATAAGCTCAGTTGGTTACTTTTTTTTGGTGCCACAGTGACAACTTATCCAGAAATGTTTGTCTTCCTCTATCTCTTCTCCATATCTCAGTTGCCTCCACTTATCTTGGGCACTATTGTTTATTGTCTATTCTTCGCATCGATAAAGAAGGATTGGCTCAATATAATATCTTAGCACTCGCATATGCATTGATAGTCCTATTACTCTATTGCATAGCATTTTTGAAATATTGATTTGGCGTATGCTATCCTGTTCTTGATCTCATTAGATTAAGAATATATTTTGCCTATGCATATATATTAGGGCTGGTACTGATTAAAATGTTCTTGTTAGATTAATCGGAAAAAAATGTAATCGATTAATGTTGATTAATTATAACGCATATATAGATCTATATATATCGTCTACTTTGCCATCATTAGTTAGCTTAAAAATAAAATGTTGACTCAACTTTCCGCTTAGATGCTTAACTTCAAAGGTGCTTTCATTAGTTGTCATTTTTGTTTACGTCTGCACGTCTAAATAAATAATAATAATACGCGAGAAAAGAAAGTAACAAAAAAATTAAAATTATTAAGAAACTGAAAAAAAATTATTTAAAATATTAAAATATTTTCTTAAATTTTAATATTTTTAATGATTAATTTATTAATTAATACTTAATTTCCTCAGTTCTAATATATATATGTATAGGGTTGTCGGGAGCAAAGCATCACACTTTTCACATTTTAGCATATTCTGACAACTAAACTTATGAGAGACCAAACTGCCATCAGTGTATAGCTTATCCATTCACTTTACATTAGTGAAAATAGAGTCAGTACACATTCACCGTCTGGCGAAAGATAGGAAGGCTGTCACAGGCTAGGGTAGCCCACCCGAATTGTCAAGGCATGCCGAAATCGGATGTGCTAGGCCTACAAGGCGCATAACGGTGGCACAACGTAATCACGCTCCCGGCGGAAATCGCACGGATATCCGTGCTGGTTACAATGAAGCGAACGCAAAACAAACAAACAAACATTAGTGAGATTATTGAAAACATACAGCTACATGTAGACAGTAGAATGAGAATTTATGAACATATGTAAAAAAACAATAATGTTGCCCATTTTTTTGGGACAAAGTGACGCAGGCAAAAGGGTGAAACTAATAAGTATAAAAACAATGGAGAATTGACAAAAACAGCAGAATAACTGCATAACTGCTTGTCTTCACTTATTCAATCACATTGTGTGAAAATTATAGAACTTTAAGACTAGGCTATGTATCATTATGTAACTTTTATACGAAAAAATGAACAGAATTCAAAAATGAAGAAAAAACATTACTGGTAAAATAAAGAATTGATGTTTAGATCTGTTTTGATCATGTATCTATGACTTGTGGAGATTGTGCACTATGAATGATAGAGATCATGTATCTATGAATGGCGAAGGTTGTGCGGAATTCTTAGAGGTAAACTATTTCTATTCATATAATCTATAGCCCAATCTCTTGCAGTTAATTTCGATACAGGTGAGAAAGCATGTGGTATTTTCTCATTTTTTTGTTTGTCATTCCTAAAATAAATATAACGTGAAAGTAAAATATTTGTTTAAATATTGGGGGGGGGGGGGCAGTAGTGCAAATTGACGCAGCGAGTCTGACACCACATTTTGCTATACTAACTGTGTGACACTTTATCTCAAATCACATGGTTAGCAACTTTTATAAGATTTCAGTAAAAAGAATTAAGTAGCTTGACAAGGTAACATACTTAATAATGTAACAATACAATATATATTTCAGTTTAAACAAGTAAAAAAACATAACAGTATTGATAACAGCAGACAAGGAGTTGAAAAAAATTAGATAGAGACTTGTGAAAGTCTACTTTACACCATCTTTGCGAAATGACCTATCTTAGAATTGTGAAACTTCATTGTGTGACAGATTGGAATGTTAGCATCTGACATATTTACATGTGTTGATTAGAAACCCTATAAATCTGAAGAAAATCTGCTGCGATATTTTGCCCCATTGTAACGCTTTGTACCAGCTAACCTATGTATATTTGACTATATATATATATCCTATCAATCAATCAATAAAACCATAATCCTTCAGGGTCGTAGGGGTACCACATTGGATGCTTCAGCACACAGTCCTCCAGCGAATTCTATCCTCAGCGATGCGGATGAGTGTGGAAATATCTTGCCCTGTCCATTCCTTGATGTTGTCAATCCATGTCTTTATTTGTCCTCTTCTGCTTCTTCCACCCTCAACAGTTCCCTGCAGTATTGTTTTTGACAAGGAATCGTGCCTGTATACATGTCCGAACCATGCTAGTTTTCGTCGTTGCACTATTGAAAGCAATGGCTCCTGAACACCTGCACACATCTCTACTTTATTTCTTACGTACACATTGGTCTTATGTTCCCTATAGGAAATTCGTAGAATTCTTCTGTAGCATTTGTACTCGAAAGCCTGTAATCTTCTCTCCATGTCCACAGTGAGTGTCCAACTCTCACAACCATACAACACAACAGAAAGCACCAGCGACTTATAGTTTGATTTTCACTCTAACACTGATGTTGCTTTTCCAAATCACAGTTAGCCTTGACAAGGACGCTAAAGCCATCTCCAGCCTTATATATATATATATATATATATATATATATATATATATATATATATATATATATATATATATATATATATATATATATATATATATATATATCCTATTATATATAATTATATATATTTATACATATTTATATATATAATTATATATATAATTATATATATAATTAGGTTATATATATATATCCTATATATAATAGTAATAATATAATTCCTACTCATGCCACACTTAATTTTCTCAACAGCAGTTTAGATAGATAATCATGCAGTTTTAATACCCATCATTTGCCTGCTAAATATCTGCAGAATGTTTGATAAACTTTATCCTTCTTTAATTGTAGATGACATTGAAAGCAAGTCTTTCTGCTCTGTCATTACATCATACATCATGTCCAAGACAGTAGATTCATATGATGAACAGAAGGGGTTTGAAGTAGCTATAAAGGCATTATTACTATAGCTATAATTCTCCATGTCCTCTTGATATTAACACTTTCAGTAAGAAAAGTTTATTTTATATATATAGGTGCCTATATATATATAGGACCTATAATTATATATAGGTTTAGGCCTATATAAATTCAATTTTTAGTCTTTTCTGTGACTCTTTATTAAGAACCATCATCATGACACTGGGGACATTCCCATAAATGCATTTAGTGCTTTTCTATCAGTCATCTAAGGATATATAAGCTATGTCCCAGTCAGTTGTTGTTTAGTTCATCATTTCCAGAGAGGACGCACCTCTCAACTTCACTGTACATTCCTATTGCTATAATTCTCTGATCAAGTACATTGTCTCTTTCAGCCTCTTCTTCATTTTATAGTGTATCCATGAATGCCATAATTAACTCCGCCCTGTCTTTTCTAATCATTGTGCCATGCACTATTGACTCAAACTATTAGAAACAAATGTTTACAGCATTGTTAAAAATTTATATATATATATATATATAAACTATGTTTCTTGCTTCCATTATCAAGTTAACAAAACTTCGCTATACAAAATGTATGTACTAAATACTTCTGTGAATATATAGAGTCAACAATTTTACAATGTTATTTTCCATGTATTTTCTTCTTGCAGCAACATGTAGTCCTGGGTTAGCTTATGATGTATCAAGAAAAGCTTGTATCACATGTCCTGTAAACACATATACAGAGAGAATGGGGCAGATGTGGCCATGCACATCATGTCCTAACAACCAGATAACTGACAATGTGGCAACTTCATCTCTTTCAGGATGCCATTGTAAGTGTCTGATAGAATTGTTAACTCTTTCAGGAGGGAATTATTCCGGTGTTTGGATGTAATTAATTTTAGCCTTAATTTTTGGAACACAACATGATTTAGGCACAAGCTTCCTGAAGAGTTTGTCCCTCATTATGAGCATGTGAGATATAAATGTCTGCATTAGTAATAATTACTAGGAAATTTTACACCAAGTCACCTATTTCTTTGTAAAAAAATTAAAACATAAAAAAACATATATATATATATATATATATATATATATATATATATATATATAAATTACAAAAATAAAATTCTGGTTTTTTTTTGGGGGGGGGGGGGGGATTTTTTGGGGCCCGAGATCCATATTAATATGGAAAATCCATACTAGTTGACACCTATGAATAATCTCCAGCTATAAAACTCTAAAAAAATAATAAAGCCAGATGTTAGCTAAATCTTAGAGCTCTCTTACCAGTGGAAGACGTGACCATTTTGCTAATTTTAGAAAAGCTGAGCCTACCTTATTTGAATTTTAATTTAAAATAAATATCACATGCATCAAATCACACAGTACTACAAGGGCTTTGTTTCATTAGCAAGATTTATAAATTTTAAACAGCTAAATAAGTTAATATTAATTCATTTGTAAACAAAATTAAGAAAATTTAGATGCCATATCTGTGAGAACTAACAATCGTGGAAACTTCCGCAATGGATTTCATCTGCAATTATTAATCATTTTTACGGGCAGAAAAAGTTAACACCTCTTTGTCAGTGTATCAATGTGCTAAAGAGAAGGGACTTGTGATAGTGTATATATATATATATACTATAAGCAATACAGGGCAAGAATAGAAAATAAAAGAAAAATAGAATAGATGTGAATATTTTTCTTATAATGTAGTGATGACTGTGATGTGTTTCAGTTTCTATATATTATCATTAAAAAAATTAATAAACATCTCTTGGATCGTGCATCCACAGCCACATTCTCTCCCATAAGATACTTCACGATTGTACAAATTGACACACGATGGACGGTGTAAAATTCTAGCTTTATGTTGCTTACTCTAATGTGTTTTATGTGACGTATTCTTTCCTGATCTCAATATTTACCAGAAAATTCAACATCCGATCTATTAGAATTTAAGAATTCAACAGAAACGCAGATGTAAACAGTATTATGCGATTCGCTCACAGACAGAAATATAAACAGCATCAGCAAAAGGCAAGGAGAAGGAATATTTAGCCTGTTAAAATACAATAAATTGCGATTAAAATGCAGAAAAATTTCTGAGGCCTATGAATTTGTAAAGGTTTCTTGACCTTTATACACGGGTCAGAGGTAAAGTGTTAACCAAATCATATCATTAGCCAGCTTTGCAACAGCACAGGAGAACTTTTAATATTTTCTGCAAGTACCATTGATTGGCAAATGAGCCAACCTATAAAGGAGACAAATATGGTCCGTCTACATGCTGTTTTCGAGGTGCCTATACATAACACCAAAAGTACAGAGCTACAGAAATAGACATTTATGCATATGGATATAAACATGTATTAACATAAGCATTTACTCACATAAAAATATATGCCAGTATTTGTGGATGTATGTAATTATATCTTTATGTAGGTGAATGCTTATGTCAATTCATTCATTCATTCATTTTTCTTTTGCGCTGAAGTTAACGTATAGGGCAGAGGTCAGATCTCTCCAATTCTGTCTGTTCAAAGCTATTCTGTGCAGTTCTTGAATAGTATGGATATTGATTGTTTTACTTTCTCTAAGTATTGTTCTTCTGTTTCATTTGGTCTACCCCTGGCTCTTTTGCCTGTAGGTATCCATTCAAGAGATTGGTGGTGTATTCTGTTGATGTCTGCACGTAGGACATGTCCGATGTAGGACCAACAGCATTTTCTGATAACATCTGTGATGAAATTTTCGCTTGAATGAAAAAGAATTGGAATGAACTGACTTCTGTTACACAAATTGGTTATGTCAATACATATATATATTTTTTCATGTCAATGGTTTATGTTAATTTATATATATATATATATATATATATGTTGGGGGGGGGGGGTGCCGAATCCATATTCTAATACACATTTATGAGAATATGCTGGAAGACGAATGTACATATTCATGTGTGAACCCATGTTTATGTGGTTGCATTTGCATATCTACCTTGTACATGTCTGTGTGGACATCTATCGTACATCTCTGTATTGACTTTTGTATATGTGAATATACATAGATGTGTGTACATTTATGTGTATGTGTGTGTGTATGCATGTATATAAATAATATTGTTTTCATCAATTTTTATTAAACATGGCCTCCGTTCCCCTTGTCAACTACTGATCCTCTCCCCTTCCCACTAATTTCTGATTCTGTTTATTGGTTGCCCCCATCTCCATACATGTCTTTGTGTATTCTTACATATGTGCCCTTTTGTATGTTTGTATATGTCTGTGTGTATAGTTAGAATCATTGACGTGAAGCATTCACTTAATCAGGTCTGACCCTGAAAACTCATTGTCTTGCATCATTCCACTTACCTCATTTGATTTTTATCCATCAAAAGTGTGTAAATTCAAATGAGCACAGCTATTACTTATAACTAAACATATTTACACCTTTTTCTGCAAACACAATGGGAAACAGTAATAAGATCATTTCATTGTATTGATCGTATTGTTTTTTGTTTATTTCTAGTTCATGATTGTTTCTTGATAAGGTTCTCTGTTGAACCGTAATATACAAAGAAATTCCTGTTCCTTTGTTATTTTTCAGAGGCATTACTTTATATTTATTATTTTTGTTAGTTATTAGTTATATGAGTAATCATTGATAATAATACATTATCATAGGTGTTATCTCAGTAGTTTCTCCTTGCCATCCACATAGATACCTTTCTTAACTTCTCCTTTTGACATTGTTGTCTGTCTGAACAAATGAGTGCATATCTCTGCTCAATATATATCTATGACTTGATATGGAATTTTGTTTGTGTTTCAGTTTGCTAAATATTTGTAAGCCATGTCATATATTGCACAGGCTAAAATCTCTTGTCCACATACTGTACAGGCTTCCTGTGCCATCAACCACAGCAATCTCTTTGCCACATATGTAACATATTGCACAGGCTAAAATCTCTTGTCCACATACTGTACAGGCTTCCTGTGCCATCAACCACAGCAATCTCTTTGCCACATATGTAACATATTGCACAGGCTAAAATCTCTTGGCCACATATGTAACATATTGCACAGGCTAAAATCTCTTGGCCACATATGTAACATATTGCACAGGCTAAAATCTCTTGGCCACATACTGTACAGGCTTCCTGTGCCATCAACCACAGCAATCTCTTTGCCACATATGTAACATATTGCACAGGCTACAATCTATTTACGACATCACATATTGCACAGGCTAAAATCTCTTGTCCACATACTGTACAGGCTTCCTGTGCCATCAACCACAGCAATCTCTTTGCCACATATGTAACATATTGCACAGGCTACAATCTATTTACGACATCACATATTGCACAGGCTAAAATCTCTTGTCCACATACTGTACAGGCTTCCTGTGCCATCAACCACAGCAATCTCTTTGCCACATATGTAACATATTGCACAGGCTACAATCTATTTACGACATCACATATTGCACAGGCTAAAATCTCTTGTCCACATACTGTACAGGCTTCCTGTGCCATCAACCACAGCAATCTCTTTGCCACATATGTAACATATTGCACAGGCTACAATCTATTTACGACATCACATATTGCACAGGCTAAAATCTCTTGTCCACATACTGTACAGGCTTCCTGTGCCATCAACCACAGCAATCTCTTTGCCACATATGTAACATATTGCACAGGCTACAATCTATTTACGACATCACATATTGCACAGGCTAAAATCTCTTGTCCACATACTGTACAGGCTTCCTGTGCCATCAACCACAGCAATCTCTTTGCCACATATGTAACATATTGCACAGGCTACAATCTATTTACGACATCACATATTGCACAGGCTAAAATCTCTTGTCCACATACTGTACAGGCTTCCTGTGCCATCAACCACAGCAATCTCTTTGCCACATATGTAACATATTGCACAGGCTACAATCTATTTACGACATCACATATTGCACAGGCTAAAATCTCTTGTCCACATACTGTACAGGCTTCCTGTGCCATCAACCACAGCAATCTCTTTGCCACATATGTAACATATTGCACAGGCTACAATCTATTTACGACATCACATATTGCACAGGCTAAAATCTCTTGTCCACATACTGTACAGGCTTCCTGTGCCATCAACCACAGCAATCTCTTTGCCACATATGTAACATATTGCACAGGCTACAATCTATTTACGACATCACATATTGCACAGGCTAAAATCTCTTGTCCACATACTGTACAGGCTTCCTGTGCCATCAACCACAGCAATCTCTTTGCCACATATGTAACATATTGCACAGGCTACAATCTATTTACGACATCACATATTGCACAGGCTAAAATCTCTTGTCCACATACTGTACAGGCTTCCTGTGCCATCAACCACAGCAATCTCTTTGCCACATATGTAACATATTGCACAGGCTACAATCTATTTACGACATCACATATTGCACAGGCTAAAATCTCTTGTCCACATACTGTACAGGCTTCCTGTGCCATCAACCACAGCAATCTCTTTGCCACATATGTAACATATTGCACAGGCTACAATCTATTTACAACATCACATATTGCACAGGCTAAAATCTCTTGTCCACATACTGTACAGGCTTCCTGTGCCATCAACCACAGCAATCTCTTTGCCACATATGTAACATATTGCACAGGCTACAATCTATTTACGACATCACATATTGCACAGGCTAAAATCTCTTGTCCACATACTGTACAGGCTTCCTGTGCCATCAACCACAGCAATCTCTTTGCCACATATGTAACATATTGCACAGGCTACAATCTATTTACGACATCACATATTGCACAGGCTAAAATCTCTTGTCCACATACTGTACAGGCTTCCTGTGCCATCAACCACAGCAATCTCTTTGCCACATATGTAACATATTGCACAGGCTACAATCTATTTACGACATCACATATTGCACAGGCTAAAATCTCTTGGCCACATACTGTACAGGCTTCCTGTGCCATCAACCACAGCAATCTCTTTGCCACATATGTAACATATTGCACAGGCTACAATCTATTTACGACATCACATATTGCACAGGCTAAAATCTCTTGGCCACATACTGTACAGGCTTCCTGTGCCATCAACCACAGCAATCTCTTTGCCACATATGTAACATATTGCACAGGCTACAATCTATTTACGACATCACATATTGCACAGGCTAAAATCTCTTGTCCACATACTGTACAGGCTTCCTGTGCCATCAACCACAGCAATCTCTTTGCCACATATGTAACATATTGCACAGGCTACAATCTATTTACGACATCACATATTGCACAGGCTAAAATCTCTTGTCCACATACTGTACAGGCTTCCTGTGCCATCAACCACAGCAATCTCTTTGCCACATATGTAACATATTGCACAGGCTACAATCTATTTACGACATCACATATTGCACAGGCTAAAATCTCTTGTCCACATACTGTACAGGCTTCCTGTGCCATCAACCACAGCAATCTCTTTGCCACATATGTAACATATTGCACAGGCTACAATCTATTTACGACATCACATATTGCACAGGCTAAAATCTCTTGGCCACATACTGTACAGGCTTCCTGTGCCATCAACCACAGCAATCTCTTTGCCACATATGTAACATATTGCACAGGCTACAATCTATTTACGACATCACATATTGCACAGGCTAAAATCTCTTGTCCACATACTGTACAGGCTTCCTGTGCCATCAACCACAGCAATCTCTTTGCCACATATGTAACATATTGCACAGGCTACAATCTATTTACGACATCACATATTGCACAGGCTAAAATCTCTTGGCCACATACTGTACAGGCTTCCTGTGCCATCAACCACAGCAATCTCTTTGCCACATATGTAACATATTGCACAGGCTACAATCTATTTACGACATCACATATTGCACAGGCTAAAATCTCTTGGCCACATACTGTACAGGCTTCCTGTGCCATCAACCACAGCAATCTCTTTGCCACATATGTAACATATTGCACAGGCTACAATCTATTTACGACATCACATATTGCACAGGCTAAAATCTCTTGGCCACATACTGTACAGGCTTCCTGTGCCATCAACCACAGCAATCTCTTTGCCACATATGTAACATATTGCACAGGCTAAAATCTCTTGGCCACATACTGTACAGGCTTTCTGTGCCATCAACCACAGCAATCTCTTTGCCACATATGTAACATATTGCACAGGCTAAAATCTCTTGGCCACATACTGTACAGGCTTTCTGTGCCATCAACCACAGCAATCTCTTTGCCACATATGTAACATATTGCACAGGCTAAAATCTCTTGGCCACATACTGTACAGGCTTTCTGTGCCATCAACCACAGCAATCTCTTTGCCACATATGTAACATATTGCACAGGCTAAAATCTCTTGGCCACATACTGTACAGGCTTTCTGTGCCATCAACCACAGCAATCTCTTTGCCACATATGTAACATATTGCACAGGCTACAATCTATTTACGACATCACATATTGCACAGGCTAAAATCTCTTGGCCACATACTGTACAGGCTTCCTGTGCCATCAACCACAGCAATCTCTTTGCCACATATGTAACATATTGCACAGGCTACAATCTATTTACAACATCACATATTGCACAGGCTAAAATCTCTTGTCCACATACTGTACAGGCTTCCTGTGCCATCAACCACAGCAATCTCTTTGCCACATATGTAACATATTGCACAGGCTACAATCTATTTACGACATCACATATTGCACAGGCTAAAATCTCTTGGCCACATACTGTACAGGCTTCCTGTGCCATCAACCACAGCAATCTCTTTGCCACATATGTAACATATTGCACAGGCTACAATCTATTTACGACATCACATATTGCACAGGCTAAAATCTCTTGTCCACATACTGTACAGGCTTCCTGTGCCATCAACCACAGCAATCTCTTTGCCACATATGTAACATATTGCACAGGCTACAATCTATTTACGACATCACATATTGCACAGGCTAAAATCTCTTGTCCACATACTGTACAGGCTTCCTGTGCCATCAACCACAGCAATCTCTTTGCCACATATGTAACATATTGCACAGGCTACAATCTATTTACGACATCACATATTGCACAGGCTAAAATCTCTTGGCCACATACTGTACAGGCTTCCTGTGCCATCAACCACAGCAATCTCTTTGCCACATATGTAACATATTGCACAGGCTACAATCTATTTACGACATCACATATTGCACAGGCTAAAATCTCTTGGCCACATACTGTACAGGCTTCCTGTGCCATCAACCACAGCAATCTCTTTGCCACATATGTAACATATTGCACAGGCTACAATCTATTTACGACATCACATATTGCACAGGCTAAAATCTCTTGGCCACATACTGTACAGGCTTCCTGTGCCATCAACCACAGCAATCTCTTTGCCACATATGTAACATATTGCACAGGCTAAAATCTCTTGGCCACATACTGTACAGGCTTTCTGTGCCATCAACCACAGCAATCTCTTTGCCACATATGTAACATATTGCACAGGCTAAAATCTCTTGGCCACATACTGTACAGGCTTTCTGTGCCATCAACCACAGCAATCTCTTTGCCACATATGTAACATATTGCACAGGCTAAAATCTCTTGGCCACATACTGTACAGGCTTTCTGTGCCATCAACCACAGCAATCTCTTTGCCACATATGTAACATATTGCACAGGCTAAAATCTCTTGGCCACATACTGTACAGGCTTTCTGTGCCATCAACCACAGCAATCTCTTTGCCACATATGTAACATATTGCACAGGCTACAATCTATTTACAACATCACATATTGCACAGGCTAAAATCTCTTGGCCACATACTGTACAGGCTTCCTGTGCCATCAACCACAGCAATCTCTTTGCCACATATGTAACATATTGCACAGGCTACAATCTATTTACGACATCACATATTGCACAGGCTAAAATCTCTTGGCCACATACTGTACAGGCTTCCTGTGCCATCAACCACAGCAGTCTCTTTGCCACATATGTAACATATTGCACAGGCTACAATCTATTTACGACATCACATATTGCACAGGCTAAAATCTCTTGGCCACATACTGTACAGGCTTCCTGTGCCATCAACCACAGCAATCTCTTTGCCACATATGTAACATATTGCACAGGCTAAAATCTCTTGGCCACATACTGTACAGGCTTTCTGTGCCATCAACCACAGCAATCTCTTTGCCACATATGTAACATATTGCACAGGCTAAAATCTCTTGGCCACATACTGTACAGGCTTTCTGTGCCATCAACCACAGCAATCTCTTTGCCACATATGTAACATATTGCACAGGCTAAAATCTCTTGGCCACATACTGTACAGGCTTTCTGTGCCATCAACCACAGCAATCTCTTTGCCACATATGTAACATATTGCACAGGCTAAAATCTCTTGGCCACATACTGTACAGGCTTTCTGTGCCATCAACCACAGCAATCTCTTTGCCACATATGTAACATATTGCACAGGCTACAATCTATTTACGACATCACATATTGCACAGGCTAAAATCTCTTGGCCACATACTGTACAGGCTTCCTGTGCCATCAACCACAGCAATCTCTTTGCCACATATGTAACATATTGCACAGGCTACAATCTATTTACGACATCACATATTGCACAGGCTACACTTAAACTCCCATGCTTAATGGCAAGTGTGACTACAATCAACCATCATTCACCTGGTGACAAACAGATGCTAGACAATAGACACTATCTTGACTGTGTACTGTATGTGTAAGACAGTCTGATTTCTAAGAATATCGTTCACAAGCAGCTCAGAGAGAGAAAAAGAGAGAACAATAACAGCCTAAGTTCAATGTTGTATGTAAGCATGATATGAGAACACTGGATGCAACATCTTATGATTATATAAGCCACTGTCATGTCAAGTGGTACTCTTTCTAATTTGTTATTCTATGCTGCCCAGATCCATGCTCGTCTGGTGACAAATGCAACATTGTCAGTCAAATCTGCGTCAATACTCAGTCCAGCTACAGATGTGACTGTAGGAATGATTATCTGTTACAGAATAACCAGTGCATTCGTAAGTCTGTAAATATTTTACTTCTCTGATACTGTCTATAGCACCGTCTTTTATAAAAAAATTTCCTATATAACAACATTTAAAAAAAAACCCCAATTATTTGTATTCTTGATTATTTGTTCTGTATATAACGAACTATTATTACATACATATTTTGTCGATCCGAACAAAATTGTTATAAGGAGATTCCACTGTATTGTGTTAACACTTGGTTGAATTGTTAAAACTGGTCTCACAATTGAAACAGAGGTTTAAATCATGATAAGGAATAATCTTTCTTTCAGAGATACATTTTAAAATTCAGCCCTTACACGTCATGATAGCTATAGCAAATTGGTCTTTCTTGCAACAGCCTATAGAATCTTTCCTGCACTTCTTAACAGGGAAACTTGCAGTGATGAAAGAATTGTCTTTTCAGTAATAAATAAACTGAACACAGCTATTGGTGAAGAAACACAATCAGTAAAGACATGTAGTTACTCAGCTACATTGTCACTGCAACATAGCATACCAAATCTTGGGGCAGATGTCTCCTATTTTCAAAAACAATTATGTGAGCATGAACACCAAAAATGCACTATATAAAATGATCATCATATCATCACTATGCTACCAATGTCAAATGTGGACACTAAAAAAAAAATCCCAAAAACAAACTTATAACAACAGAAATAACTTGTTTGTGTAGAATCCGTAAAGTAACAATAAGAGACAGAATCAGAAATTAAAACATCAGAAGAAACACAATGACAATTTGGATTACATCAGAAGACAACAGATTAAGTGATTTTCTCATGCTTTCAGACTACCATCAATCAATAACCTCAAAAAAAAAAGCATTACTATACAGTCATGATGGTTACAATGCCAGGGCCAGACCATGTAAATGATGGATTACAGAAATAAAGGAGTCAACGAAAAGAAACATGTGAAGCACACAAACAATTATATCTCCAGAGGACTCTTCCACCCCCTGAGGCTGTAATGCATAAAGGGGTGTAAATTGACAAAAAAAATAAAAAAATATTGTTACTTTTGAAGGCTCAAGATCTGAAGTACTAACTGGAATATAGAACAGTGGCAACCTTAATAGCACTAAACATACATTTAAAAATTAAGGCTTTAAGAACTAAAGCCAGATTATTATGAGCAGTCTTTATTTAGAAATGTCTTTTGTCTTATATCAAATTATATCCATGGATAATGAAGAGATAAAACATTGCACTTCTGTCTTTTTGTGACTACTACGTGGTGGGGAATGCTAGATGTGCCATTACTGCAGATGGATCAACAAATCTGACAGGGGAGTGATGAATTAGTTTGCCCAGAAGTATATGCTGCACTTCTGGCAGGACGTGATGATCTTGAGGTACTACAGCACTGGAATGCCTCCCTCCATTAACTAAACATGCTTCCATAAATCTCTCTAACACAACCATGCCTTTAAGACAACAAATCTAATACAAGTTTGGGTATCACCTCAGTTGCTCAACTGAGGAGAATCTGTGCTTTTGTCAGAAAGGCTATGGGCAGTATTGAGGTAACCTGCTCACAGCTAAAGGGGATTTTTTCATTATCATCATCTGCATCTTTGTAAATTAAGTTGTAGCGAACTTAGAGTGAACAGCTCTACACAGGACCAATATCAGATTAGATGTATAGTAATTTAAAACAAAAGAAGGATGCTTTGTAGGTTTTTGTTTGTACAAGTTTCTTTTAATGACTATGGGGCTTTTGTACAGATTTTCATCTGAAAAGGTTAACAGGTATGAACTTAGCTCTTTGTTTATTTAGTTTTCATGACTTATCTCCAGAAGACAGTATGGACTCAGCTATAGAAATCTTTAAAAATAGATTTTAGGTTGTATATCTTGGATTTATGATCAGTAATAAGTATATTTTATTAAATGATACTTAGACCTATGTATTGATTGTTGTAGCAAGCAGATACATTGGTAAACATGGTCATGTGTCAATAGTGCCATGTGTCACATCAGTGGACCAATCTGACACAGTTAATGTATTAAGGGACACCTAGTTCTCCCAGATTTTCAAAACTGTGAATCACTGTCGTTCTCAAGACTACATAAGATTGGAATAGCCCATAAAGAGAGACATAATGATATACGGTACTAAGATAAATTAGCATCAGACTGGAATTGATACACTGATTGATTTCTTGAGACGGAGATCGGAGCACCTACAGACATGTCTGGTGTGCACTAATAGTAACCTGCAGTCATAACTTGATTGGAAAACAGCATCATGGCACACAAGACATACCCATAAGTGCACCCTGTCCATTTCAGCAGCCATCCAAGAGTATACAGACTCAAAAGTTCCAGTAAAATGTTGATTGTGTCCTCTTTGGAAAGTTACAAAGTCACATACTTCTCCTCTCACCCCTGGTTATCCCCATATCTATCATTCTTTGAATGTGTACATCACATGTGCACCTCTTCAATCTGTAGTAAATCAATGGCTGCCCTTATTAAGTCGGCCCTATCTCTCTTCAACACTGTACCTCAACCATAGCATTGCCTGCCAATGAGTCTGCTTTTTCATTGCATCTGACTTCCACATGACCAGAGCAGTATATCCATGTAACACTTTGTACAACTGAGTTGTTCAGTAATGTGACCCAATCCTTTCTTAACACGCACCTTTCTATCTTCCGCAGCATGCTTTGGGAGTCCGAGAGTATCATTGTGTGAGTTATTTCAGTTACCAACCAAGTGTCGCAGTCACCTCTTCTATTTACATATTCAGGCTCGATGTTGTAACGGATTGGGCAGACGATTTTTCAAGCACGTTTTTTCCATTGTTGTAGGAAACAAAATCTAGTCATAACTCATTGATTGTTGTATCTCAAAAACTCATAAGTTGTGATATGTTTTATAATTTCTTTCAAATATTAGATCATATGTGTTCAAATAGTATCATGATTATATCAGTTCAGGTTTATAGCACTCATTATTGGTGTAAATTAAATGTCTAAATGTGTACATGATCCTGCAACTTCATTGTCAATTTCAGATAAATGTGATATCCCAAATTATTGTGGTAAGGGGGATTGTATACGATCACCCTTTGAGTGTAAATGCAAAAACAACTACAAGGGTGCTTTATGTGACATCAGACCAGGTAATAATGGATGAATGGCTATATGTTTTGTGTATATTTAATGTGACTACTTGTAATTTTTATTGGAGTATTGTCTTGTGAGAGAGCTTAAAAATATCAATCAAGTGCCATGCCGAATGGCGTAGGCGATCATGTTTCTCCACAACTCTGTCTCTTGTGTTTTCAATAAGATCGGTTGGTGAACTTCTCCCATAACATATTATTAGTTCATCTAGCAACTTCTCTCTTTGTTGTCCCGTCTTTTCTCCACTTGATCTTTCCAGTAGTTATTAAGTGTTCAAGCTGTGTTCTTCTCAGCACATGCCCTAGAAACCTTGACTGTTGTTTGACATGACTGATATTTTTATGCCAGCATCAATGATCATTCTTCTTAGAAACCACATCTCTGTAGTCTCCAGTTCATTTTGAATTTGATTTTTATAGCTCATGCTTCACATTCATAAAAAAAGAAGTAGTTCAATATAACATCTCTGCACTCGAATTCGGGTCTGAATTAAAAATATACTTGTTTCTTAACTCATTCTCTATGGAATATTTGTATTTGTGTTTTGACAGAAATTTTTTTGAGAATTTTGTGTGTGCAGATCTATCACGGGAACAAAAAATAGTAGTTCTAAATATATTTAAGTTATAATCTGATATATATATATATTGAAACATAAATGAACAGAGTGTGGTTATTAAAAGTTTATTTTGAATACAATTGCTTTTATTATTGAAATATTAATTGTAATAAATTTTCTAGTATTGTCTATTCTGATTTTTTTGTTGTTGTATTGTTATATATGTTTGCATGATTGTGGTTTTTGCTTGTTTAAATAGAAGTTTTGTGATTCACTGTATTTCTTTGTGATCTTGATTAGTTATTCAAATCCCTTTATATCATTTGACAGACGTACATTGCCATCTGTGTGAAATGTTTATTATATATTTACTTAAAAAAACATCAATTTATACAAAGTATTCCACTTGAAATCAACTCAATCATGACTTTATGGCAAAGTGTATAGTACCATTTCACAGCACACATGAGGCAGATCAGTTTTATATGACCCAAATAATTCAGTTGTTTGTGATTTAAATAAAGTACCAAATGTATAGGGTTCACTTTTCTGTTTTAGTCTACTCTCCAGCCAACTGTTGAAAATTGGTATCAGGTGTTCAGAGTTAGTGAATAACTCATAACTGTTGTTAAATTAAGGAAGAACTGTTCTGATGCTGGTATTTTCATAAAAAACTGAAAGAATTGTGAGCATATAAAGAAGTTGGGGGTCACTCCAAACAGTTTTTATTCCAACCAGTTTTCTTGTTTCAATGAAATATTGTACAGACATTTCTGAAAACATGATTTAAGAGTACAGGAATTTTTTTTTTTTAAAGTTCAAGTTCCAGATCAAGCAGCCCTTATGACTGAAACATATGAAAAATGTAAACGTGAAAAGCTATGCAAGCTGAACAAAAATGTTCTTTGAGTAGCAAAATGATATAATAGAACTCTTATAATTAAAAACTGTTTTATCTTCTGGAATTATTCGTTGATTGGACTTCAATTTTCTACTAAATCCTCATTGTGTCAATCTTGTCATTTCACAGATGCTGCTTCAATGTCAGAACAGAATGCAGAAACAACCATTATTGCAGCTGTCACATCAGTAACAGGAATTCTCTTCCTTATCCCTCTTTGTGTATGCATTTATATCATGATAAAGTAAGTTTTAAAATCTGTGCTTATTTAAAAAGTAGTTGAGCTGTAAGTGTTCTTCTTTCATGATTCAGTGATAGCTTTATCTGTAGGCCTTTCAGTTATTGATTGTTACTATTTATGTAAAACACACCAGTTTCCAGTGGAGGTAAAGATAAAGTAGAA